>CANXME010000290.1:0-110000 GCA_948144175.1 Closterium sp. NIES-65 | reverse complement strand
CCCCTTTTTCTTGCTATTTTTCACACACTAGGCCCTTGTTTTTGCAATTTTGCACATGCTAGGCCCTTGTTCCTGAAATTTTGCAAACGCTAGGCCCTTGTTCTTGCAATTTTGCACATACTAGGCCCTTGTTCTTGCTATTTTGCACACGCTAGGCCCTTGTTCTTGCAATTTTGCACACGCTAGGCCCTTGTTCTTGCTATTTTGCACACGCTAGGCCCTTGTTCTTGCAATTTTGCACACGCTAGGCCTTTGTTCTTGCAATTTTGCACACGCTAGGCCCTTGTTCTTGCTATGTTGCACACAATAGACCCCTGTTCTTGCAATGTTGCACACGCTATGCCCTTGATCTTGCAATTTTGCACACGCTAGGCCCTTGTTCTTGCTATTTTGCACACGCTAGACCCTTGTTCTTGCTATTTTGCACAAGCTAGGCCCTTGTTCTTGCAATGTTGCACACGCTAGGCATTTGTTCTTGCTATTTTGCACACGCTAGGCCCCTGTTCTTGCAATTTTGCACACGCTAGGCCCTTGTTCTTGCTATTTTGCACACGCTAGCCCCTTTTTCTTGCTATTTTTCACACACTAGGCCCTTGTTTTTGCAATTTTGCACATGCTAGGCCCTTGTTCCTGAAATTTTGCAAACGCTAGGCCCTTGTTCTTGCAATTTTGCACATACTAGGCTCTTGTTCTTGCAATATTGCACACGCTATGCCCTTGTTATTGCTATTTTGCACACGCTAGACCCTTGTTCTTGCAATTTTGCACACGCTAGGCCCTTGTTCTTGCTATTTTGCACACGCTAGACCCTTGTTCTTGCAATTTTGCACACGCTAGGCCCGTGTTCTCGCTATTTTGCACACGCTAGCCCCTTTTTCTTGCTATTTTGCACAAACTAGGCCCTTGTTCTTGCAATTTTGCACACACTAGGCCCTTGTTCCTGAAGTTTTGCACACGCTAGGCCCTTGTTCTTGCAATTTTGCACACGCTAGGCCCTTGTTCTTGCAATTTTGCACACGCTAGGCCTTTCTTCTTGCAATTTTGCACACGCTGGGCCCTTGTTCTTGCTATTTTGCACACGCTAGACCCTTATTCTTGCTATTTTGCACACGCTAGGCCCGTGTTCTTGCTATTTTGCACACGCTAGCCCCTTTTTCTTGCTATTTCGCACACACTAGGCCCTTGTTCTTGCAATTTTGCACACGCTAGGCCCTTGTTCCTGAAATTTTGCACACGCTAGGCCCTTGTTCTTGCAATTTTGCACACGCTAGGCCCTTGTTCTTGCTTTTTTGCACACGCTAGGCCCTTGTTCTTGCAATTTTGCACACGCTAGGCCCTTGTTCTTGCAATTTTGCACACGCTAGGCCCTTGTTCTTGCTATGTTGCACACAATAGACCCTTGTTCTTGCAATGTTGCACACGCTATGCCCTTGATCTTGCAATTTTGCACACGCTAGGCCCTTGTTCTTGCTATTTTGCACACGCTAGACCCTTGTTCTTGCTATTTTGCACAAGCTAGGCCCTTGTTCTTGCAATGTTGCACACGCTAGGCATTTGTTCTTGCTATTTTGCACACGCTAGGCCCCTGTTCTTGCTATTTTGCACACGCTAGCCCCTGTTCTTGCTATTTTGCACACGCTAGCCCCTTTTTGTTGCAATTTTGCACACACTAGGCCCTTGTTCCTGAAATTTTGCACACGCTAGGCCCTTGTTCTTGCAATTTTGCACAGGCTAGGCCCTTGTTCTTGCAATTTTGCACAGGCTACGCCCTTGTTCTTGCAATTTTGCACACGCTAGGCCCTTGTTCTTGCTATTTTGCATATGCTAGACCCTTGTTCTTGCAATTTTGCAAATGCTAGGCCCTTGTTCTTGCAATTTTGCACACGCTAGGCCCTTGTTCTTGCAATTTTGCACACGCTAGGCCCTTGTTCTTGCTATTTTGCACACGCTAGACCCTTGTTCTTGCAATTTTGCACACGCAAGGCCCTTGTTCTTGCAATTTTGCACACGCTAGACCCTTGTCCTTGCAGTTTTGCACACGCTAGGCCCTTGTTCTTGCTATTTCGCACACGTTAGACCCTTGTTTTTGCAATTTTGCACACGCTAGGCCCTTGTTCTTGCTATTTTGCACACGCTAGCCCCTTGTTCTTGCTATTTTGCACACGCTAGGCCCTTGTTCTTGCTATTTTGCATATGCTAGACCCTTGTTCTTGCAATTTTGCAAATGCTAGGCCCTTGTTCTTGCAATTTTGCACACGCTAGGCCCTTGTTCTTGCAATTTTGCACACGCTAGACCCTTGTTCTTGCAATTTAGCACACGCTAGGCCCTTGTTCTTGCAATTTTGCACACGCTAGGCCCTTGTTCTTGCAATTTTGCACACGCTAGGCCCTTGTTCTTGCAATTTTGCACACGCTAGGCCCTTGTTCTTGCTATTTTGCACATGCTAGGCCCTTGTTCTTGCTATTTTGCACACGCTAGACCCTTGTTCTTGCAATTTTGCACATGCTAGGCCCTTGTTCTTGCAATTTTGCACACGCTAGGCCCTTGTTCTTGCAATTTTGCACACGCTTGGCCCTTGTTCTTGCAATTTTGCACACGCTAGGCCCTTGTTCTTGCTATTTTGCACACGCTTGACCCTTGTTCTTGTAATTTTGCACACGCTAGGCCCTTGTTCTTGCAATTTTGCACACGCTAGGCCTTTCTTCTTGCAATTTTGCACACGCTAGGCCCTTGTTCTTGCAATTTTGCACACGCTAGGCCCTTGTTCTTGCAATTTTGCACACGCTAGGCCCTTGTTCTTGCAATTTTGCACACGCTAGGCACTTGTTCTTGCTATTTTGCACACGCTACACCCTTGTTCTTGCAATTTTGCACACGCTAGGCACTTGTTCTTGCAATTTTGCACACGCTAGGCACTTGTTCTTGCTATTTTGCACACGCTAGGCCCTTGTTCTTGCTATTTTGCACACGCTAGGCCCCTGTTCTTGCAATTTTGCACACGCTAGGCCCTTGTTCTTGCTATTTTGCACACGCTAGCCCTTTTTTCTTGCTATTTTTCACACACTAGGCCCTTGTTTTTGCAATTTTGCACATGCTAGGCCCTTGTTCCTGAAATTTTGCAAACGCTAGGCCCTTGTTCTTGCAATTTTGCACATACTAGGCCCTTGTTCTTGCTATTTTGCACACACTAGGCACTTGTTCTTGCAATTTTGCACACGCTAGGCCCTTGTTCTTGCTATTTTGCACACGCTAGGCCCTTGTTCTTGCAATTTTGCACACGCTAGGCCCTTGTTCTTGCAATTTTGCACACGCTAGGCCCTTGTTCTTGCTATGTTGCACACAATAGACCCTTGTTCTTGCAATGTTGCACACGCTATGCCCTTGATCTTGCAATTTTGCACACGCTAGGCCCTTGTTCTTGCTATTTTGCACACGCTAGACCCTTGTTCTTGCTATTTTGCACAAGCTAGGCCCTTGTTCTTGCAATGTTGCACACGCTAGGCATTTGTTCTTGCTATTTTGCACACGCTAGGCCCCTGTTCTTGCTATTTTGCACACGCTAGCCCCTGTTCTTGCTATTTTGCACACGCTAGCCCCTTTTTGTTGCAATTTTGCACACACTAGGCCCTTGTTCCTGAAATTTTGCACACGCTAGGCCCTTGTTCTTGCAATTTTGCACAGGCTAGGCCCTTGTTCTTGCAATTTTGCACAGGCTACGCCCTTGTTCTTGCAATTTTGCACACGCTAGGCCCTTGTTCTTGCTATTTTGCATATGCTAGACCCTTGTTCTTGCAATTTTGCAAATGCTAGGCCCTTGTTCTTGCAATTTTGCACACGCTAGGCCCTTGTTCTTGCAATTTTGCACACGCTAGGCCCTTGTTCTTGCTATTTTGCACACGCTAGACCCTTGTTCTTGCAATTTTGCACACGCAAGGCCCTTGTTCTTGCAATTTTGCACACGCTAGACCCTTGTCCTTGCAGTTTTGCACACGCTAGGGCCCTTGTTCTTGCTATTTTGCACACGTTAGACCCTTGTTTTTGCAATTTTGCACACGCTAGGCCCTTGTTCTTGCTATTTTGCACACGCTAGACCCTTTTTCTTGCAATTTTGCACACGCTAGGCCCTTGTTCTTGCTATTTTGCACACGCTAGACCCTTGTTCTTGCAATTTTGCACACGCTAGGCCCTTGTTTTTGCAATTTTGCACAAGCTAGGCCCTTGTTCTTGAAATTTTGCACACGCTAGTCCCTTGTTTTTGCAAATTTGCACACGCTAGGCCCTTGTTCTTTCTATTTTGCACACAATAGACCCTTGTTCTTGCAATTTTGCACACGCTATGCCCTTGTTCTTGCAATATTGCACACGCTATGCCCTTGTTATTGCTATTTTGCACACGCTAGACCCTTGTTCTTGCAATTTTGCACACGCTAGGCCCTTGTTCTTGCAATTTTGCACACGCTAGGCCCTTGTTCTTGCTATTTTGCACACGCTAGACCCTTGTTCTTGCAATTTTGCACACGCTAGGCCCGTGTTCTTGCTATTTTGCACACGCTAGCCCCTTTTTCTTGCTATTTTGCACAAACTAGGCCCTTGTTCTTGCAATTTTGCACACACTAGGCCCTTGTTCCTGAAGTTTTGCACACGCTAGGCCCTTGTTCTTGCAATTTTGGACACGCTAGGCCCTTGTTCTTGGAATTTTGCACTCGTTAGGCCTTTGTTCTTGCAATTTTGCACACGCTAGGCCCTTGTTCTTGCAATTTTGCACACGCAAGGCCCTTGTTCTTGCAATTTTGCACATGCTAGACCCTTGTCCTTGCAGTTTTGCACACGCTAGGCCCTTGTTCTTGCTGTTTTGCACACGTTAGACCCTTGTTTTTGCAATTTTGCACACGCTAGGCCCTTGTTCTTGCTATTTTGCACACGCTAGACCCTTTTTCTTGCAATTTTGCACACGCTAGGCCCTTGTTCTTGCTATTTTGCACACGCTAGACCCTTGTTCTTGCAATTTTGCACATGCTAGGCCCTTGCTCTTGCAATTTTGCACAAGCTAGGCCCTTGTTCTTGAAATTTTGCACACGCTAGTCCCTTGTTCTTGCAAATTTGCACACGCTAGGCCCTTGTTCTTGCTATTTTGCACACAATAGACCCTTGTTCTTGCAATTTTGCACACGCTATGCCCTTGTTATTGCTATTTTGCACACGCTAGACCCTTGTTCTTGCAATTTTGCACACGCTAGGCCCTTGTTCTTGCAATTTTGCACACGCTAGGCCCTTGTTCTTGCTATTTTGCACACGCTAGACCCTTGTTCTTGCAATTTTGCAAACGCTAGGCCCGTGTTCTCGCTATTTTGCACACGCTAGCCCCTTTGTCTTGCTATTTTGCACAAACTAGGCCCTTGTTCTTGCAATTTTGCACACACTAGGCCCTTGTTCCTGAAGTTTTGCACACGCTAGGCCCTTGTTCTTGCAATTTTGCACACGCTAGGCCCTTGTTCTTGGAATTTTGCACTCGTTAGCCCTTTGTTCTTGCAATTTTGCACACGCTAGGCCCTTGTTCTTGCAATTTTGCACACGCAAGGCCCTTGTTCTTGCAATTTTGCACACGCTAGACCCTTTTCCTTGCAGTTTTGCACACGCTAGGCCCTTTTTCTTGCTATTTTGCACACGTTAGACCCTTGTTTTTGCAATTTTGCACACGCTAGGCCCTTGTTCTTGCTATTTTGCACACGCTAGACCCTTTTTCTTGCAATTTTGCACACGCTAGGCCCTTGTTCTTGCTATTTTGCACACGCTAGACCCTTGTTCTTGCAATTTTGCACACGCTAGGCCCTTGCTCTTGCAATTTTGCACAAGCTAGGCCCTTGTTCTTGAAATTTTGCACACGCTAGTCCCTTGTTCTTGCAAATTTGCACACGCTAGGCCCTTGTTCTTGCTATTTTGCACACAATAGACCCTTGTTCTTGCAATTTTGCACACGCTATGCCCTTGTTCTTGCAATATTGCACACGCTATGCCCTTGTTATTGCTATTTTGCACACGCTAGACCCTTGTTCTTGCAGTTTTGCACACGCTAGGCCCTTGTTCTTGCAATTTTGCACACGCTAGGCCCTTGTTCTTGCTATTTTGCACACGCTAGACCCTTGTTCTTGCAATATTGCACACGCTAGGCCCGTGTTCTCGCTATTTTGCACACGCTAGCCCCTTTTTCTTGCTATTTTGCACAAACTAGGCCCTTGTTCTTGCAATTTTGCACACACTAGGCCCTTGTTCCTGAAGTTTTGCACACACTAGGCCCTTGTTCTTGCAATTTTGCACACGCTAGGCCCTTGTTCTTGGAATTTTGCACTCGTTAGGCCTTTGTTCTTGCAATTTTGCACACACCATGCCTTTGTTCTTGCTATTTTGCACACGCTAGGCCCTTGTTCTTGCAATTTTGTACACGCTAGGCCCTTATTCTTGCAATTTTGCACACGCTAGGCCCTTGTTCTTGCTATTTTGCACACGCTAGGCCCTTGTTTTTGCTGTTTTGCATACGCTAGACCCTTGTTCTTGCAATTTTGCACACGCTATGCCCTTGTTCTTGCTATTTTGCACACGCTAGACCCTTGTTCTTGCAATTTTGCACACGCTAGGCCCTTGTTGTTGCACTTTTGCACACGCTAGGCCCTTGTTCTTGCAATTTTGCACACGCCATGCCCTTGTTCTTGCTATTTTGCACACGCTAGGCCCTTGTTCTTGCAATTTTGTACACGCTAGGCCCTTATTCTTGCAATTTTGCACACGCTAGGCCCTTGTTCTTGCTATTTTGCACACGCTAGGCCCTTGTTGTTGCTATTTTGCACACGCTATACCCCTGTTCTTGCAATTTTGCACACGCTATGCCCTTGTTCTTGCTATTTTGCACACCCTAGACCCTTGTTCTTGCATTTTGCACATGCTAGGCCTTTGTTGTTGCACTTTTGCACACGCTAGGCCCTTGTTCTTGCAATTTTGTACACGCTAGGCCCTTGTTCTTGCAATTTTGCATACGCTAGGCCCTTGTTCTTGCAATTTTGCACACGCTAAACCCGTGTTCTTGCAATTTTGCACACGCTAGGCCCTTGTTCTTGCAATTTTGCACACGCTAGGCCCTTGTTCTTGCTATTTTGCATACGCTAGACCCTTGTTCTTGCAATTTTGCACACGCTATGCCCTTGTTCTTGCTCTTTCCATACGCTAGATCCTTGTTCTTGCAATTTTGCACATGCTAGGCCCTTGTTTTTGCAATTTTGCACACGCTAGGCCCTTGTTCTTGCAATTTTGCACACGCTAGGCCCTTGTTCTTGCAAATTTGCACACGCTAGGCCCTTGTTCTTGCTATTTTGCACACAATAGACCCTTGTTCTTGCAATTTTGCACACGCTATGCCCTTGTTCTTGCAATATTGCACACGCTATGCCCTTGTTATTGCTATTTTGCACACGCTAGACCCTTGTTCTTGCAATTTTGCACACGCTAGGCCCTTGTTCTTGCAATTTTGCACACGCTAGGCCCTTGTTCTTGCTATTTTGCACACGCTAGACCCTTGTTCTTGCAATTTTGCACACGCTAGCCCATTTTTCTTGCTATTTCGCACACACTAGGCCCTTGTTCTTGCAATTTTGCACACGCTAGGCCCTTGTTCCTGAAATTTTGCACACGCTAGGCCCTTGTTCTTGCAATTTTGCAAACGCTAGGCCCTGTTCTTGCAATTTTGCACACGCTAGGCCCTTGTTCTTGCTATTTTGCATACGCTAGACCCTTGTTCTTGCAATTTTGCACACGCTAGGCCCTTGTTCTTGGTATTTTGCACACGCTAGACCCTTGTTCTTGCAATTTTGCACACGCTAGACCCTTGTTCTTGCAATTTTGCACACGCAAGACCCTTGTTCTTGCAATTTTGCACACGCTAGGCCCTTGTTCTTGCAATTTTGCACACGCTAGGCCCTTGTTCTTGCAATTTTGCACACGCTAGGCCCTTGTTCTTGCAATTTTGCACAAGCTAGGCCCTTGTTCTTGCTATTTTGCACATGCTAGGCCCTTGTTCTTGCTATTTTGCACACGCTAGACCCTTGTTCTTGCAATTTTGCACATGCTAGGCCCTTGTTCTTGCAATTTTGCACATGCTAGGCCCTTGTTCTTGCAATTTTGCACACGCTTGGCCCTTGTTCTTGCAATTTTGCACACGCTAGGCCCTTGTTCTTGCTATTTTGCACACGCTTGACCCTTGATCTTGCAATTTTGCACACGCTAGGCCCTTGTTCTTGCAATTTTGCACACGCTAGGCCTTTCTTCTTGCAATTTTGCACACGCTAGGCCCTTGTTCTTGCAATTTTGCACACGCTAGGCCCTTGTTCTTGCAATTTTGCACACGCTAGGCCCTTGTTCTTGCAATTTTGCACACGCTAGGCACTTGTTCTTGCTATTTTGCACACGCTATTCCCTTGTTCTTGCAATTTTGCACACGCTAGGCACTTGTTATTGCAATTTTGCACACGCTAGGCACTTGTTCTTGCTATTTTGCACACGCTAGGGCCCTTGTTCTTGCTATTTTGCACACGCTAGCCCCTTTTTCTTGCTATTTTTCACACACTAGGCCCTTGTTTTTGCAATTTTGCACATGCTAGGCCCTTGTTCCTGAAATTTTGCAAACGCTAGGCCCTTGTTCTTGCAATTTTGCACATACTAGGCCCTTGTTCTTGCTATTTTGCACACGCTAGGCCCTTGTTCTTGCAATTTTGCACACGCTAGGCCCTTGTTCTTGCTATTTTGCACACGCTAGGCCCTTGTTCTTGCAATTTTGCTTACGCTAGGCCCTTGTTCTTGCAATTTTGCACACGCTAGGCCCTTGTTCTTGCTATGTTGCACACAATAGACCCTTGTTCTTGCAATGTTGCACACGCTATGCCCTTGATCTTGCAATTTTGCACACGCTAGGCCCTTGTTCTTGCTATTTTGCACACGCTAGACCCTTGTTCTTGCTATTTTGCACAAGCTAGGCCCTTGTTCTTGCAATGTTGCACACGCTAGGCATTTGTTCTTGCTATTTTGCACACGCTAGGCCCCTGTTCTTGCTATTTTGCACACGCTAGCTCCTGTTCTTGCTATTTTGCACACGCTAGCCCCTTTTTGTTGCAATTTTGCACACACTAGGCCCTTGTTCCTGAAATTTTGCACACGCTAGGCCCTTGTTCTTGCAATTTTGCACAGGCTAGGCCCTTGTTCTTGCAATTTTGCACACGCTAGGCCCTTGTTCTTGCAATTTTGCACACGCTAGGCCCTTCTTCTTGCTATTTTGCATATGCTAGACCCTTGTTCTTGCAATTTTGCGAATGCTAGGCCCTTGTTCTTGCAATTTTGCACACGCTAGGCCCTTGTTCTTGCAATTTTGCACACGCTAGACCCTTGTTCTTGCAATTTTGCACACGCTAGGCCCTTGTTCTTGCAATTTTGCACACGCTAGGCCCTTGTTCTTGCAATTTTGCACACGCTAGGCCCTTGTTCTTGCAATTTTGCACACGCTAGGCCCTTGTTCTTGCTATTTTGCACATACTAGGCCCTTGTTCTTGCTATTTTGCACACGCTAGACCCTTGTTCTTGCAATTTTGCACATGCTAGGCCCTTGTTCTTGCAATTTTGCACACGCTAGGCCCTTGTTCTTGCAATTTTGCACACGCTTGGCCCTTGTTCTTGCAATTTTGCACACGCTAGGCCCTTGTTCTTGCTATTTTGCACACGCTTGACCCTTGTTCTTGCAATTTTGCACACGCTAGGCCCTTGTTCTTGCAATTTTGCACACGCTAGGCCTTTCTTCTTGCAATTTTGCACACGCTAGGCCCTTGTTCTTGCAATTTTGCACACGCTAGGCCCTTGTTCTTGCAATTTTGCACACGCTAGGCCCTTGTTCTTGCTATGTTGCACACAATAGACCCTTGTTCTTGCAATGTTGCACACGCTATGCCCTTGATCTTGCAATTTTGCACACGCTAGGCCCTTGTTCTTGCTATTTTGCACACGCTAGACCCTTGTTCTTGCTATTTTGCACAAGCTAGGCCCTTGTTCTTGCAATGTTGCACACGCTAGGCATTTGTTCTTGCTATTTTGCACACGCTAGGCCCCTGTTCTTGCTATTTTGCACACGCTAGCCCCTGTTCTTGCTATTTTGCACACGCTAGCCCCTTTTTGTTGCAATTTTGCACACTTTAGGCCCTTGTTCCTGAAATTTTGCACACGCTAGGCCCTTGTTCTTGCAATTTTGCATAGGCTAGGCCCTTGTTCTTGCAATTTTGCACACGCTACGCCCTTGTTCTTGCAATTTTGCACACGCTAGGCCCTTGTTCTTGCTATTTTGCATATGCTAGACCCTTGTTCTTGCAATTTTGCAAATGCTAGGCCCTTGTTCTTGCAATTTTGCACACGCTAGGCCCTTGTTCTTGCAATTTTGCACACGCTAGACCCTTGTTCTTGCAATTTTGCACACGCTAGGCCCTTGTTCTTGCAATTTTGCACACGCTAGGCCCTTGTTGTTGCAATTTTGCACACGCTAGGCCCTTGTTCTTGCAATTTTGCACACGCTAGGCCCTTGTTCTTGCTATTTTGCACATACTAGGCCCTTGTTCTTGCTATTTTGCACACGCTAGACCCTTGTTCTTGCAATTTTGCACATGCTAGGCCTTTGTTCTTGCAATTTTGCACACGCTAGGCCCTTGTTCTTGCAATTTGGCACACGCTTGGCCCTTGTTCTTGCAATTTTGCACACGCTAGGCCCTTGTTCTTGCTATTTTGCACACGCTTGACCCTTGTTCTTGCAATTTTGCACACGCTAGGCCCTTGTTCTTGCAATTTTGCACACGCTAGGCCTTTCTTCTTGCAATTTTGCACACGCTAGGCCCTTGTTCTTGCAATTTAACACACGCTAGGCCCTTGTTCTTGCAATTTTGCACACGCTAGGCCCTTGTTCTTGCAATTTTGCACACGCTAGGCACTTGTTCTTGCTATTTTGCACACGCTACACCCTTGTTCTTGCAATTTTGCACACGCTAGGCACTTGTTCTTGCAATTTTGCACACGCTAGGCACTTGTTCTTGCTATTTTGCACACGCTAGGCCCTTGTTCTTGCTATTTTGCACACGCTAGGCCCCTGTTCTTGCAATTTTGCACACGCTAGGCCCTTGTTCTTGCTATTTTGCACACGCTAGCCCCTTTTTCTTGCTATTTTTCACACACTAGGCCCTTGTTTTTGCAATTTTGCACATGCTAGGCCCTTGTTCCTGAAATTTTGCAAACGCTAGGCCCTTGTTCTTGCAATTTTGCACATACTAGGCCCTTGTTCTTGCTATTTTGCACACGCTAGGCCCTTGTTCTTGCAATTTTGCACACGCTAGGCCCTTGTTCTTGCTATTTTGCACACGCTAGGCCCTTGTTCTTGCAATTTTGCACACGCTAGGCCCTTGTTATTGCAATTTTGCACACGCTAGGCCCTTGTTCTTGCTATGTTGCACACAATAGACCCTTGTTCTTGCAATGTTGCACACGCTATGCCCTTGATCTTGCAATTTTGCACACGCTAGGCCCTTGTTCTTGCTATTTTGCACACGCTAGACCCTTGTTCTTGCTATTTTGCACAAGCTAGGCCCTTGTTCTTGCAATGTTGCACACGCTAGGCATTTGTTCTTGCTATTTTGCACACGCTAGGCCCCTGTTCTTGCTATTTTGCACACGCTAGCCCCTGTTCTTGCTATTTTGCACACGCTAGCCCCTTTTTGTTGCAATTTTGCACACACTAGGCCCTTGTTCCTGAAATTTTGCACACGCTAGGCCCTTGTTCTTGCAATTTTGCACAGGCTAGGCCCTTGTTCTTGCAATTTTGCACACGCTACGCCCTTGTTCTTGCAATTTTGCACACGCTAGGCCCTTGTTCTTGCTATTTTGCATATGCTAGACCCTTGTTCTTGCAATTTTGCAAATGCTAGGCCCTTGTTCTTGCAATTTTGCACACGCTAGGCCCTTGTTCTTGCAATTTTGCACACGCTAGGCCCTTGTTCTTGCTATTTTGCACACGCTAGACCCTTGTTCTTGCAATTTTGCACACGCAAGGCCCTTGTTCTTGCAATTTTGCACACGCTAGACCCTTGTCCTTGCAGTTTTGCACACGCTAGGCCCTTGTTCTTGCTATTTTGCACACGTTAGACCCTTGTTTTTGCAATTTTGCACACGCTAGGCCCTTGTTCTTGCTATTTTGTACACGCTAGACCCTTTTTCTTGCAATTTTGCACACGCTAGGCCCTTGTTCTTGCTATTTTGCACACGCTAGACCCTTGTTCTTGCAATTTTGCACACGCTAGGCCCTTGCTCTTGCAATTTTGCACAAGCTAGGCCCTTGTTCTTGAAATTTTGCACACGCTAGTCCCTTGTTCTTGCAATTTTGCACACGCTAGGCCCTTGTTCTTGCTATTTTGCACACAATAGACCCTTGTTCTTGCAATTTTGCACACGCTATGCCCTTGTTCTTGCAATATTGCACACGCTATGCCCTTGTTATTGCTATTTTGCACACGCTAGACCCTTGTTCTTGCAATTTTGCACACGCTAGGCCCTTGTTCTTGCAATTTTGCACACGCTAGGCCCTTGTTCTTGCTATTTTGCACACGCTAGACCCTTGTTCTTGCAATTTTGCACACGCTAGGCCCGTGTTCTCGCTATTTTGCACACGCTAGCCCCTTTTTCTTGCTATTTTGCACACACTAGGCCCTTGTTCTTGCAATTTTGCACACACTAGGCCCTTGTTCCTGAAGTTTTGCACACGCTAGGCCCTTGTTCTTGCAATTTTGCACACGCTAGGCCATTGTTCTTGGAATTTTGCACTCGTTAGGCCTTTGTTCTTGCAATTTTGCACACACCATGCCTTTGTTCTTGCTATTTTGCACACGCTAGGCCCTTGTTCTTGCAATTTTGTACACGCTAGGCCCTTATTCTTGCAATTTTGCACACGCTAGGCCCTTGTTCTTGCTATTTTGCACACGCTAGGCCCTTGTTTTTGCTGTTTTGCATACGCTAGACCCTTGTTCTTGCAATTTTGCACACGCTATGCCCTTGTTCTTGCTATTTTGCACACGCTAGACCCTTGTTCTTGCAATTTTGCACACGCTAGGCCCTTGTTGTTGCACTTTTGCACACGCTAGGCCCTTGTTCTTGCAATTTTGCACACGCCATGCCCTTGTTCTTGCTATTTTGCACACGCTAGGCCCTTGTTCTTGCAATTTTGTACACGCTAGGCCCTTATTCTTGCAATTTTGCACACGCTAGGCCCTTGTTCTTGCTATTTTGCACACGCTAGGCCCTTGTTGTTGCTATTTTTCACACGCTATACCCCTGTTCTTGCAATTTTGCACACGCTATGCCCTTGTTCTTGCTATTTTGCACACGCTAGACCCTTGTTGTTGCATTTTGCACATGCTAGGCCCTTGTTGTTGCACTTTTGCACACGCTAGGCCCTTGTTCTTGCAATTTTGTACACGCTAGGCCCTTGTTCTTGCAAATTTGCATACGCTAGGCCCTTGTTCTTGCTATTTTGCACACGCTAAACCCGTGTTCTTGCAAGTTTGCACACGCTAGGCCCTTGTTCTTGCAATTTTGCACACGCTAGGCCCTTGTTCTTGCTATTTTGCATACGCTAGATCCTTGTTCTTGCAATTTTGCACATGCTAGGCCCTTGTTTTTGCAATTTTGCACACGCTAGGCCCTTGATCTTGCAATTTTGCACACGCTAGGCCCTTGTTCTTGCTATTTTGCACATGCTAGACCCTTGTTCTTGCAATTTTGCACACGCTAGGCCCTTGTTCTTGCTATTTTGCACATGCTAGACCCTTGTTCCACGAGCGTGCCTGGTCCACGAGCGTGCCTGGTCCACGAGCGTGCCTGGTCCACGAGCGTGCCTGGTCCACGAGCGTGCCTGGTGCACGAGCGTGCCTGGTCCAGGAGCTTGCTTGGTCCTGGAGCTTGCCTGGTCCAGGAGCTTGCCTAGTCCAGGAGCTTGCCTGTTCCAGGAGCTTGCCTGGTCCAGGAGCTTGCTTGTTCCAGGAGCTTGCTTGGTCCAGGAGCTTGCCTGGTCCAGGAGCGTGCCTAATCCACAAGCTTGCATGGTCTAGGAGCTTGCCTGGTCCAGGAGCTTGCCTGGTCCATGAGCTTGCTTAATCCAGGAGCGTGCCTCGTCCAGGAGCTTGCCTGGTCCTGGAGCTTGCTTGTTCCAGGAGCGTGCCTCGTTGAGGAGCTTGCCTAGTCTAGGAGCTTGCTTGGTCCAGAAGCCTGACTGGTCCAAGAGCTTGCCTAGTCGAGGAGCATGCCTGGTCCAAGAGCTTGCGTGGTCCAGGAGCTTGCTTGGTCCAGGAGCTTGCTTGGTCCAGAAGCGTGCCTGGTCTAAGAGCTTGCCTGGTCCAGGAGCGTGCCTGGTCCAAGAGCTTGCGTGGTCCACGAGCTTGCCTGGTCTAGGTGCTTGTCTGGTCCAGGAGTGTGCCTGGTCCACGAGCTTGCCTGGTCCAAACGCGTGCCTGGTCCAAGAGCGTGCCTGCTCCATGAGCGTGCCTAGTCTAGGAGCTTGCGCGGTCCAGGAGCTTGCCTGATACAAGAGCTTGCCTGGTCCACAAGCCTGCCTGGTCCAAGAGCTTGCCTGGTCCAGGAGCTTGCCTGGTACACGAGCCTGATTGGTTCAAGAGCTTGCCTGGTCCAGGAGCGTGCCTGGTCTACGAGCGTGCCTGGTCCAGGAGCTTGCCTGGTCCAGGAGCTTGCCTGGTCTAGAAGCTTGCCTGGTCTAAGAGCTTGCCTGGTCCACGAGCTTGCCTGGTCCAGGAGCTTGCCTTGTTCAGGAGCTTGCTTGGTCCAGAAGCTTGGCTGGTCGAAGAGCTTGCCTGGTCCACGAGCTTGCCACGTCCAGGAGCTTGCATGGTCCAGGAGCTTGCGTGGTCAGGAGCGTGCCTGGTCCATGAGCTTTACTGGTCCAGAAGCTTGCTTGGTCTAGAAGCGTGCCTGGTCCAAGAGTTTACCTGGTTCAGGAGCGTGCCTGGTCCAAGAGCTTGCGTGGTCCAGGAGCTTGCCTTGTCCAGGAGCTCGCCTGGTCCAGGAGCGTGCCTGGTCCACGAGCGTGCCTGGTCCAAAAGCTTGCCTGGTCTAGGAGCTTGCCCGGTCCAGGAGCTTGCCTGGTCCAGGAGCATGCCTGGTCCACGAGCATGCCTGGTCCAAGAGCTTGCCTGGTCTAGGAGCGTGCCTGGTCCACGAGCGTGCCTGGTCCACGAGCTTGCTTGGTCTAGGAGCTTGCCTGGTCCAGGAGCTTGCTTGGTCCAGGAACTTGCCTGGTCCAGGAGCTTTCCTGGTCTAGGAGCTTGCCTGGTCCAGGAGCTTGCCTGGTCCAGGAGCTTGCTTGGTCTAGAAGCCTGCCTGGTCCAAGAGCTTGCCTAGTCCACGAGCATGCGTGGTCCGAGAGCTTGCGTGTTCCTAGAGCTTGCCAGGTCCAGGAGCTTGCCTTGTCCAGGAGCTAGCCTGGTCCCGGAGCTTGCTTGGACCTGGAGCTTGCCTGGTCCAGGAGCGTGCCTAGTCCAAGAGCTTGCCTGGTCCAGGAGCGTGCCTGGTCTTGGAGCTTGACTGGTCCAGGAGCTTGCCTGGTCCAGGAGCTTGCTTGGTCCAGGAGCTTGCCTTATCCAGGAGCATTCTTGGCCCGTTAGCTTGCCTGGTCAAGGAGCTTGCCTGGTCCAAGAGCTTGCCTGGTCCAGGAGCTTGCCTAGTCCAAGAGCTTGCATGTTCCAGGAGCTTGTGTGGTCCAGGATCTTGCCTGGTCCACGAGCTTGCCTTGTCCACGAGCGTGCCTGGTCCAGGAGTGTGCCTGGTCCAGGAGCTCGCTTGGTCAAGAAGCCTGCCTGGTCCAAGAGCTTACCTGGTCCAGGAGCTTGCCTTGTCGAGGAGCGTGCCTGGTCCACGAGCGGGCCTGGTCGAGGAGCTTACCTGGTCCAGGAGCTTGCCTAGTCCAGGAGCTTTCCTGGTCCACGAGTCTGCCTGGTCAAAGAGCTTGCCTGGTCCAGGAGCGTGCCTGGTCCACGAGCGTGCCTGGTCTAGGAGCTTGCATGGTCTAGGACCTTGCCTGGTCCAGGAGCTTGCCTGGTCCAGGACCTTGCCTGGTCCAGGAGCTTGCCTGGTCCAGGAGCTTGCTTGGTGAAGAAGCGTTGCGTGTCCAAGAGCTTGCCTGGTCCAGGAGCGAGCCTGGTCCATGAGCTTGCGTGGTCCACGAGCTTGCCTTGTCCAAGAGCTTGCCTGGTCCAGGATCTTGCCTGGTCCACGAGCGTGCCTGGTCCAGGAGCTTGCCTGGTCAAGGAGCTTGCCTGGTCTAGGAGCTTGCCTGGTCCAGGAACTTGCGTGGTTTAGGAGCTTGCCTGGTCCAAGAGCTTGCCTGGTCCAGGAGCTCCCCTGGTCCAAAAGCTTGCGTGGTCCAGGAGCTTGCCTTGTCCAGGAGCGTGCCTGGTCCAGGAGTGTGCATGAACAAGAGCTTGCTTGGTCGAGAAGCCTGCCTGGTCCAAGAGCTTGCCTGATCTTGGAGCGTGCCTTGTCCAAGAGCTTGGCTGTTCCAGAAGCTTGCCTAGTCCAGGAGCTTGCCTGGTCCAGGAGCTTGCCTGGTCCATAAGCTTGCCTGGTCCAGGAGCTTGCGTGATCCAGGAGCTTGCTTGGTCCAGAAGCCTGCGTGGTCCAAGAGCTTGCCTGGTCCAGGAGCGTGAGTGGTCCAAGAGCTTTCGTGGTCCAGGAGCTTGCCTGGTTCAGGAGCTTGCTTGGTCCAGAAGCTTGCCTGGTCCAGGAGCTTGCCTGGTCCAGAAGCGTTGCGTGTCCAAGAGCTTGCGTAGTTCAGGAGCGTGCCTGGTCCATGAGCTTGAGTGGTCCAGGAGCTTGCCTTGTCCAGAAGCCTCCCTGGCCCAAGAGCTTGCCTAGTCCACGAGCGTGCCTAGGCCACGAGCTTGCCTGGTCAAGGAGCTTGCCTCGTCCAGGAGCTTGCCTGGTCTAGGAGCCTGCCTGGTCTAGGAGCTTTCCTGGTCCAGGAGCTTGCCTGGTCCAAGAGCTTGCCTCGTCCACGAGCATGTCTGGTCCAAGAGCATGTCTGGTCCAAGAGCATGTCTGGTCCAAGAGCTTGCTTGGTCTTGAAGCTTGCCTGGTCCAAGAGCATGCCTCGTCCACGAGCATGTCTGGTCCAAGAGCTTGCGTGGTCCAAGAGCTTGCCTGGTCCAGGAGCTTCCCTGGTCCATGAGCTAGCCTGGTCCAGGAGCTTGCGTGGACCAGGAGCTTGCCTGGTCCAGAAGCTTGCGTGGACCAGGAGCTTGCCTGGTCTAGGAGCTTGCCTGGTCCAGGAGCTTGCCTGGTCCAAGAGCTTGCTTGGTCTAGAAGCCTGCCTGGTCCAAGAGCTTGCCTGGTCCAAGAGCTTGCCAGGTCAAGGAGCTTGCCTGGTCCAGGAGCTTGCCTAGTCCAGGAGCTTTCCTGGTCCACGAGTCTGCCTGGTCAAAGAGCTTGCCTGGTCCAGGAGCGTGCCTGGTCCATGAGCGTGCCTGGTCCAGGAGCTTGCATGGTCCAGGACCTTGCCTGGTCCAGGAGCTTGCCTGGTCCAGAACCTTGCCTGGTCCAGGAGCTTGCCTGGTCCAGGAGCTTGCTGGTCCAGGAGCTTGCCTGGTCCAGGAGCTTGCTTGGTCCAGAAGCGTTGCGTGTCCAAGAGCTTGCGTGGTTCAGGAGCCTTCCTGGTCCATGAGCTTGAGTGGTCCAGGAGCTTGCCTTGTCCAGGAGCTTGCCTGGTCCAAGAGCTTGCCTAGTCCACGAGCGTGCCTGGGCCACGAGCTTGCCTGGTCAAGGAGCTTGCCTAGTCTAGGAGCTTGCCTGGTCCAGGAGCTTGCGTCGTCGAGGAGCTTGCCTGGTCCAGAAGCTTGCCTGGTCCAGGAGCTTGCCTGGTCCAGGAGCTTACCTAGTCCAGGAGCTTGCCTGGTCCAGGATCGTGCCTGGTCGAGGAGCTTGACTCGTCCAAGAGCTTGCATGGTCCAGAAGCGTGCGTGGTCCAAGAGCTTGCCTGGTCCAGGAGCGTGCCAAGTCCAAGAGCTTGCGTTGTCCAGGAGCTTGCCTGGTCCAGGAGCATGCCTGATCCACGAGCGTGCCTGGTCCAGGAGCTTGCTTGGTCCAGGAGCTTGCCTGGTCCAGGAGCTAGCCGGGTCCAGGAGCTTTCATGGTCCACGAGCCTGCCTGGTCCAAGAGCTTGCCTGGTCCAGGAGCGTGCCTGGTCCACGAGTGTGCTTGGTCCAGAAGCTTGCTTGGTCCAGGAGCTTGCCTGGTCCAGGAGCTTGCCTGGTCCAGGAGCTTGCCTGGTCCAGGAGCTTGCGTGGTCTAGGAGCTTGCCTGGTCCAGGAGCTTGCCTGGTCCAAGAGCTTGCTTGGTCTAGAAGCTTGCCTGGTCCAAGAGCTTGCCTCGTCCACGAGCATGTCTGGTCCAAGAGCTTGCGTGGTCCAGGAGCTTGCCTGGTCCAGTAGCTTCCCTGGTCCATGAGCTAGCCTAGTCCAGGAGCTTGCGTGGACCAGGAGCTTGCCTGGTCCAGGAGCTTGCGTGGACCAGGAGCTTGCGTGGTCTAGGAGCTTGCCTGGTCCAGGAGCTTGCCTGGTCCAAGAGCTTACTTGGTCTAGAAGCCTGCCTGGTCCAAGAGCTTGCCTGGTCCACGAGCATGCCTTGTTCTTGCAATTTTGCACACGCTAGGCCCTTGTTCTTGCAATTTTGCACACGCTAGGCCCTTGTTCTTGCAATTTTGCACACGCAAGGCCCTTGTTCTTGCAATTTTGCACACGCTAGGCCCTTCTTCTTGCTATTTTGCACACGCTAGACCCTTGTTCTTGCAATTTTGCACACGCTAGGCCCTTGTTCTTGCTATTTTGCACATGCTAGCCCCTTGTTCTTGCAATTTTGGACACGCTGGGCCCTTGTTCTTGCAATTTTGCACACGCTAGGCCCTTGTTCTTGCTATTTTGCACACGCTAGACCCTTGTTCTTGCAATTTTGCACACGCTAGACCCTTGTTTTTGCAGTTTTGCACACGCTATGCCCTTGTTCTTGCTATTTTGCACATGCCAGCCCCTTGTTCTTGCTATTTTGCACAAGCTAGGCCCATCTTCTTGCTATTTTGCCCATGCTGGACCCTTGTTCTCGCAATTTTGCACACGCTATGCCCTCGTTCTTGCTATTTTGCACACGCTAGACCCATGTTCTTGCAATTTTGCATTCGCTAGGCCCTTGTTCTTGCAATTTTGCACACGCTAGGCTCTTGTTTTTGCTATTTTGCACATGCTAGACCCTTGTTCTTGCAATTTTGCACACGCTATGCCCTTGTTCTTGCTATTTTGCACACGCTAAACCCGTGTTCTTGCAATTTTGCACAGGCTAGGCCCTTGTTCTTGCAATTTTGCACACGCTAGGCCCTTGTTCTTGCTATTTTGCACACGCGAGACCCTTGTTCTTGCAATTTTGCACACGCTAGACCCTTGTTCTTGCTCTTTGCATACGCTAGATCCTTGTTCTTGCAATTTTGCACATGGTAGGCCCTTGTTCTTGCAATTTTGCACACGCTAGGCCCTTGTTCTTGCAATTTTGCACACGCTAGGCCCTTGTTCTTGCTATTTTGCACACGCTAGACCCTTGTTCTTGCAATTTTGCACACGCTAGACCCTTGTTCTTGCTCTTTGCATACGCTAGATCCTTGTTCTTGCAATTTTGCACATGGTAGGCCCTTGTTCTTGCAATTTTGCACACGCTAGGCCCTTGTTCTTGCAATTTTGCACACGCTAGGCCCTTGTTCTTGCTATTTTGCACACGCTAGACCCTTGTTCTTGCAATTTTGCACAAGCTAGCCCTTGTTCTTGCTATTTTGCAGACGCTAGACCCTTGTTCTTGCAAGTTTGCACACGCTATGCCCTTGTTCTTGCTATTTTGCATACGCTAGACCCTTGTTCTCGCAATTTTGCACACGCTAGGCCCTTGTTCTTGCAATTTTGCACACGCTAGGCCCTTGTTCTTGCAATTTTGCACACGCTAGGCCCTTGTTCTTGCTATTTTGCACACGCTAGACCCTTGTTCTTGCAATTTTGCACACGCTATGCCCTTGTTCTTGCTCTTTGCACACGCTAGATCCTTGTTCTTGCAATTTTGCACACGCTAGGCCCTTGTTCTTGCAACTTTGCACACGCTAGGCCCTTGTTCTTGCTATTTTGCACACGCTAGACCCTTGTTCTTGCAATTTTGCACAAGCTAGCCCTTGTTCTTGCTATTTTGCACAC
The DNA here is from genome assembly GCA_948144175.1 of Closterium sp. NIES-65. Taxonomy (NCBI): domain Eukaryota; kingdom Viridiplantae; phylum Streptophyta; class Zygnematophyceae; order Desmidiales; family Closteriaceae; genus Closterium; species Closterium sp. NIES-65. Next base: position 89,657 of record CANXME010000290.1, on the reverse strand, counting down.
GCTAGACCCTTGTTCTTGCAAGTTTGAACACGCTTTGCCCTTGTTCTTGCTATTTTGCACACGCTAGATCCTTGTTCTTGCTATTTTGCACATGCTAGACCCTTGTTCCTGCAATTTTGCACATGCTAGGCCCTTGTTCTTGCAATGTTGCACACGCTAGGCCTTGTTCTTGCAATTTTGCACACGCTAGGCCCTTGTTCTTGCTATTTTGCACATGCTAGACCCTTGTTCCACGAGCGTGCCTGGTCCACGAGCGTGCCTGGTCTACGAGCGTGCCTGGTCCACGAGCGTGCCTGGTCCACGAGCGTGCCTGGTTCACGAGCGTGCCTGGTCCACGAGCGTGCCTGGTCCTGGAGCTTGCTTGGTCCAGGAGCTTGCCTGGTCCAGGAGCTTGCCTAGTCCAGGAGCTTGCCTGGTCTAAGAGCTTGCCTGGTCCAGGAGCTTGCATGTTCCAGGAGCTTGCTTGGTCCAGGAGCTTGCCTGGTCCAGGAGCGTGCCTAATCTCCAAGCTTGCATGGTCTAGGAGCTTGCCTGGTCCAGGAGCTTGCCTGGTCCAGGAGCTTGCTTAATCCAGGAGCGTGCCTTGTCCAGGAGCTTGCTTGGTCCAGAAGCTTGCCCGGTCCAAGAGCTTGCCTGGTCGAGGAGCGTGCCTGGTCCAAGAGCTTGCGTGGTCCAGGAGCTTGACTGGTCCAGGAGCTTGCCTGGTCCACGAGCTTGCCTGGTCCAGGAGCGTGCGTGGTCCACGAGCGTGCCTGGTCCTGGAGTGTGCCTGGTCCAGGAGCTTGCGTGGTCCAGGAGCTTGCCTGGTCCAAGAGCTTGCCCGGTCCAAGAGCTTGCCTTCTCGAGGAGCTTGCCAGGTCTAGGAGCTTGCCAGGTCCAGGAGCTTGCCAGCCCAGGAGCTTGCCTGGTCCAGGAGCTTGCCTGGTTGAGGAGCTTGCCTGGTCCACGAGTGTGCCTGGTCCACGAGCTTGCCTTGTCCAGGAGCGTGCCTGGTCCAGGAGCTTGCCCTGATCCAAGAGCTTGCCTGGTTCAGGAGCTTACCTGGTCCAGGATCTTGCCTGGTCCAGGATCTTGCCTGGTCCAGGAGCTTGCCTGGTCTAGGAGCTTGCGTGGTCCAGGAGTGTGCTTGGTCCAGGAGCTTGCCTGGTCCAGGAGCTTGCCTAGTCCAGGAGCTTGCCTGGTCCAAGAGCATGCCTGGTCCACGAGCGTGCCTGGTCCAAGAGCTTGCCTGGTCCAAGAGCATGTCTGCTCCACGAGCGTGCCTGGTGAAGGAGCTTGCCTGGTCCAGGAGCTTGCCTGGTCCAGGAGCTTGCCTGGTCTAGGAGCTAGCCTGGTCCAGGAGCCTACCTGGTCCAGGAGCTTGCCTCGTCCAGGAGCTTGCCTGTTCCAGGAGCGTGCCTCGTTGAGGAGCTTGCCTAGTCTAGGAGCTTGCTTGGTCCAGAAGCCTGCCTAGTCCAAGATCTTGCCTAGTCGAGGAGCATGCCTGGTCTAGGAGCTTGCTTGGTCCAGGAGCTTGCCTGGTCCAGGAGCTTGCTTGGTCCAGAAGCGTGCCTGGTCTAAGAGCTTGCCTGGTCCAGGAGCGTGCGTGGTCCAAGAGCTTGCGTGGTCTAGGAGCTTGCCTGGTCCAGGTGCTTGTCTGGTCCAGGAGTGTGCCTGGTCCACGAGCTTGCCTGGTCCAAGAGCGTGCCTGGTCCAAGAGCGTGCCTGCTCCATGAGCGTGCCTAGTCTAGGAGCTTGCGCGGTCTAGGAGCTTGCCTGATATAAGAGCTTGCCTGGTCCACGAGCCTGCTTGGTCCAAGAGCTTGCCTGGTCCAAGAGCTTGCCTGGTACACGAGCCTGCCTGGTTCAAGAGCCTGCCTGGTCCAGGAGCGTGCCTGGTCTACGAGCGTGCCTGGTCCAGGAGCTTGCCTGGTCCAGGAGCTTGCATGTTCCAAGAGCTTGCTTGGTCCAGGAGATTGCCTGGTCCAGGAGCGTGCCTAATCCACAAGCTTGCATGGTCTAGGAGCTTGCTTGGTTTAGGAGCTTGCCTGGTCCAGGAGCTTGCTTAATCCAGGAGCGTGCCTTGTCCAGGAGCTTGCTTGGTCCAGAAGCTTGCCCGGTCCAAGAGCTTGCCTGGTCGAGGAGCGTGCCTGGTCCAAGAGCTTGCGTGGTCCAGGAGCTTGACTGGTCCAGGAGCTTGCCTGGTCCACGAGCTTGCCTGGTCCAGGAGCGTGCGTGGTCCACGAGCGTGCGTGGTCCTGGAGTGTGCCTGGTCCAGGAGCTTGCGTGGTCCAGGAGCTTGCCTGGTCCAAGAGCTTGCCTGGTCCAAGAGCTTGCCTTCTCCAGGAGCTTGCCAGGTCTAGGAGCTTGCCAGGTCCAGGAGCTTGCCAGGCCAGGAGCTTGCCTGGTCCAGGAGCTTGCCTGGTCCAGGAGCTTGCCTGGTCCACGAGTGTGCCTGGTCCACCAGCTTGCCTTGTCCAGGAGCGTGCCTGGTCAAGAAGCGTGCCTGATCCAGGAGCTTACCTGGTCCAGGATCTTGCCTGGTCCAGGAGCGTGCCTGGTCCACAAGTTTGCCTGGTCCAGGAGCTTGCCTGCTCCAGGAGCTTGCCTGGTCTAGGAGCTTGCGTGGTCCAGGAGCGTGCATGGTCCACGAGCTTGCCTGGTCCAGGAGCTTGCCTAGTCGAGGAGCTTGCCTGGTCCAAGAGCATGCCTGGTCCACGAGCGTGCCTGGTCCAAGAGCTTGCCTGGTCCAAGAGCATGTCTGCTCCACGAGCGTGCCTGGTGAAGGAGCTTGCCTGGTCCAGGAGCTTGCCTGTTCCAAGAGCTTGCCTAGTCTAGGAGCTAGCCTTGTCCAGGAGCCTACCTGGTCCAAGAGCTTGCCTGGTCCAGAAGCTTGCCTGTTCCAGGAGCGTGCCTCGTTGAGGAGCTTGCCTAGTCTAGGAGCTTGCTTGGTCCAGAAGCCGGCCTGGTCCAAGATCTTGCCTAGTCGAGGAGCATGCCTGGTCCAAGAGCTTGCGTGGTCCACGAGCTTGCCTGGTCCAGGAGCTTGCTTGGTCCAGAAGCGTGCCTGGTCTAAGAGCTTGCCTGGTCCAGGAGCGTGCCTGGTCCAAGAGCTTGCGTGGTCCAGGAGCTTGCCTGGTCCAGGTGCTTGTCTGGTCCAGGAGTGTGCCTGGTCCATGAGCTTGCCTGGTCCAAGAGCGTGCCTGGTCCAAGAGCGTGCCTGCTCCATGAGCGTGCCTAGTCTAGGAGCTTGCGCGGTCTAGGAGCTTGCCTGATACAAGAGCTTGCCTGGTCCACGAGCCTGCCTGGTCCAAGAGCTTGCTTGGTCCAAGAGCTTGCCTGGTACACGAGCCTGCCTGGTTCAAGAGCTTGCCTGGTCCAGAAGCGTGCCTGGTCTACGAGCGTGCCTGGTCCAGGAGCTTGCCTTGTCCAGGAGCTTGCATGGTCTAGGAGCTTGCCTGGTCTAAGAGCTTGCCTGGTTTACGAGCTTGCCTGGTCCAGGAGCTTGCCTTGTTCAGGAGCTTACTTGGTCCAGAAGCTTGCCTGGTCGAAGAGCTTGCCTGGTCCACGAGCTTGCCACGTCCAAGAGCTTGCAAGGTCCAGGAGCTTGCCTGGTCCAGGAGCTTGCTCGGTCCAGAAGCGTTGCGTGTCCAAGAGCTTGCGTGGTCCAGGAGCTTGCCTGGTCAGGAGCGTGCCTGGTCCAGGAGCTTTACTGGTCCAAGAGCTTGCTTGGTCCAGAAGCGTGCCTGGTCCAAGAGTTTGCCTGGTTCAGGAGCGTGCCTGGTCCAAGAGCTTGCGTGGTCTAGGAGCTTGCCTTGTCCAGGAGCTTGCCTGGTCCAGGAGCTTGCCTGGTCCAGGAACTTGCCTGGTTTAGGAGCTTTCCTGGTCTAGGAGCTTGCCTGGTCCAGGAGCTTGCCTGGTCCAACAGCTTGCTTGGTCTAGAAGCCTGCCTAGTTTGAGAGCTTGCCTAGTCCACGAGCATGCCTGGTCCGAGAGCTTGCGTGGTCCTGGAGCTTGCCAGGTTCACGAGCTTGCCTGGTCAGGAGCTAGCGTGGTCCCGGAGCGTGCCTGGTCCAGGAGCGTGCCTAGTCCAGGAGCTTGCCTGGTCCAGGAGCGTGCCTGGTCTTGGAGCTTGACTGGTCCAGGAGCTTGCCTGGTCCAGGAGCTTGCTTGGTCCAGGAGCTTGCCTTATCCAGGAGCATTCTTGGCCTGTTAGCTTGCCTGGTCAAGGAGCTTGCCTGGTCCAAGAGCTTTTCTGGTCCAAGGGCTTGCCTGGTCCAGGAGCTTGCCTAGTCCAAGAGCTTGCATGTTCGAGGAGCTTGCCTGGTCCAGGAGCTTGCCTGGTCCAGGAGCTTGCCTTGTCCACGAGCGTGCCTGGTCCAGGAGTGTGCCTGGTCCAGGAGCTTGCTTGGTCGAGAAGCCTGCCTGGTCCAAGAGCTTACCTGGTCCAGGAGCTTGCCTGGTCGAGGAGCGTGCCTGGTCCACGAGCGGGCCTGGTCGAGGAGCTTACCTGGTCCAGGAGCTTGCCTAGTCCAGGAGCTTTCCTGCTCCACGAGTCTGCCTCTTCAAAGAGCTTGCCTGGTCCAGGAGCGTGCTTGGTCCACGAGCGTGCCTTGTTTAGGAGCTTGCATGGTCTATGACCTTGCCTGGTCTAAGAGCTTGCCTGGTCCAGGACCTTGCCTGGTCCAGGAGCTTGCCTGGTCCAGGAGCTTGCTAGTCCAGGAGCTTGCCTGGTCCAGGAGCTTGCTTGGTCAAGAAGCGTTGCGTGTCCAAGAGCTTGCCTGGTCCAGGAGCGAGCCTGGTCCATGAGCTTGCGTGGTCCACGAGCCTGCTTGGTCCAAGAGCTTGCCTGGTCCAAGAGCTTGCCTGTTACACGAGCCTGCCTGGTTCAAGAGCCTGCCTGGTCCAGGAGCGTGCCTGGTCTACGAGCGTGCCTGGTCCAGGAGCTTGCCTGGTCCAGGAGCTTGCATGTTCCAAGAGCTTGCTTGGTCCAGGAGATTGCCTGGTCCAGGAGCGTGCCTAATCCACAAGCTTGCATGGTCTAGGAGCTTGCTTGGTTTAGGAGCTTGCCTGGTCCAGGAGCTTGCTTAATCCAGGAGCGTGCCTTGTCCAGGAGCTTGCTTGGTCCAGAAGCTTGCCCGGTCCAAGAGCTTGCCTGGTCGAGGAGCGTGCCTGGTCCAAGAGCTTGCGTGGTCCAGGAGCTTGACTGGTCCAGGAGCTTGCCTGGTCCACGAGCTTGCCTGGTCCAGGAGCGTGCGTGGTCCACGAGCGTGCGTGGTCCTGGAGTGTGCCTGGTCCAGGAGCTTGCGTGGTCCAGGAGCTTGCCTGGTCCAAGAGCTTGCCCGGTCCAAGAGCTTGCCTTCTCCAGGAGCTTGCCAGGTCTAGGAGCTTGCCAGGTCCAGGAGCTTGCCTGGTCCAGGAGCTTGCCTGGTCCAGGAGCTTGCCTGGTCCACGAGTGTGCCTGGTCCACGAGCTTGCCTTGTCCAGGAGCGTGCCTGGTCAAGAAGCGTGCCTGATCCAGGAGCTTACCTGGTCCAGGATCTTGCCTGGTCCAGGAGCGTGCCTGGTCCACAAGATTGCCTGGTCCAGGAGCTTGCCTGCTCCAGGAGCTTGCCTGGTCTAGGAGCTTGCGTGGTCCAGGAGCGTGCATGGTCCACGAGCTTGCCTGGTCCAGGAGCTTGCCTAGTCGAGGAGCTTGCCTGGTCCAAGAGCATGCCTGGTCCACGAGCGTGCCTGGTCCAAGAGCTTGCCTGGTCCAAGAGCATGTCTGCTCCACGAGCGTGCCTGGTGAAGGAGCTTGCCTGGTCCAGGAGCTTGCCTGTTCCAAGAGCTTGCCTAGTCTAGGAGCTAGCCTTGTCCAGGAGCCTACCTGGTCCAAGAGCTTGCCTGGTCCAGAAGCTTGCCTGTTCCAGGAGCGTGCCTCGTTGAGGAGCTTGCCTAGTCTAGGAGCTTGCTTGGTCCAGAAGCCGGCCTGGTCCAAGATCTTGCCTAGTCGAGGAGCATGCCTGGTCCAAGAGCTTGCGTGGTCCACGAGCTTGCCTGGTCCAGGAGCTTGCTTGGTCCAGAAGCGTGCCTGGTCTAAGAGCTTGCCTGGTCCAGGAGCGTGCCTGGTCCAAGAGCTTGCGTGGTCCAGGAGCTTGCCTGGTCCAGGTGCTTGTCTGGTCCAGGAGTGTGCCTGGTCCATGAGCTTGCCTGGTCCAAGAGCGTGCCTGGTCCAAGAGCGTGCCTGCTCCATGAGCGTGCCTAGTCTAGGAGCTTGCGCGGTCTAGGAGCTTGCCTGATACAAGAGCTTGCCTGGTCCACGAGCCTGCCTGGTCCAAGAGCTTGCTTGGTCCAAGAGCTTGCCTGGTACACGAGCCTGCCTGGTTCAAGAGCTTGCCTGGTCCAGGAGCGTGCCTGGTCTACGAGCGTGCCTGGTCCAGGAGCTTGCCTTGTCCAGGAGCTTGCATGGTCTAGGAGCTTGCCTGGTCTAAGAGCTTGCCTGGTTTACGAGCTTGCCTGGTCCAGGAGCTTGCCTTGTTCAGGAGCTTACTTGGTCCAGAAGCTTGCCTGGTCGAAGAGCTTGCCTGGTCCAGGAGCTTGCCACGTCCAAGAGCTTGCAAGGTCCAGGAGCTTGCCTGGTCCAGGAGCTTGCTTGGTCCAGAAGCGTTGCGTGTCCAAGAGCTTGCGTGGTCCAGGAGCTTGCCTGGTCAGGAGCGTGCCTGGTCCAGGAGCTTTACTGGTCCAAGAGCTTGCTTGGTCCAGAAGCGTGCTTGGTCCAAGAGTTTGCCTGGTTCAGGAGCGTGCCTGGTCCAAGAGCTTGCGTGGTCCAGGAGCTTGCCTTGTCCAGGAGCTTGCCTGGTCCAGGAGCTTGCCTGGTCCAGGAACTTGCCTGGTTTAGGAGCTTTCCTGGTCTAGGAGCTTGCCTGGTCCAAGAGCTTGCCTGGTCCAACAGCTTGCTTGGTCTAGAAGCCTGCCTAGTTTGAGAGCTTGCCTAGTCCACGAGCATGCCTGGTCCGAGAGCTTGCGTGGTCCTGGAGCTTGCCAGGTCCACGAGCTTGCCTGGTCAGGAGCTAGCGTGGTCCCGGAGCGTGCCTGGTCCAGGAGCGTGCCTAGTCCAGGAGCTTGCCTGGTCCAGGAGCGTGCCTGGTCTTGGAGCTTGACTGGTCCAGGAGCTTGCCTGGTCCAGGAGCTTGCTTGGTCCAGGAGCTTGCCTTATCCAGGAGCATTCTTGGCCTGTTAGCTTGCCTGGTCAAGGAGCTTGCCTGGTCCAAGAGCTTTTCTGGTCCAAGGGCTTGCCTGGTCCAGGAGCTTGCCTAGTCCAAGAGCTTGCATGTTCGAGGAGCTTGCCTGGTCCAGGAGCTTGCCTGGTCCAGGAGCTTGCCTTGTCCACGAGCGTGCCTGGTCCAGGAGTGTGCCTGGTCCAGGAGCTTGCTTGGTCGAGAAGCCTGCCTGGTCCAAGAGCTTACCTGGTCCAGGAGCTTGCCTGGTCGAGGAGCGTGCCTGGTCCACGAGCGGGCCTGGTCGAGGAGCTTACCTGGTCCAGGAGCTTGCCTAGTCCAGGAGCTTTCCTGCTCCACGAGTCTGCCTCTTCAAAGAGCTTGCCTGGTCCAGGAGCGTGCTTGGTCCACGAGCATGCCTTGTCTAGGAGCTTGCATGGTCTATGACCTTGCCTGGTCTAAGAGCTTGCCTGGTCCAGGACCTTGCCTGGTCCAGGAGCTTGCCTGGTCCAGGAGCTTGCTAGTCCAGGAGCTTGCCTGGTCCAGGAGCTTGCTTGGTCAAGAAGCGTTGCGTGTCCAAGAGCTTGCCTGGTCCAGGAGCGAGCCTGGTCCATGAGCTTGCGTGGTTCACGAGCTTGCCTTGTCCAGGAGCTTGCCTGGTCCAGGAGCTTGCCTGGTCCACGAGCGTGCCTGGTCCAGGAGCTTGCCTGGTTAAGGAGCTTGCCTGGTCTAGGAGCTTGCCTAGTCCAGGAGCTTGCGTGGTCAATGAGCTTGCCTGGTCCAGGAGCTTGCCTGGTCCAGGAGCTCCCCTGGTCCAAAAGCTTGCGTGGTCCAGGAGCTTGCCTTGTCCAGGAGCGTGCCTGGTCCACGAGTGTGCCTGGTCCAAGAGCTTGCTTGGTCGAGAAGCCTGCCTGGTCCAAGAGCTTGCCTGATCTTGGAGCGTGCCTTGTCCAAGAGCTTGCCTGGTCCATAAGCTTGCCTGGTCCATAAGCTTGCCTGGTCCAGGAGCTTGCGTGGTCCAAGAGCTTGCTTGGTCTTGAAGCCTGCGTGGTCCAAGAGCTTGCCTGGTCCAGGAGCGTGACTGGTCCAAGAGCTTTCGTGGTCTAGGAGCTTGCCTGGTTCAGGAGCTTGCCTGGTCCAGGAGCATGCCTGGTCCACGAGCTTGCCTGGTCTAGGAGTTTGCCTGGTCCAGGAGCTTGCTTGGTCCAGGAGCTTGCTCGGTCCAGGAGCTTGCCTGATCCACGAGCTTGCCTGGTCTAGGAGCTTGCCTGGTCCAGGAGCTTGCCTGGTCCAAAAGCGTGCCTAGTCCACAAGCTTGCCTAGTCCAGGAGCGTGCCTGGTCCAGGATCGTGCCTGGTCCACGAGCGGGCCTGGTCGAGGAGCTTGCCTGGTCCAGGAGCTTGCCTAGTCCAGGAGCTTTCCTGGTCCACGAGTCTGCCTGGTCAAAGAGCTTGCCTGGTCCAGGAGCGTGCCTGGTCCACGAGCGTGCCTGGTCCAGGAGCTTGCATGGTCCAAGACCTTGCCTGGTCTAGGAGCTTGCCTGGTCCAGGAGCTTGCCTGGTCCAGGAGCTTGCTGGTCCAGGAGCTTGCCTGGTCCAGGAGCTTGCTTGGTCCAGAAGTGTTGCGTGTCCAAGAGCTTGCGTGGTTTAGGAGCGTGCCTGGTCCATAAGCTTGAGTGGTCCAGGAGCTTGCCTTGTCCAGGAGCTTGCCTGGTCCAAGAGCTTGCCTAGTCCACGAGCGTGCCTGGGCCACGAGCTTGCCTGGTCAAGGAGCTTGCCTAGTCTAGGAGCTTGCCTGGTCCAGGAGCTTGCGTCGTCTAGGAGCTTGCCTGGTCCAGGAGCTTGCCTGGTCCAGGAGCTTGCCTGGTCCAGGAGCTTGCCTAGTCCAAAGCTTGCATGGTCCAGAAGCGTGCGTGGTCCAAGAGCTTGCCTGGTCCAGGAGCGTGCCAAGTCGAAGAGCTTGCGTTGTCTAGGAGCTTGCCTGGTCCAGGAGCGTGCCTAATCCACGAGCGTGCCTTGTCCAGGAGCTTGCTTGGTCCAGGAGCTTGCCTGGTCCAGGAGCTAGACGGGTCCAGGAGCGTGCATGGTCCACGAGCCTGCCTGGTCCAAGAGCTTGCCTGGTCGAGGAGCGTGCCTGGTCCAGAAGCTTGCTTGGTCCAGGAGCTTGCCTGGTCCAGGAGCTTGCCTGGTCCAGGAGCTTGCCTGGTCCAGGAGCTTGCCTGGTCCAGGAGCTTGCTTGGTCCAGAAGCGTTGCGTGTCCAAGAGCTTGCGTGGTTCAGGAGCGTGCCTGGTCCATCAGCTTGAGTGGTCCAGGAGCTTGCCTTGTCCAGGAGCTTGCCTGGTCCAAGAGCTTGCCTAGTCCACGAGCGTGCCTGGGCCACGAGCTTGCCTGGTCAAGGCGCTTGCCTAGTCTAGGAGCTTGCCTGGTCCAGGAGCTTGCGTCGTCTAGGAGCTTGCCTGGTCCAGGAGCTTGCCTGGTCCAGGAGCTTGCCTGGTCCAGGAGCTTGCCTAGTCCAAGAGCTTGCATGGTCCAGAAGCGTGCGTGGTCCAAGAGCTTGCCTGGTTCAGGTGCGTGCCAAGTCCAAGAGCTTGCGTTGTCCAGGAGCTTGCCTGGTCCAGGAGCGTGCCTAATCCACGAGCGTGCCTGGTCCAGGAGCTTGCTTGGTCCAGGAGCTTGCCTGGTCCAGGAGCTAGACGGGTCCAGGAGCGTGCATGGTCCACGAGCCTGCCTGGTCCAAGAGCTTGCCTGGTCGAGGAGCGTGCCTGGTCCAGAAGCTTGCTTGGTCCAGGAGCTTGCCTGGTCCAGGAGCTTGCCTGGTCCAGGAGCTTGCCTGGTCCAGGAGCTTGCCTGGTCTAGGAGCTTGCCTGGTCCAGGAGCTTGCCTGGTCCAAGAGCTTGCTTGGTCTAGAAGCTTGCCTGGTCTAAGAGCTTGCCTTGTCCACGAGCATGTCTGGTCAAAGAGCTTGCGTGGTCCAGGAGCTTGCCTGGTCCAGGAGCTTACCTGGTCCATGAGCTAGCCTGGTCCAAGAGCTTGCGTGGACCAGGAGCTTGCCTGGTCCAGGAGCTTGCGTGGACCAGGAGCTTGCCTGGTCTAGGAGCTTGCCTGGTCCAAGAGCTTGCTTGGTGTAGAAGCCTGCCTGGTCCAAGGGCTTGCCTGGTCCACGAGCATGCTCGGTCCAACAGCTTGCGTGGTCCAGGAGCTTGCCTCGTCCAGGAGCTTGCGTGGTCCAGGAGCTTGCTTGGTTTAGAAGCCTGCCTGGTCCAAGAGCTTGCCTCTTCCACGAGCATGTCTGGTCCAAGAGCTTGCGTGGTCCAGGAGCTTGCCTGGTCCACGAGCTTGCCTGGTCCAGGAGCGTGCCTGGTCCACGAGCGTGCCTGATCCAGGAGCTTGCTTGGTCCAGGAGCTTGCTTGGTCCAGGAGCGTGACTGGTCCAAGAGCTTTCGTGGTCCAGGAGCTTGACTGGTTCAGGAGCTTGCCTGGTCCAGGAGCATGCCTGGTCCACGAGCTTGCTTGGTCTAGGAGTTTGCCTGGTCCAGGAGCTTGCCTGGTCCAGAAGCGTGCCTAGTCCACGAGCTTGCCTGGTCCAGGAGCGTGCCTGGTCCAGGATCGTGCCTGGTCCACGAGCGGGCCTGGTCGAGGAGCTTGCCTGGTCCAGGAGCTTGCCTAGTCCAGGAGCTTTCCTGGTCCACGAGTCTGCCTGGTCAAAGAGCTTGCCTGGTCCAGGAGCGTGCCTGGTCCACGAGCGTGCCTGGTCCAGGAGCTTGCATGGTCCAGGACCTTGCTTGGTCCAAGAGCTTGCCTGGTCCAGGACCTTGCCTGGTCCAGGAGCTTGCCTGGTCCAGGAGCTTGCTGGTCCAGGAGCTTGCCTGGTCCAGGAGCTTGCTTGGTCCAGAAGCGTTGCGTGTCCAAGAGCTTGCGTGGTTCAGGAGCGTGCCTGGTCCATGAGCTTGAGTGGTCCAGGAGCTTGCCTTGTCCAGGAGCTTGCCTGGTCCAAGAGCTTGCCTAGTCCACGAGCGTTCCTGGGCCACGAGCTTGCCTGGTCAAGGAGCTTGCCTAGTCTAGGAGCTTGCCTGGTCCAGGAGCTTGCGTCGTCTAGGAGCTTGCCTGGTCCAGGAGCTTGCCTGGTCCAGGAGCTTGCCTGGTCTAGGAGCTTGCCTAGTCCAGGAGCTTGCCTGGTCCAGGATCGTGCCTCGTCGAGGAGCTTGACTCGTCCAAGAGCTTGCATGGTCCAGAAGCGTGCGTGGTCCAAGAGCTTGCCTGGTCCAGGAGCGTGCCAAGTCCAAGAGCTTGCGTTGTCCAGGAGCTTGCCTGGTCCAGGAGCTTGCTTGGTCCAGGAGCTTGCCTGGTCCAGGAGCTAGCCGGGTCCAGGAGCATGCATGGTCCACGAGCCTGCCTGGTCCAAGAGCTTGCCTGGTCCAGGAGCTTGCCTGGTCCACGAGCGTGCCTGGTCCAGAAGCTTGCTTGGTCCAGGAGCTAGCCTGGTCCAGTAGCTTGCCTGGTCCAGGAGCTTGCCTGGTCCAGGAGCTGGCCTGGTCTAGGAGCTTGCCTGGTCAAGGAGCTTGCCTGGTCCAAGAGCTTGCTTGGTCTAGAAGCTTGCCTGGTCCAAGAGCTTTCCTCGTCCACGAGCATGTCTGGTCCAAGAGCTTGCGTGGTCCAGGAGCTTGCCTGGTCTAGGAGCTTCCCTGGTCCATGAGCTAGCCTGGTCCAGGAGCTTGCGTGGACCAGGAGCTTGCCTGGTCCAGGAGCTTGCGTGGACCAGGAGCTTGCCTGGTCTAGGAGCTTGCCTGGTCCAGAAGCTTGCCTGGTCCAAGAGCTTGCTTGGTCTAGAAGCGTGCCTGGTCCAAGAGCTTGCCTGGTCCACGAGCATGCCTGGTCCAACAGCTTGCGTGGTCCAGGAGCTTGCTTGGTCCAGGAACTTGCGTGGTCCAGGAGCTTGCTTGGTTTAGAAGCTTGCCTTGTCCAAGAGCTTGCCTCTTCCATGAGCATGTCTGGTCCAAGAGCTTGCGTGGTCCAGGAGCTTGCCTCGTCCACGAGCTTGCCTGGTCCAGGAGCGTGCCTGGTCCACGAGCGTGCCTGATCTAGGAGCTTGCTTGGTCCAGGAGCTTGCTTGGTCCAGGAGCTTGCCTTGTCCAGGAGCTTGCTTGGTCCAGGAGCTTGCCTTGTCCAGGAGCTTGCCTGGTCCAAGAGCGTGCCTAGTCTAGAAGCTTGCCTTTTTCAGGAGCGTGCCTGGTCCAGGAGCTTCCGTGGTCAAGGAGCTTGCCTGGTCCAAGAGCTTGCCTAGTCTAGGAGCTTGCCTGGTCCACAAGTCTGCTTGGTCCAAGAGCTTGTCTGGTCCAAGAGCGTGCCTTGTCCACAAGTGTTCCTGGTCCTGGAGCATGCCTCGTCCAGGAGCTTGCCTCATCCAGGAGCTTGCCTGGTCAAGAAGCTTGCCTGGTCCAGGAGCTTGCCTAGTCCACGAGCTTGCATGTTCCAGAAGCTTGCCTGGTCCAGGAGCTTGCCTGGTCCAGGAGCGTACCTAATCCACAAGCTTGCCTGGTCCAGGAGCTTGCCTGGTCCAGGAGCTTTCTTGGTCCAGGAGCTTGCTTGGTCCAGGTGCTTTCCTGGTCCACGAGCTTGCCTTGTGCACGAGCTTGCCTGGTCCATGAGCTTCCCTCGTCCAGGAGCTTGCCTAATTTACGAGCTTGCCTGGTCTAGGAGCGTGCTTGGTCCACAGGCTTGCCTAGTCGAGGAGCTTGCTTGGTCCAGGAGCTTGCCTGGTCCAGGAGCTTGCCTGGTCCAAGAGTTTGCCTGGTCCAGGAGCGTGCCTCGTTCACAAGCTTGCCTGGTCCAGGAGCTTGCCTGGTCCAGGAGCTTGCCTGGACTAGGACCTTGCATGGTCTAGGAGCTTGCCTGGCCCAGGAGCGTGCCTGGTCCAAGAGCTTGCCTAGTCCAGGAGCTTGCTTGGTCCAGGAGCTTGCCTTGTCCAGGAGCTTGCTCAGGTCCAGGAGCTTGCTTGGTCCTGGAGCAAGCTCCTGGACCAAGCAAGCTCTTGGACCAAGCAAGCTCCTAGATCAGGCACGCTCGTGGACCAGGCACGCTCCTGGACCAGGCAAGCTCGTGGACGAGGCAAGCTCCTGGACCACGCAAGCTCTTGGACCAGACATGCTCGTGGAAGAGGCAAGCTCCTGGACCTGAGCAAGCAAGCTCCTGGACCTGAGCAAGCTCCTGGACAAGGCAAGCTCCTGGACCAAGCAAGCTCCTGGACTAGGCAAGCTCTTGGACCAGGCACGCTCCTGGGCCAGGCAAGCTCCTAGACCATGCAAGGTCCTAGTCCAGGCAAGCTCCTGGACCAGGCAAGCTCCTGGACCAGGCAAGCTTGTGAACGAGGCACGCTCCTGGACCAGGCAAACTCTTGGACCAGGCAAGCTCCTGGACCAGGCAAGCTCCTGGACCAAGCAAGCTCCTCGACTAGGCAAGCCTGTGGACCAAGCACGCTCCTAGACCAGGCAAGCTCGTAAATTAGGCAAGCTCCTGGACGAGGGAAGCTCCTGGACCAGGCAAGCTCGTGCACAAGGCAAGCTCGTGGACCAGGAAAGCACCTGGAACAAGCAAGCTCCTGGACCAAGCAAGCTCCTGGACCAGGCAAGCTCCTGGACTAGGCAAGCTTGTGGATTAGGTACGCTCCTGGACCAGGCAAGCTCCTGGACCAGGCAAGCTTCTGGAACATGCAAGCTCGTGGACCAGGCAAGCTCCTGGACCAGGCAAGCTTCTTGACCAGGCAAGCTCCTGGATGAGGCAAGCTCCTGGACGAGGCATGCTCCAGGACCAGGAACACTCGTGGACAAGGCACGCTCTTGGACCAGACAAGCTCTTGGACCAAGCAGACTTGTGGACCAGGCAAGCTCCTAGACTAGGCAAGCTCTTGGACCAGGCAAGCTCCTTGACCACGGAAGCTCCTGGACCAGGCACGCTCCTGAAAAAGGCAAGCTTCTAGACTAGGCACGCTCTTGGACCAGGCAAGCTCCTGGACAAGGCAAGCTCCTGGACCAAGCAAGCTCCTGGACAAGGCAAGCTCCTGGACCAAGCAAGCTCCTGGACCAAGCAAGCTCCTAGATCAGGCACGCTCGTGGACCAGGCACGCTCCTGGACCAGGCAAGCTCGTGGACGAGGCAAGCTCCTGGACCACGCAAGCTCTTGGACCAGACATGCTCGTGGAAGAGGCAAGCTCTTGGACAAGGCAGGCTTCTAAACCAAGCAAGCTCCTGGACCACGCAAGTTCCTGGACCAGGCAAGCTCCTGGACCACGCAAGCTGTTGGACCAGGCATGCTCGTGGACCAGGCAAGCTCTTGGAGCAGGCACGCTTCTAGACCAAGCAAGCTCTTGGACCAGGCAAGCTTCTGGACCAGGCAAGCTCCTAGACCAGGCAAGCTCCTGGTCCACGCAAGCTCCTGGACCAGGCAAGCTCCTGGTCCACGCAAGCTCCTGGACCAGGCTAGCTCATGGACCAGGGAAGCTCCTAGACCAGGCAAGCTCCTGGACCACGCAAGCTCTTGGACCAGACATGCTCGTGGACGAGGAAAGCTCTTGGACCAGGCAAGCTTCTAGACCAAGCAAGCTCTTGGACCAGGCAAGCTCCTTGACCAGGCAAGCTCCTAGACCAGGCCAGCTCCTGGACCAGGCAAGCTCCTGGACCAGGCAAGCTACTGGACCAGGCTAGCTCCTGGACCAAGCAAGCTTCTGGACCAGGCACGCTCGTGGACCAGGCACGCTCCTGGACCAGGCAAGCTCTTGGACCAGGCAGGCTCGTGGACCATGCATGCTCCTGGACCCGGCTAGCTCCTGGACCAGGCAAGCTCCTGGACCAAGCAAGCTCCTGGACCAGGCAAGCTCTTGGACCACGCACGCTTCTGGACCATGCAAGCTCTTGGACGAGTCAAGCTCCTCGACGAGGCACGATCCTGGACCAGGCAAGCTCCTGGACTAGGCAAGCTCCTAGACCAGGCAAGCTCCTGGACCAGGCAAGCTCCTGGACCAGGCAAGCTCCTAGACGACGCAAGCTCCTGGACCAGGCAAGCTCCTAGACTAGGCAAGCTCCTTGACCAGGCAAGCTCGTGGCCCAGGAACGCTCGTGGACTAGGCAAGCTCTTGGACCAGGCAAGCTCCTGGACAAGGCAAGCTCCTGGACCACTCAAGCTCATGGACCAGGCACGCTCCTGAACCACGCAAGCTCTTGGACACGCAACGCTTCTGGACCAAGCAAGCTCCTGGACCAGGCAAGCTCCTAGACCAGCAAGCTCCTGGACCAGGCAAGCTCCTGGACCAGGCAAGGTCCTGGACCAGGCAAGCTCTTGGACCAAGCAAGGTCCTGGACCATGCAAGCTCCTGGACCAGGCACACTCGTGGACCAGGCACGCTCCTGGACCAGGCAAGCTCTTTGACCAGGCAGACTCGTGGACCAGGAAAGCTCCTGGACTAGGCAAGCTCCTGGACCAGGCAAGCTCCTCGACCAGGCCCGCTCGTGGACCAGGCACGATCCTGGACCAGGCACGCTCCTGGACCAGGCAAGCTCGTGGACTAGGCACGCTTCTGGACCAGGCAAGCTCCTGGACCAGGCAAACTCCTAGACCAAGCAAGCTCGTGGACCAGGCATGCTCCTGGACCAGGCAAGCTCCTGAACCAGTCAAGCTCCTGGACCACGAAAGCTCTTGGACCAGTCACGCTCCTGGACCAAGCAAGCTCCTGGACCAAGCAAGCTCCTGGATCAGGCACGCTCGTGGACCAGGCACGCTCCTGGACCAGGCAAGCTCGTGGACCAGGCAAGCTCCTGGACCACGCAAGCTCTTGGACCAGACATGCTCGTGGAAGAGGCAAGCTCTTGGACCAGGCAGGCTTCTAAACCAAGCAAGCTCCTGGACCACGCAAGCTCCTGGACGAGGCAAGCTCCTGGACCACGCAAGCTGTTGGACCGAGCATGCTCGTGGACCAGGCAAGCCCTTGGACCAGGCAGGCTTCTACACCAAGCAAGCTCTTGGACCAGGCAAGCTCCTAGACCAGGCAAGCTCCTGGTCCACGCAAGCTCCTGGACCAGGCAAGCTCCTGGTCCACGCAAGCTCTTGGACCAGGCTAGCTCATGGACCAGGTAAGCTCCTGGACCAGGCAAGCTCCTGGACCACGCAAGCTCTTTGACCAGACATGCTCGTGGACGAGGCAAGCTCTTGGACCAGGCAAGCTTCTAGACCAAGCAAGCTCTTGGACCAGGCAAGCTCCTGGACCAGGCAAGCTCCTAGACCAGGCAAGCTCCTGGACCAGGCAAGCTCCTGGACCAGGCAAGCTCCTGGACCAGGCAAGCTCCTGGACCAAGCAAGCTTCTGGACCAGGCACGCTCCTCGACCAGGAAAGCTCTTGGACCAGGCAGGCTCGTGGACCATGCACGCTCCTGGACCCGTCTAGCTCCTGGACCAGGCAAGCTCCTGGACCAAGCAAGCTCCTGGACCAGGCACGCTCGTGGATTAGGCACGCTCCTGGACCAGGCAAGCTCCTGGACAACGCAAGCTCTTGGACTTGGCACGCTCCTGAACCAGGCAAGCTCTTGGACCACGCACGCTTCTGGACCATGCAAGCTCTTGGACTAGGCAAGCTCCTGGACCAGGCAAGCTCCTGGACCAGGCAAGCTCCTGGACCAGGCAAGCTCCTAGACGACGCAAGCTCCTGGACCAGGCAAGCTCCTAGACTAGGCAAGCTCCTTGACCAGGCAAGCTCGTGGCCCAGGCACGCTCGTGGACTAGGCAAGCTCTTGGACCAGGCAAGCTCCTGGACAAGGCAAGCTCCTGGACCACTCAAGCTTATGGACCAGGCACGCTCCTGAACCACGCAAGCTCTTGGACACGCAACGCTTCTGGACCAAGCAAGCTCCTGGACCAGGCAAGCTCCTAGACCAGCAAGCTCCTGGACCAGGCAAGCTCCTGGACCAGGCAAGGTCCTGGACCAGGCAAGCTCTTGGACCAAGCAAGGTCCTGGACCATGCAAGCTCCTGGACCAGGCACACTCGTGGACCAGGCACGCTCCTGGACCAGGCAAGCTCTTTGACCAGGCAGACTCGTGGACCAGGAAAGCTCCTGGACTAGGCAAGCTCCTGGACCAGGCAAGCTCCTCGACCAGGCCCGCTCGTGGACCAGGCACGATCCTGGACCAGGCACGCTCCTGGACCAGGCAAGCTCGTGGACTAGGCACGCTTCTGGACCAGGCAAGCTCCTGGACCAGGCAAACTCCTAGACCAAGCAAGCTCGTGGACCAGGCATGCTCCTGGACCAGGCAAGCTCCTGAACCAGTCAAGCTCCTGGACCACGAAAGCTCTTGGACCAGTCACGCTCCTGGACCAAGCAAGCTCCTGGACCAAGCAAGCTCCTGGATCAGGCACGCTCGTGGACCAGGCACGCTCCTGGACCAGGCAAGCTCGTGGACCAGGCAAGCTCCTGGACCACGCAAGCTCTTGGACCAGACATGCTCGTGGAAGAGGCAAGCTCTTGGACCAGGCAGGCTTCTAAACCAAGCAAGCTCCTGGACCACGCAAGCTCCTGGACGAGGCAAGCTCCTGGACCACGCAAGCTGTTGGACCGAGCATGCTCGTGGACCAGGCAAGCCCTTGGACCAGGCAGGCTTCTACACCAAGCAAGCTCTTGGACCAGGCAAGCTCCTAGACCAGGCAAGCTCCAGGTCCACGCAAGCTCCTGGACCAGGCAAGCTCCTGGTCCACGCAAGCTCTTGGACCAGGCTAGCTCATGGACCAGGTAAGCTCCTGGACCAGGCAAGCTCCTGGACCACGCAAGCTCTTTGACCAGACATGCTCGTGGACGAGGCAAGCTCTTGGACCAGGCAAGCTTCTAGACCAAGCAAGCTCTTGGACCAGGCAAGCTCCTGGACCAGGCAAGCTCCTAGACCAGGCAAGCTCCTGGACCAGGCAAGCTCCTGGACCAGGCAAGCTCCTGGACCAGGCAAGCTCCTGAACCAAGCAAGCTTCTGGACCAGGCACGCTCCTCGACCAGGAAAGCTCTTGGACCAGGCAGGCTCGTGGACCATGCACGCTCCTGGACCCGTCTAGCTCCTGGACCAGGCAAGCTCCTGGACCAAGCAAGCTCCTGGACCAGGCACGCTCGTGGATTAGGCACGCTCCTGGACCAGGCAAGCTCCTGGACAACGCAAGCTCTTGGACTTGGCACGCTCCTGAACCAGGCAAGCTCTTGGACCACGCACGCTTCTGGACCATGCAAGCTCTTGGACTAGGCAAGCTCCTGGACCAGGCAAGCTCCTGGACCAGGCAAGCTCCTGGACCAGGCAAGCTCCTAGACGACGCAAGCTCCTGGACCAGGCAAGCTCCTAGACTAGGCAAGCTCCTTGACCAGGCAAGCTCGTGGCCCAGGCACGCTCGTGGACTAGGCAAGCTCTTGGACCAGGCAAGCTCCTGGACAAGGCAAGCTCCTGGACCACTCAAGCTTATGGACCAGGCACGCTCCTGAACCACGCAAGCTCTTGGACACGCAACGCTTCTGGACCAAGCAAGCTCCTGGACCAGGCAAGCTCCTGGACCAGGCAAGCTCCTGGACCAGGCAAGCTCCTGGACCAGGCAAGCTCCTGGACCAAGCAAGCTTCTGGACCAGGCACGCTCCTCGACCAGGCAAGCTCTTGGACCAGGCAAACTCGTGGACCATGCACGCTCCTGGACCCGTCTAGCTCCTGGACCAGGCAAGCTCCTGGACCAAGCAAGCTCCTGGACAAGGCACGCTCGTGGATTAGGCACGCTCCTGGACCAGGCAAGCTCCTGGACAACGCAAGCTCTTGGACTTGGCACGCTCCTGGACCAGGCAAGCTCTTGGACCACGCACGCTTCTGGACCATGCAAGCTCTTGGACTAGGCAAGCTCCTGGACCAGGCAAGCTCCTGGACCAGGCAAGCTCCTAGACGACGCAAGCTCCTGGACCAGGCAAGCTCCTAGACTAGGCAAGCTCCTTGACTAGGCAAGCTCGTGGCCCAGGCACGCTCGTGGACTAGGCAAGCTCTTGGACCACGCAAGCTCCTGGACAAGGCAAGCTCCTGGACCACTCAAGCTTATGGACCAGGCACGCTCCTGAACCACGCAAGCTCTTGGACACGCAACACTTCTGGACCAAGCAAGCTCCTGGACCAGGCAAGCTCCTGGACCAGCAAGCTCCTGGACCAGGCAAGCTCCTGGACCAGGCAAGCTCCTAGACCAGGCAAGGTCTTGGACCATGCAAGCTCCTGGACCAAGCACGCTCGTGGACCAGGCACGCTCCTGGACCAGGCAAGCTCTTTGACCAGGCAGACTCGTGGACCAGGAAAGCTCCTGGACTAGGCAAGCTCCTGGACCAGGCAAGCTCCTCGACCAGGCCTGCTCGTGGACCAGGCACGATCCTGGACCAGGCACGCTCCTGGACTAGGCAAGCTTGTGGACTAGGCACGCTTCTGGACCAGGCAAGCTCCTGGACCAGGCAAGCTCCTAGACCAGGCAAGCTCGTGGATCAGGCAAGCTCCTGGACCGAGCAAGCTCCTGGACCAAGCAAGCTCCTGGACCAGGCAAACTCCTAGACCAGGCAAGCTCGTGGACCAGGCATGCTCCTGGACCAGGCAAGCTCCTGAACCAGGCAAGCTCCTGGACCACGAAAGCTCTTGGACCAGTCACGCTCCTGGACCAGGCAAGCTCTTGGACCACGCAGGCTTCAAGACCAAGCAAGCTCTTGGACCACGCAAGCTCCTGGACCAGGCAAGCTTATGGACCAGGCAAGCTCCTGGACTAGGCAAGCTTCTGGAACAGCCAAGCTCTTGGACAAGGCACGCTCCAAGATCAGGCAAGCTCTTGGACCAGGCAGGCTTCTCGACCAAGCAAGCTCTTGGACCAGGCACACTCGTGGACCAGGCACGCTCCTGGACAAGGCAAGCTCCTGGACCACGTAAGCTTTTGGACCAGGGGAGCTCCTGGACCAGGCAAGCTCCTGGACCAGGCAAGCTCATTGACCACACAAGCTCCTGGACTAGGCAAGCTCCTAGACCAGGCAAGCTCCTTAACCAGGCAAGCTCCTGGACCAGGCACGCTCGTGGACCAGGCAAGCTCCTGGACCAGGCAAGCTCCTGGACAAGGCAAGCTCGTGGACCACGCAAGCTCATGGACCAGGCTCGCTCCTGGACCAGGCAAGCTCTTGGACACGCAACGCTTCTTGACCAAGCAAGCTCCTGGACCAGGCAAGCTCCTGGACTAGCAAGCTCCTGGACCAGGCAAGCTCCTGGACCAGGCAAGGTCCTGGACCAGGCAAGCTCTTAGACCAGGCAAGGTCATAGACCATGCAAGCTCCTAGACAAGGCACGCTCGTGGACCAAGCACGCTCCTGGACCAGGCAAGCTCTTTGAAGAGGCAGACTCGTGGAGCAGGAAAGCTCCTGGACTAGGCAAGCTCCTGGACCAGGTAAGCTCCTCGACCAGGCCCGCTCGTGGACCAGGCACGCTCCCTGACCAGGCAAGCTCCTGGACCAGGTAAGCTCTTGGACCAGGCAGGCTTCTCGACCAAGCAAGCTCCTGGACCAGGCACACTCCTGGACCAGGCACGCTCGTGGACAAGGCAAGCTCCTGGACCAGGCAAGCTCCTGGACCAGGCAAGCTCCTCGAACATGCAAGCTCTTGGACTAGGCAAGCTCCTGGACCAGGCAAGCCCTTGGACCAGAAAAGCTCTTGGACCAGGCAAGCTCCTTGACCAGGCAAGCTAACAGGCCAAGAATGCTCCTGGATAAGGCAAGCTCCTGGACCAAGCAAGCTCCTGGACCAGGCAAGCTCCTGGACCAGTCAAGCTCCAAGACCAGGCACGCTCCTGGACCAGGCAAGCTCCTGGACTAGGCACGCTCCTGGACCAGGCACGCTCCGGGACCACGCTAGCTCCTGACCAGGCAAGCTCGTGGACCTGGCAAGCTCCAGGACCACGCAAGCTCTCGGACCAGGCATGCTCGTGGACTAGGCAAGCTCTCAAACTAGGCAGGCTTCTAGACCAAGCAAGCTGTTGGACCAGGCAAGCTCCTGGACCAGGCAAGCTCCTAGACCAGGAAAGCTCCTAAACCAGGCAAGTTCCTGGACCAGGCAAGCTCCTGGACCAGGCAAGCTCCTGGACAAGGCAAGCTCCTGGACCACGCAAGCTCTTGGACCAGGCACGCTCCTGAACCAGGCAAACTCTTGGACCAGGCACGCTTCTGGACCAAGCAAGCTCTTGGACCAGTAAAGCTCCTGGACCAGGCACGCTCCTGACCAGGCAAGCTCCTGGACCACGCAAGCTCTTGGACACGCAACGCTTCTGGACCAAGCAAGCTCCTGGACCAGGCAAGCTCCTGGACCTTGCAAGCTCTTGGACGTGGCAAGCTCGTGGACCAGGCAAGCTCTTCGACCAGGCAAGCTTCTGGACCAAGTAAGCTCCTGAACAAGGCAAGCTCCTGGACCAGGCAAGCTCGTAAACCAGGCAAGCTCTTAGACCAGGCAAGCTCCTAGACCATGCAAGCTCCTGGACAAGGCAAGCTCCTGGACCAGGCACGCTCGTAGACCAGGCACGCTCCTGGACCAGGCAAGCTCTTGAACCAGGCAGGCTCGTGTACCAGGCAAGCTCTTGGACCAAGCAAGCTCTTGGACCAGGCAGGCTCGTGGACCAGGCAAGCTCTTGTATCAGGCAAGCTCCTAGACCGCGCAAGCTCCTAGACTAGGCACGCTCATGGAGCAGGCACGCTCTTGGACCAGGCACGCTCTTGGACCAGGCAAGCTCATGGACCAGGCACACTCCTGGACCAGACAAGCACCTGGACCACGCAAGCTCCTGGACCACGCAAGCTCTTGGACCAGGCACGCTCCTGGACCAGGCAAGCTCTTAGACCAGGCACGCTTCTGGACCAAGCAAGCTCCTGGACCAGGCAAGCTCGTGGACCACGCAAGCTCTTGGACCAGGCATGCTCCTCGACTAGGCAAGATCTTGGACCAGGCCGGCTTCTGGACCAAGCAAGCTCCTAGACTAGGCAAGCTCCTCAACGAGGCACGCTCCTGGAACAGGCAAGCTTCTGGACCAGGCAAGCTCTTGGACCAGGTAGGCTCCTGGACAAGGCTAGCTCCTAGACTAGGCAAGCTCTTGGAACAGGCAAGCTCCTGGACCAGGCAAGCTCCTTCACCAGGCACGCTCGTGGAGCAGACATGCTCTTGGACCAGGCAAGCTCTTGGACCAGGCACGCTCGTGGACCAGGCATGCTCTTGGACCAGGCAAGCTCCTCGACTAGGCAATCTCCTGGACCAGGCAAGCTCGTGGACCATGCACGCTCCTGGACCACGCAAGCTCCTAGACTAGGCAAGCTCCTGGACCAGGCAAGCTCCTGGACCAGGCAAACTTGTGGACCAGGCACGCTCCTGGACCAGGCAAGATCCTGGACCAGGTAAGCTCCTGGATCAGGCACGCTTCTTGACCAGGCACGCTCCTGGACAAGGCAAGCTCGTGGACCAGGCACACTCGTGGACCAGGCAAGCTCCTGGACCAGGCAAGCTCCTGGACCAGGCAAGCTCCTGGCCTGGCAAGCTCCTGGACCTGGCAAGCTCCTAGACCTGGCAAGCTCCTTGAGAAGGCAAGCTCTTGGACCAGGCAAGCTCTTGGACCAGGCAAGCTCCTGGACCACGCAAGCTCCTGGACCAGGCACACTCCAGGACCACGCACGCTCGTGGACCACGCACGCTCCTGGACCAGGCAAGCTCGTGGACCAGGCAAGCTCCTGGACCAGTCAAGCTCCTGGACCACGCAAGCTCTTGGACCAGGCACGCTCCTCGACCAGGCAAGCTCTTGGACCGGGCAAGCTTCTGGACCAAGCAAGCTCCTGGACAAGGCACGCTCCTGGATTAAGCAAGCTCCTGGACCAGGCAAGCTCCTAAACCAAGCAAGCTCCTAGACCATGCAAGCTTGTGGATTAGGCACGCTCCTGGACCAGGCAATCTCCTGGACCAAGCAAGCTCTTGGAACATGCAAGCTCCTGGACCAGGCAAGCTCCTGGACCAGGCACGCTCGTAGACCAGGCACGCTCCTGGACCAGGCAGGCTCTTGAACCAGGCAGGCTCGTGTACCAGGCAAGCTCTTGGACCAGGCAAGCTCTTGGACCAAGCAGGCTCGTGGACCACGCAAGCTCATGGACCAGGCTCGCTCCTGGACGAGGCAAGCTCTTGGACACGCAACGCTTCTTGACCAAGCAAGCTCCTGGACCAGGCAAGCTCCTGGACTAGCAAGCTCCTGGACCAGGCAAGCTCCTGGACCAGGCAAGGTCCTGGACCAGGCAAGCTCTTAGACCAGGCAAGGTCATAGACCATGCAAGCTCCTAGACAAGGCACGCTCGTGGACCAAGCACGCTCCTGGACCAGGCAAGCTCTTTGAAGAGGCAGACTCGTGGAGCAGGAAAGCTCCTGGACTAGGCAAGCTCCTGGACCAGGTAAGCTCCTCGACCAGGCCCGCTCGTGGACCAGGCACGCTCCTCGACCAAGCAAGCTCCTGGACCAGGTAAGCTCTTGGACCAGGCAGGCTTCTCGACCAAGCAAGCTCCTGGACCAGGCACACTCCTGGACCAGGCACGCTCGTGGACAAGGCAAGCTCCTGGACCAGGCAAGCTCCTGGACCAGGCAAGCTCCTCGAACATGCAAGCTCTTGGACTAGGCAAGCTCCTGGACCAGGCAAGCCCTTGGACCAGAAAAGCTCTTGGACCAGGCAAGCTCCTTGACCAGGCAAGCTAACAGGCCAAGAATGCTCCTGGATAAGGCAAGCTCCTGGACCAAGCAAGCTCCTGGACCAGGCAAGCTCCTGGACCAGTCAAGCTCCAAGACCAGGCACGCTCCTGGACCAGGCAAGCTCCTGGACTAGGCACGCTCCTGGACCAGGCACGCTCCGGGACCACGCTAGCTCCTGACCAGGCAAGCTCGTGGACCTGGCAAGCTCCAGGACCACGCAAGCTCTCGGACCAGGCATGCTCGTGGACTAGGCAAGCTCTCAAACTAGGCAGGCTTCTAGACCAAGCAAGCTGTTGGACCAGGCAAGCTCCTGGACCAGGCAAGCTCCTAGACCAGGAAAGCTCCTAAACCAGGCAAGTTCCTGGACCAGGCAAGCTCCTGGACCAGGCAAGCTCCTGGACAAGGCAAGCTCCTAGACCACGCAAGCTCTTGGACTAGGCACGCTCCTGAACCGGGCAAACTCTTGGACCAGGCACGCTTCTGGACCAAGCAAGCTCTTGGACCAGTAAAGCTCCTGGACCAGGCACGCTCCTGACCAGGCAAGCTCCTGGACCACGCAAGCTCTTGGACACGCAACGCTTCTGGACCAAGCAAGCTCCTGGACCAGGCAAGCTCCTGGACCTTGCAAGCTCTTGGACGTGGCAAGCTCGTGGACCAGGCAAGCTCTTCGACCAGGCAAGCTTCTGGACCAAGTAAGCTCCTGAACAAGGCAAGCTCCTGGACCAGGCAAGGTCGTAAACCAGGCAAGCTCTTAGACCAGGCAAGCTCCTAGACCATGCAAGCTCCTGGACAAGGCAAGCTCCTGGACCAGGCACGCTCGTAGACCAGGCACGCTCCTGGACCAGGCAAGCTCTTGAACCAGGCAGGCTCGTGTACCAGGCAAGCTCTTGGACCAAGCAAGCTCTTGGACCAGGCAGGCTCGTGGACCAGGCAAGCTCTTGTATCAGGCAAGCTCCTAGACCGCGCAAGCTCCTAGACTAGGCACGCTCATGGAGCAGGCACGCTCTTGGACCAGGCACGCTCTTGGACCAGGCAAGCTCATGGACCAGGCACACTCCTGGACCAGACAAGCACCTGGACCAGGCAAGCTCCTGGACCACGCAAGCTCTTGGACCAGGCACGCTCCTGGACCAGGCAAGCTCTTAGACCAGGCACGCTTCTGGACCAAGCAAGCTCCTGGACCAGGCAAGCTCGTGGACCACGCAAGCTCTTGGACCAGGCATGCTCCTCGACTAGGCAAGATCTTGGACCAGGCCGGCTTCTGGACCAAGCAAGCTCCTAGACTAGGCAAGCTCCTCAACGAGGCACGCTCCTGGAACAGGCAAGCTTCTGGACCAGGCAAGCTCTTGGACCAGGTAGGCTCCTGGACAAGGCTAGCTCCTAGACTAGGCAAGCTCTTGGAACAGGCAAGCTCCTGGACCAGGCAAGCTCCTTCACCAGGCACGCTCGTGGAGCAGACATGCTCTTGGACCAGGCAAGCTCTTGGACCAGGCACGCTCGTGGACCAGGCATGCTCTTGGACCAGGCAAGCTCCTCGACTAGGCAAGCTCCTGGACCAGGCAAGCTCGTGGACCATGCACGCTCCTGGACCACGCAAGCTCCTAGACCAGGCAAGCTCCTGGAGCAGGCAAGCTCCTGGACCAGGCAAACTTGTGGACCAGGCACGCTCCTGGACCAGGCAAGATCCTGGACCAGGTAAGCTCCTGGATCAGGCACGCTTCTTGACCAGGCACGCTCCTGGACAAGGCAAGCTCGTGGACCAGGCACACTCGTGGACCAGGCAAGCTCCTGGACCAGGCAAGCTCCTGGACCAGGCAAGCTCCTGGCCTGGCAAGCTCCTGGACCTGGCAAGCTCCTAGACCTGGCAAGCTCCTGGAGAAGGCAAGCTCTTGGACCAGGCAAGCTCTTGGACCAGGCAAGCTCCTGGACCACGCAAGCTCCTGGACCAGGCACACTCCAGGACCACGCACGCTCGTGGACCACGCACGCTCCTGGACCAGGCAAGCTCGTGGACCAGGCAAGCTCCTGGACCAGTCAAGCTCCTGGACCACGCAAGCTCTTGGACCAGGCACGCTCCTCGACCAGGCAAGCTCTTGGACCGGGCAAGCTTCTGGACCAAGCAAGCTCCTGGACAAGGCACGCTCCTGGATTAAGCAAGCTCCTGGACCAGGCAAGCTCCTAAACCAAGCAAGCTCCTAGACCATGCAAGCTTGTGGATTAGGCACGCTCCTGGACCAGGCAATCTCCTGGACCAAGCAAGCTCTTGGAACATGCAAGCTCCTGGACCAGGCAAGCTCCTGGACCAGGCACGCTCGTAGACCAGGCACGCTCCTGGACCAGGCAGGCTCTTGAACCAGGCAGGCTCGTGTACCAGGCAAGCTCTTGGACCAGGCAAGCTCTTGGACCAAGCAGGCTCGTGGACCAGGCAAGCTCTTATATCTGGCAAGCTCCTAGACCGCGCAAGCTCCTAGACTAGGCACGCTCATGGAGCAGGCACGCTCTTGGACCAGGCACGCTCTTGGACCAGGCAAGCTCGTGGACCAGGCACACTCCTGGACCAGACAAGCACCTGGACCAGGCAAGCTCCTAGACCACGCAAGCTCTTGGACCAGGCACGCTCCTGGACCAGGCAAGCTCTTAGACCAGGCACGCTTCTGGACCAAGCAAGCTCCTGGACCAGGCAAGCTCCTGGACCAAGCAAGCTCCTAGACCAGGCATGCTCCTCGACTAGGCAAGATCTTGGACCAGGCAGGCTTCTGGACCAAGCAAGCTCCTAGACTAGGCAAGCTCCTCAACGAGGCACGCTCCTGGAACAGGCAAGCTCCTGGACGAGGCAAGCTCCTGGACCAGGTAGGCTCCTGGACCAGGCTAGCTCCTAGACCAGGCAAGCTCCTGGACCAGGCAAGCTCCTGGACCAGGCAAGCTCCTTCACCAGGCACGCTCGTGGAGCAGACATGCTCTTGGACCAGGCAAGCTCTTGGACCAGGCACGCTCGTGGACCAGGCATGCTCTTGGACCAGGCAAGCTCCTGGACTAGGCAAGCTCCTGGACCAGGCAAGCTCCTGGACCAAGCACGCTCCTGGACCACGCAAGCTCCTAGACCAGGCAAGCTCCTGGACCAGGCAAGATCCTGGACCAGGTAAGCTCCTGAACCAGGCAAGCTCTTGGATCAGGGCAAGCTCCTGGACCAGGCACGCTCCTGGACAAGGCAAGCTCGTGGACCAGGCACACTCGTGGACCAGGCAAGCTCCTCAACCAGGCAAGCTCCTGGACCAGGCAAGCTCCTGGGCTGGCAAGCTCCTGGACCTGGCAAGCTCCTAGACCTGGCAAGCTCCTCGAGAAGGCAAGCTCTTGGACCGGGCAAGCTCTTGGACCAGGCAAGCTCCTGGACCACGCAAGCTCCTGGACCAGGCACACTCCAGGACCAGGCACGCTCGTGGACCACGCACGCTCCTGGACCAGGCAAGCTCGTGGACCAGGCAAGCTCCTGGACCAGTCAAGCTCCTGGACCACGCAAGCTCTTGGACCAGGCACGCTCCTCGACGAGGCAAGCTCTTGGACCGGGCAAGCTTCTGGACCAAGCAAGCTCCTGGACAAGGCACGCTCCTGGATTAAGCAAGCTCCTGGACCAGGCAAGCTCCTGGACCAGGCAAGCTCCTAGACCATGCAAGCTTGGAGATTAGGCACGCTCCTGGACCAGGCAAGCTCCTGGACCAAGCAAGCTCCTGGAACATGCAAGCTCCTGGACCAGGCAAGCTCTTAGACCAGGCAAGCTCCTGGACTAGGCAAGCTCCTGGACCAGGCAAGCTCCTGGACCAAGCAAGCTCCAGGACCAGGCACGCTCGTGGACCAGGCACGCTCGTGAACCAGGCACGCTCGTGGACCAGGCACGCTCGTGGACCAGGCACGCTCGTAGACCAGGCACGCTCGTGGACCAGGCACGCTCGTGGAACAAGGGTCTAGCATGTGCAAAATAGCAAGAACAAGGGCCTAGCGTGTGCAAAATTGCAAGAACAAGGCCTAGCGTGTGCAACATTGCAAGAACAAGGGCCTAGCATGTGCAAAATTGCAGGAACAAGGGTCTAGCATGTGCAAAATAGCAAGAACAAGGATCTAGCGTGTGCAAAATAGCAAGAACAAGGGCAAAGCGTGTGCAAACTTGCAAGAACAAGGGTCTAGCGTGTGCAAAATAGCAAGAACAAGGGCTAGCTTGTGCAAAATTGCAAGAACAAGGGTCTAGCGTGTGCAAAATAGCAAGAACAAGGGCCTAGCGTGTGCAAAGTTGCAAGAACAAGGGCCTAGCGTGTGCAAAATTGCAAGAACAAGGATCTAGCGTGTGCAAAGAGCAAGAACAAGGGCATAGCGTGTGCAAAATTGCAAGAACAAGGGTCTAGCGTGTGCAAAATAGCCAGAACAAGGGCCTAGCGTGTGCAAAATTGCAAGAACAAGGGCCTAGCGTGTGCAAAATTGCAAGAACAAGGGCCTAGCGTGTGCAAAATTGCGAGAACAAGGGTCTAGCGTATGCAAAATAGCAAGAACAAGGGCATAGCGTGTGCAAACTTGCAAGAACAAGGGTCTAGCGTCTGCAAAATAGCAAGAACAAGGGCTAGCTTGTGCAAAATTGCAAGAACAAGGGTCTAGCGTGTGCAAAATAGCAAGAACAAGGGCCTAGCGTTTGCAAAATTGCAAGAACAAGGGCCTAGCGTGTGCAAAATTGCAAGAACAAGGGCCTACCATGTGCAAAATTGCAAGAACAAGGATCTAGCGTATGCAAAGAGCAAGAACAAGGGTCTAGCGTGTGCAAAATTGCAAGAACAAGGGTCTAGCGTGTGCAAAATAGCAAGAACAAGGGCCTAGCGTGTGCAAAATTGCAAGAACAAGGGCCTAGCCTGTGCAAAATTGCAAGAACACGGGTTTAGCGTGTGCAAAATAGCAAGAACAAGGGCATAGCGTGTGCAAAATTGCAAGAACAAGGGTCTAGCATGTGCAAAATAGCAAAAACAAGAGCCTAGCGTGTGCAAAATTGCAAGAACAAGGGCCTAGCGAATGCAAAATTGCAAGAACATGGGTCTAGCGTGTGCAAAATAGCAAGAACAAGGGCATAGCGTGTGCAAAATTGCGAGAACAAGGGTCCAGCATGGGCAAAATAGCAAGAAGATGGGCCTAGCGTGTGCAAAATAGCAAGAACAAGGGGCTGGCATGTGCAAAATAGCAAGAACAAGGGCATAGCGTGTGCAAAACTGCAAAAACAAGGGTCTAGCGTGTGCAAAATTGCAAGAACAAGGGTCTAGCGTGTGCAAAATAGCAAGAACAAGGGCCTAGCGTGTGCAAAATTGCAAGAACAAGGGCCCAGCGTGTCCAAAATTGCAAGAACAAGGGTCTAGCGTGTGCAAAATAGCAAGAAGAAGGGCCTAGCGTGTGCAAAATTGCAAGAACAAGGGCCTTGCGTGTGCAAAATTGCAAGAACAAGGGCCTAGCGTGTGCAAAATTGCAAGAACAAGGGCCTAGCGTGTGCAAAATTGCAAGAACAAGGCATGCTCGTGGACCAGGCAAGCTCTTGGACGAGGCAGGCTTCTAGACCAAGCAAGCTCTTGGACCAGGCAAGCTCCTGGACCAGGCAAGCTCCTAGACCAGGCAAGCTCCTGGTCCACGCAAGCTCCTGGACCAGGCAAGCTCCTGGTCCACGCAAGCTCCTGGACTAGGCTAGCTCATGGACCAGGGAAGCTACTGGACCAGGCAAGCTCCTGGACCACGCAAGCTCTTGGACCAGACATGCTCGTGGATGAGGCAAGCTCTTAAACCAGGCAAGCTTCTAGACCAAGCAAGCTCTTGGACCAGGCAAGCTCCTGGACCAGGCAAGCTCCTAGACCACGCAAGCTCCTGGACCAGGCAAGCTCCTGGACCAGGCAAGCTCCTGGACCAGGCAAGCTCCTGGACCAAGCAAGCTTCTGGACCAAGCACGCTCGTGGACCAGGCACGCTCCTGGACCAGGCAAGCTCTTGGACCAGGCAGGCTCGTGGACCATGAAAGCTCCTGGACCCGGCTAGCTCCTGGACCAGGCAAGCTCCTGGACCAAGCAAGCTCCTGGACCAGGCACGCTCGTGGATCAGGCATGCTCCTGGACCAGGCAAGCTCCTGGACAACGCAAGCTCTTGGACTTGGCACGCTCCTGGACCAGGCAAGCTCTTGGACCACGCACGCTTCTGGACCATGCAAGCTCTTGGACGAGTCAAGCTCCTCGACCAGGCACGATCCTGGACCAGGCAAGCTCCTGGACTAGGTAAGCTCCTGGACCAGGCAAGCTCCTGGACCAGGCAAGCTCCTGGACCAGGCAAGCTCCTCGACGACGCAAGCTCCTGGACCAGGCAAGCTCCTAGACTAGGCAAGCTCCTTGACCAGGCAAGCTCGTGGCCCAGGCACGCTCGTGGACTAGGCAAGCTCTTGGACCAGGCAAGCTCCTGGACAAGGCAAGCTCCTGGACCACTCAAGCTCATGGACCAGGCAGGCTCCTGAACCACGCAAGCTCTTGGACACGCAACGCTTCTGGACCAAGCAAGCTCCTGGACCAGGCAAGCTCCTGGACCAGCAAGCTCCTGGACCAGGCAAGCTCCTGGACCAGGCAAGGTTCTGGACCAGGCAAGCTCCTGGACCAGGCAAGGTCCTGGACCATGCAAGCTCCTGGACCAGGCACGCTCATGGACCAGGCACGCTCCTGGACCAGGCAAGCTCTTTGACCAGGCAGACTCGTGGACCAGGAAAGCTCCTGGACTAGGCAAGCTGCTGGACCAGGCAAGCTCCTGGACCAGGCAAGCTCCTTGACCTGGCAAGCTCTTGGACCAGGCAAGCTCTTGGACCAGGCAGGCTTCTAGACCAAGCAAGCTCTTGGACCAGGCAAGCTCCTGGACCAGGCAAGCTCCTAGACCAGGCAAGCTCCTGGTCCACGCAAGCTTCTGGACCAGGCAAGCTCCTGGTCCACGCAAGCTCCTGGACCAGGCTAGCTCATGGACCATGGAAGCTCCTGGACCAGGCAAGCTCTTGGACCACGCAAGCTCTTGGACCAGACATGCTCGTGGACGAGGCAAGCTCTTGGACCAGGCAAGCTTCAAGACCAAGCAAGCTCTTAGACCAGACATGCTCTTGGACCAGACATGCTCTTGGACCAGACATGCTCGTGGACGAGGCAAGCTCTTGGACCAGGCAAGCTCCTGGACCAGGAAAGCTCCTAGACCAGGCAGGCTCCTAGACCAGGCAAGCTCCTGGACGAGGCAAGCTCCTTGACCAGGCAAGCTCGTGGCCTAGGCACGCTCGTGGACTAGGCAAGCTCTTGGGCCAGGGAGGCTCCTGGACAAGGCAAGCTCCTGGACCACTCAAGCTCATGGACCAGGCACGCTCCTGAACTACGCAAGCTCTTGGACACGCAACGCTTCTGGACGAAGCAAGCTCCTGGACCAGGCAAGCTCCTGGACCAGCAAGCTCGTGGACCAGGCAAGCTCCTGGACCAGGCAAGGTCATGGACCAGGCAAGCTCCTGGACCAGGCAAGGTCCTGGACCATGCAAGTTCTTGGACCAGGCACGCTCGTGGACCAGGCACGCTCCTGGACCAGGCAAGCTCTTTGACCAGGCAGACTCGTGGACCAGGAAAGCTCCTAGACTAGGCAAGCTCCTGGACCAGGCAAGCTCCTCGACCAGGCCCGCTCATGTACCAGGCACGATCCTGGACCAGGCACGCTCCTGGACCAGGCAAGCTCGTGGACTAAGCACGCTTCCGGACCAGGCAAGCTCCTAGACCAGGCAAGCTCGTGGACCAGGCAAGCTCCTGGACCGAGCAAGCTCCTGGACCAAGCAAGCTCTTGGACCAGGCAAACTCCTAGACCAGGCAAGCTCGTGGACCAGGCATGCTCCTGGACCACGCAAGCTCCTGAACCAGGCAAGCTCCTGGACCACGAAAGCTCTTGGACCACTCACGCTCCTGGACCAGGCAAGCTCTTGGACCACGCAGGCTTCTGGACCAAGCAAGCTCCTGGATCACGCAAGCTCCTGGACCAGGCAAGCTTATGGACCAGGCAAGCTCCTGGACCAGGCAAGCTCCTGGACTAGGCAAGCTTCTGGAACAGCCAAGCTCTTGGACAAGGCACGCTCCAAGATCAGGCAAGCTCTTGGACCAGGCAGGCTTCTCGACCAAGCAAGCTCTTGTTCATGCACACTCCTGGACCAGGCACGCTCCTGGACAAGGCAAGCTCCTGGACCACGCAAGCTTTTGGACCAGGGGAGCTCCTGGACCAGGCAAGCTCTTGGACCAGGCAAGCTCCTAAACCACGCAAGCTCCTGGACCAGGCAAGCTCCTAGACCAGGCAAGCTCCTTGACCAGGCAAGCTCCTGGACCAGGCACGCTCGTGGACCAGGCAAGATCCTGGACCAGGCAAGGTCCTAGACCATGCAAGCTCCTAGACCAGGCACGCTCGTGGACCAGGCACGCTCCTGGACCAGGCAAGCTCTTTGACCAGGCAGACTCGTGGACCAGGAAAGCTCCTGGACTAGGCAAGCTCCTGGACCAGGTAAGCTCCTCAACCAGGCCCGCTCGTGGACCAGGCACGCTCCTCGACAAGGCAAGCTCCTGGACCAGGTAAGCTCTTGGACCAGGCAGGCTTCTTGACCAAGCGAGCTCCTGGACCAGGCACACTCCTGGACCAGGCACGCTCGTGGACAAGGCAAGCTCGTGGACCAGGCAAGATCCTGGACCACACAAGCTCCTGGAACATGCAAGCTCTTGGACTAGGCAAGCTCCTGGACCAGGCAAGCTCTTGGACCAGGCAAGCTCCTTGACCAGGCAAGCTAACGGGCCAAGAATGCTCCTGGATAAGGCAAGCTCCTGGACCAAGCAAGCTCCTGGACCAGGCAAGCTCCTGGACCAGTCAAGCTCCAAGACCAGGCACGCTCCTGGACCAGGCAAGCTCTTGGACTAGGCACGCTCCTGGACCAGGCAAGCTCCAGGTCCAAGCAAGCTCCGGGACCAGGCTAGCTCCTGGACAAGGCAAGCTCCTGGACCTGGCAAGCTCTAGGAACACGCAAGCTCTCGGACCACGCATGCTCGTGGACTAGGCAAGCTCTTGGACCAGGCAGGCTTCTAGACCAAGCAAGCTCCTGGACCAGGCAAGCTCCTGGACCAGGCAAGCTCCTAGACCAGGAAAGCTCCTGGACCAGGCAAGTTCCTGGACCAGGCAAGCTCCTGGACCAGGCAAGCTCCTAGACCAAGCAAGCTCGTGGACCAGGCACGCTCGTGGACCAGGCACGCTCCTAGACCAGGCAAGCTCTTGGACCAGGCATGCTCGTGGACCAGGCATGCTCCTGGACCAGGCAAGCTCCTGGACCGGGCAAGCTCCTAGACCAGGCAAGCTTTTGGACCAGGCACGCTCGTGGACCAGGCACGCTCCTGGACCAGGCGAGCTCCTGGACAAGGCAAGCTCCTGGACCACGCAAGCTCTTGGACCAGGCACGCTCCTGAACCAGGTAAACTCTTGGACCAGGCACGCTTCTGGACCAAGCAAGCTTCTGGACCAGTAAAGCTCATGGACCAGGCACGCTCTTGACCACGCAAGCTCCTGGACCATGCAAGCTCCTGGACGTGGCAAGCTCGTGGACCAGGCAAGCTCTTCGACCAGCCAAGCTTCTGGACCAAGCAAGCTCCTGAACAAGGCAAGCTCCTGGACCAGGCAAGCTCGTGGACCAAGCAAGCTCTTAGACCAGGCAAGCTCCTAGACCAGGCAAGCTCCTGGACCAGGCAAGCTCCTGGACCAGGCACGCTCGTAGACCAGGCACGCTCCTGGACCAGGCAAGCTCTTGAACCAATCAGGCTCGTGTACCAGGCAAGCTCTTGGACCAGGCAAGCTCTTGGACCAGGCAGGCTTGTGGACCAGGCAAGCTCTTGTATCAGGCAAGCTCCTGGACCGCGCAAGCTCCTAGACTAGGCACGCTCATGGAGCAGGCACGCTCTTGGACCAGGCACGCGTTTGGACCAGGCAAGCTCGTGGACCAGGCACACTCCTGGACCAGACAAGCACCTAGACCAGGCAAGCTCGTGGACCACGCAAGCTCTTGGACCAGGCACGCTCCTGGACCAGGCAAGCTCTTAGACCAGGCACGCTTCTGGACCAAGCAAGCTCCTGGTCCAAGCAAGCTCCTGGACCACGCAAGCTCTTGGACCAGGCATGCTCCTCGACTAGGCAAGCTCTTGGACCAGTCAGGCTTCTGGACCAAGCAAGCTCCTAGACTAGGCAAGCTCCTCAACGAGGCACGCTCCTGGAACAGGCAAGCTCCAGGACCAGGCAAGCTCCTGGACGAGGCACGCTCCTGGATTAAGCAAGCTCATGGACCAGGCAAGCTCCTGGACCAGGCAAGCTCCTAGACCATGCAAGCTTGTGGATTAGGCACGCTCCTGGACCAGGCAAGCTCCTGGACCAAGCAAGCTCCTGGAACAAGCAAGCTCCTGGACCAGGCAAGCTCCTGGAACAGGCAAGCTCCTGGACTAGGCAAGCTCCTGGACCAGGCAAGCTCCAGGACCAAGCAAGCTCCTGGACCAGGCACGCTCGTGCACCAGGCACGCTCGTGGACCAGGCACGCTCGTGGACCAGGCACGCTCGTGGACCAGGCACGCTCGTGGACCAGGCACGCTCGTGGACCAGGCACGCTCGTGGACCAGGCACGCTCGTGGACCAGGCACGCTCAGGGAACAAGGGTCTAGCATGTGCAAAATAGCAAGAACAAGGGCCTAGCGTGTGCAAAATTGCAAGAACAAGGGTCTAGCATGTGCAAAATAGCAAGAACAAGGGCCTAGCGTGTGCAAAATTGCAAGAACAAGGGCCTAGCGTGTGCAAAATTGCAAAAACAAGGGCCTAGGATGTGCAAAATTGCAAGAACAAGGATCTAGCGTATGGAAAGAGCAAGAACAGGGGCATAGCGTGTGCAAAATTGCAAGAACAAGGGTCTAGCGTATGCAAAATAGCAAGAACAAGGGCCTAGCGTGTGCAAAATTGCAAGAACAAGGGCCTAGCGTGTGCAAACTTGCAAGAACACGGGTTTAGCGTGTGCAAAATAGCAAGAACAAGGGCCTAGCGTATGCAAATTTGCAAGAACAAGGGCCTAGCGTGTACAAAATTGCAAGAACAAGGGCCTAGCGTGTGCAAAAGTGCAACAACAAGGGCCTAGCATGTGCAAAATGCAAGAACAAGGGTCTAGCGTGTGCAAAATAGCAAGAACAAGGGCATAGCGTGTGCAAAATTGCAAGAACAGGGGTATAGCGTGTGCAAAATAGCAACAACAAGGGCCTAGCGTGTGCAAAATAGCAAGAACAAGGGCCTAGCGTGTGCAAAATTGCAAGAATAAGGACCTAGCGTGTACAAAATTGCAAGAACAAGGGCCTAGCGTGTGCAAAATAGCAAGAACAAGGGCATGGCGTGTGCAAAATTGCAAGAACAAGGGCCTAGCGTGTGCAAAAGTGCAACAACAAGGGCCTAGCGTGTGCAAAATTGCAAGAACAAGGGTCTAGCGTGTGCAAAATAGCAAGAACAAGGGCATAGCGTGTGCAAAATTGCAAGAACAAGGGTCTAGCGTATGCAAAACAGCAAAAACAAGGGCCTAGCGTGTGCAAAATAGCAAGAACAAGGGCCTAGCGTGTGCAAAATTGCAAGAATAAGGGCCTAGCGTGTACAAAATTGCAAAAACAAGGGCCTAGCGTGTGCAAAATAGCAAGAACAAAGGCATGGTGTGTGCAAAATTGCAAGAACAAAGGCCTAACGAGTGCAAAATTCCAAGAACAAGGGCCTAGCGTGTGCAAAATTGCAAGAACAAGGGCCTAGCGTGTGCAAAACTTCAGGAACAAGGGCCTAGTGTGTGCAAAATTGCAAGAACAAGGGCCTAGTGTGTGCAAAATAGCAAGAAAAAGGGGCTAGCGTGTGCAAAATAGCGAGAACACGGGCCTAGCGTGTGCAAAATTGCAAGAACAAGGGTCTAGCGTGTGCAAAATAGCAAGAACAAGGGCCTAGCGTGTGCAAAATTGCAAGAACAAGGGCCTAGCGTGTGCAAAATTGCAAGAACAAGGGTCTAGCGTGTGCAAAATAGCAATAACAAGGGCATAGCGTGTGCAATATTGCAAGAACAAGGGCATAGCGTCTGCAAAATTGCAAGAACAAGGGTCTATTGTGTGCAAAATAGCAAGAACAAGGGCCTAGCGTATGCAAAATTGCAAGAACAAGGGACTAGCGTGTGCAAAATTTCAAGAACAACGGCCTAGCTTGTGCAAAATTGCAAGAGCAAGGGCCTAGCGTGTGCAAAATTGCAAGAACAAGGGTCTAGCGTGTGCAAAATAGCAAGAACAAGGGCCTAGCGTGTGCAAAATTGCAAGAAAAAGGGTCTAGCGTGTGCAAAATAGCAAGAACAAGGGCCTAGCGTGTGCAAAATTGCAAAAACAAGGGTCTAACGTGTGCAAAATAGCAAGAACAAGGGCCTAGCGTGTGCAAAACTGCAAGGACAAGGGTCTAGCGTGTGCAAAATTGCAAGAACAAGGGCCTTGCGTGTGCGAAATTGCAAGAACAAGGGTCTAGCGTGTGCAAAATAGCAAGAACAAGGGCCTAGCGTGTGCAAAATTGCAAGAACAAGGGCCTAGCGTGTGCAAAATTGCAAGAACAAGGGCCTAGCATTTGCAAAATTGCAAGAACAAGGGTCTAGCATATGCAAAATAGCAAGAACAAGGGCCTAGCGTGTGCAAAATTGCAAGAACAAGGGCGTAGCGTGTGCAAAATTGCAAGAACAAGGGCCTAGCCTGTGCAAAATTGCAAGAACAAGGGCCTAGCGTGTGCAAAATTTCAGGAACAAGGGCCTAGTGTGTGCAAAATTGCAACAAAAAGGGGCTAGCGTGTGCAAAATAGCAAGAACAGGGGCTAGCGTGTGCAAAATAGCAAGAACAGGGGCCTAGCGTGTGCAAAATAGCAAGAACAAATGCCTAGCGTGTGCAACATTGCAAGAACAAGGGCCTAGCTTGTGCAAAATAGCAAGAACAAGGGTCTAGCGTGTGCAAAATAGCAAGAACAAGGGCCTAGCGTGTGCAAAATTGCAAGATCAAGGGCATAGCGTGTGCAACATTGCAAGAACAAGGGTCTATTGTGTGCAACATAGCAAGAACAAGGGCCTAGCGTGTGCAAAATTGCAAGAACAAGGGCCTAGCGTGTGCAAAATTGCAAGAACAAGGGCCTAGCGTGTGCAAAATAGCAAGAACAAGGGCCTAGCGTGTGCGAAATTGCAAGAACAAGGGCCTAGCGTGTGCAAAATAGCAAGAACAAGGGCCTAGTATGTGCAAAATTGCAAGAACAAGGGCCTAGCGTTTGCAAAATTTCAGGAACAAGGGCCTAGCATGTGCAAAATTGCAAAAACAAGGGCCTAGTGTGTGAAAAATAGCAAGAAAAAGGGGCTAGCGTGTGCAAAATAGCAAGAACAAGGGCCTAGCGTGTGCAAAATTGCAAGAACAGGGGCCTAGCGTGTGCAAAATAGCAAGAACAAGGGCCTAGCGTGTGCAAAATAGCAAGAACAAGTGCCTAGCGTGTGCAAAATTGCAATAACAAGTGCCTAGCGTGTGCAAAATTGCAAGAACAAGGGAATAGCGTGTGCAAAATAGCAAGAACAAGTGCCTAGCGTGTGCAAAATTGCAAGAACAAGGGCCTAGCGTGTGCAAAATTGCAAGAACAAGGGCCTAGCGTGTGCAAAATTGCAAGAACAAGGGACTAGCGTGTGCAAAATTGCAAGAAGAAAGGCCTAGCGTGTGCAAAATTGCAAGAACAAGGGCCTAGCGTGTGCAAAATTGCAAGATCAAGGGTCAAGCGTGTGCAAAATAGCAAGAACAAGGGCCTAGCGTGTGCAAAATTGCAAGAACAAGGGCCAAGCGTGTGCAAAATTGCAAGAACAAGGGCCTAGCGTGTGCAAAATTGCAAGAACAAGGGCCTAGCATGTGCAAAATTGCAAGAACAAGGGTCTAGCGTGTGCAAAATAGCAAGAACAAGGGCCTAGCATGTGCAAAATAGCAAGAACAAGGGCCTAGCTTGTGCAAAATTGCAAGAACAAGGGCCTAGCGTGTGCAAAATTGCAAGAACAAGGGCCTAGCGTGTGCAAAATTGCAAGAACAAGGGCCTAGCGTGTGCAAAATTGCAAGAACAAGGGTCTTGCGTGTGCAAAATTGCAAGAACAAGGGTCTAGCGTGTGCAAAATTGCAAGAACAAGGGTCTAGCGTGTGCAAAATACCAAGAACAAGGGCCTAGCGTGTGCAAAATTGCAAGAACAAGGGTCTAGCGTATGCAAAATAGCAAGAACAAGGGCCTAGCGTGTGCAAAATTGCAAGAACAGGGCCTAGCGTTTGCAAAATTGCAAGAACAAGGGCCTAGCGTGTGCAAAATTTCAGGAACAAGGGCCTAGCGTGTGCAAAATTGCAAGAACAAGGGCCTAGTGTGTGCGAAATAGCAAGAAAAATGGGCTAGCGTGTGCAAAATTGCAAGAACAAGGGTCTAGCGTGTGCAAAATAGCAAGAACAAGGGCCTAGCGTGTGCAAAATTGCAAGAACAAGGGCCTAGCGTGTGCAAAATTGCAAGAACAAGGGTCTAGCGTGTGCAAAATAGCAATAACAAGGGCATAGCGTGTGCAATATTGCAAGAACAAGGGCATAGCGTGTGCAAAATTGCAAGAACAAGGGTCTATTGTGTGCAAAATAGCAAGAACAAGGGCCTAGCGTGTGCAAATTTGCAAGAACAAGGGCCTAGCGTGTGCAAAATTGCAAGAACAAGGGCCTAGCGTGTGCAAAATTGCAAAAACAAGGGCCTAGCATGTGCAAAATTGCAAGAACAAGGATCTAGCGTATGGAAAGAGCAAGAACAAGGGCATAGCGTGTCTAAAATTGCAAGAACAAGGGCCTAGCGTGTCTAAAATTGCAAGAACAAGGGCCTAGCGTGTCTAAAATTGCAAGAACAAGGGCCTAGCGTGTCTAAAATAGCAAGAACAAGGGCCTAGCGTGTCTAAAATTGCAAGAACAAGGGCCTAGCGTGTGCAAAATTGCAAGAACAAGGGCCTAGCGTGTGCAAATTTGCAAGAACAAGGGCATAGCGTGTGCAAAATTGCAAGAACAAGGGCCTAGCGTGTGCAAAATTGCAAGAACACGGGTTTAGCGTGTGCAAAATAGCAAGAACAAGGGCCTAGCGTATGCAAATTTGCAAGAACAAGGGCCTAGCGTGTACAAAATTGCAAGAACAAGGGCCTAGCGTGTGCAAAAGTGCAACAACAAAGGCCTAGCATGTGCAAAATGCAAGAACAAGGGTCTAGGGTGTGCAAAATAGCAAGAACAAGGGCATAGCGTGTGCAAAATTGCAAGAACAGGGGTATAGCGTGTGCAAAATAGCAACAACAAGGGCCTAGCGTGTGCAAAATAGCAAGAACAAGGGCCTAGCGTGTGCAAAATTGCAAGAATAAGGGCCTAGCGTGTACAAAATTGCAAGAACAAGGGCCTAGCGTGTGCAAAATAGCAAGAACAAGGGCATGGCGTGTGCAAAATTGCAAGAACAAGGGCCTAGCGTGTGCAAAAGTGCAACAACAAGGGCCTAGCGTGTGCAAAATTGCAAGAACAAGGGTCTAGCGTGTGCAAAATAGCAAGAACAAGGGCATAGCGTGTGCAAAATTGCAAGAACAAGGGTCTAGCGTATGCAAAACAGCAAAAATAAGGGCCTAGCGTGTGCAAAATAGCAAGAACAAGGGCCTAGCGTGTGCAAAATTGCAAGAATAAGGGCCTAGCGTGTACAAAATTGCAAGAACAAGGGCCTAGCGTGTGCAAAATAGCAAGAACAAAGGCATGGTGTGTGCAAAATTGCAAGAACAAAGGCCTAACGAGTGCAAAATTCCAAGAACAAGGGCCTAGCGTATGCAAAATTGCAAGAACAAGGGCCTAGTGTGTGCAAAACTTCAGGAACAAGGGCCTAGTGTGTGCAAAATTGCAAGAACAAGGGCCTAGTTTGTGCAAAATAGCAAGAAAAAGGGGCTAGCGTGTGCAAAATAGCGAGAACACAGGCCTAGCGTGTGCAAAATTGCAAGAACAAGGGTCTAGCGTGTGCAAAATAGCAAGAACAAGGGCCTAGCGTGTGCAAAATTGCAAGAACAAGGGCCTAGCGTGTGCAAAACTGCAAGAACAAGGGTCTAGCGTGTGCAAAATAGCAATAACAAGGGCATAGCGTGTGCAATATTGCAAGAACAAGGGCATAGCGTGTGCAAAATTGCAAGAACAAGGGTCTATTGTGTGCAAAATAGCAAGAACAAGGGCCTAGCGTGTGCAAATTTTCAAGAACAAGGGACTAGCGTGTGCAAAATTTCAAGAACAAGGGCCTAGCTTGTGCAAAATTGCAAGAGCAAGGGCCTAGCGTGTGCAAAATTGCAAGAACAAGGGTCTAGCGTGTGCAAAATAGCAAGAACAAGGGCCTAGCGTGTGCAAAATTGCAAGAAAAAGGGTCTAGCGTGTGCAAAATAGCAAGAACAAGGGCCTAGCGTGTGCAAAATTGCAAAAACAAGGGTCTAACGTGTGCAAAATAGCAAGAACAAGGGCCTAGCGTGTGCAAAACTGCAAGGAAAAGGGTCTAGCGTGTGCAAAATTGCAAGAACAAGGGCCTTGCGTGTGCAAAATTGCAAGAACAAGGGCCTAGCGTGTGCAAAATTGCAAGAACAAAGGCCTAACGAGTGCAAAATTCCAAGAACAAGGGCCTAGCGTGTGCAAAATTGCAAGAACAAGGGCCTAGCGTGTGCAAAACTTCAGGAACAAGGGCCTAGTGTGTGCAAAATTGCAAGAACAAGGGCCTAGTTTGTGCAAAATAGCAAGACAAAGGGGCTAGCGTGTGCAAAATAGCGAGAACACGGGCCTAGCGTGTGCAAAATTGCAAGAACAAGGGTCTAGCGTGTGCAAAATAGCAAGAACAAGGGCCTAGCGTGTGCAAAATTGCAAGAACAAGGGCCTAGCGTGTGCAAAATTGCAAGAACAAGGGTCTAGCGTGTGCAAAATAGCAATAACAAGGGCATAGCGTGTGCAAAATTGCAAGAACAAGGGTCTATTGTGTGCAAAATAGCAAGAACAAGGGCCTAGCGTGTGCAAATTTGCAAGAACAAGGGACTAGCGTGTGCAAAATTTCAAGAACAAGGGCCTAGCTTGTGCAAAATTGCAAGAGCAAGGGCCTAGCATGTGCAAAATTGCAAGAACAAGGGTCTAGCGTGTGCAAAATAGCAAGAACAAGGGCCTAGCGTGTGCAAAATTGCAAGAAAAAGGGTCTAGCGTGTGCAAAATAGCAAGAACAAGGGCCTAGCGTGTGCAAAATTGCAAAAACAAGGGTCTAACGTGTGCAAAACAGCAAGAACAAGGGCCTAGCGTGTGCAAAACTGCAAGGACAAGGGTCTAGCGTGTGCAAAATTGCAAGAACAAGGGCCTTGCGTGTGCAAAATTGCAAGAACAAGGGCCTAGCGTGTGCAAAATTGCAAGAACAAAGGCCTAACGAGTGCAAAATTCCAAGAACAAGGGCCTAGCGTGTGCAAAATTGCAAGAACAAGGGCCTAGCGTGTGCAAAACTTCAGGAACAAGGGCCTAGTGTGTGCAAAATTGCAAGAACAAGGGCCTAGTTTGTGCAAAATAGCAAGAAAAAGGGGCTAGCGTGTGCAAAATAGCAAGAACACGGGCCTAGCGTGTGCAAAATTGCAAGAACAAGGGTCTAGCGTGTGCAAAATAGCAAGAACAAGGGCCTAGCGTGTGCAAAATTGCAAGAACAAGGGCCTAGCGTGTGCAAAATTGCAAGAACAAGGGTCTAGCGTGTGCAAAATAGCAATAACAAGGGCATAGCGTGTGCAATATTGCAAGAACAAGGGCATAGCGTGTGCAAAATTGCAAGAACAAGGGTCTATTGTGTGCAAAATAGCAAGAACAAGGGCCTAGCGTGTGCAAATTTGCAAAAACAAGGGACTAGCGTGTGCAAAATTTCAAGAACAAGGGCCTAGCTTGTGCAAAATTGCAAAAACAAGGGCCTAGCGTGTGCAAAATTGCAAGAACAAGGGTCTAGCGTGTGCAAAATAGCAAGAACAAGGGCCTAGCGTGTGCAAAATTGCAAGAAAAAGGGTCTAGCGTGTGCAAAATAGCAAGAACAAGGGCCTAGCGTGTGCAAAATTGCAAAAACAAGGGTCTAACGTGTGCAAAATAGCAAGAACAAGGGCCTAGCGTGTGCAAAACTGCAAGGACAAGGGTCTAGCGTGTGCAAAATTGCAAGAAGGGCCTTGCGTGTGCAAAATTGCAAGAACAAGGGTCTAGCGTGTGCAAAATAGCAAGAACAAGGGCCTAGCGTGTGCAAAATTGCAAGAACAAGGGTCTAGCGTGTGCAAAATTGCAAGAACAAGGGCCTAGCATTTGCAAAATTGCAAGAACAAGGGTCTAGCATATGCAAAATAGCAAGAACAAGGGCCTAGCGTGTGCAAAATTGCAAGAACAAGGGCGTAGCCTGTGCAAAATTGCAAGAACAAGGGCCTAGCCTGTGCAAAATTGCAAGAACAAGGGCCTAGCGTGTGCAAAATTTCAGGAACAAGGGCCAAGTGTGTGCAAAATTGCAACAAAAAGGGGCTAGCGTGTGCAAAATAGCAAGAACAGGGGCTAGCGTGTGCAAAATAGCAAGAACAGGGGCCTAGCGTGTGCAAAATAGCAAGAACAAATGCCTAGCGTGTGCAACATTGCAAGAACAAGGGCCTAGCTTGTGCAAAATAGCAAGAACAAGGGTCTAGCGTGTGCAAAATAGCAAGAACAAGGGCCTAGCGTGTGCAAAATTGCAAGATCAAGGGCATAGCGTGTGCAACATTGCAAGAACAAGGGTCTATTGTGTGCAACATAGCAAGAACAAGGGCCTAGCGTGTGCAAAATTGCAAGAACAAGGGCCTAGCGTGTGCAAAATTGCAAGAACAAGGGCCTAGCGTGTGCAAAATAGCAAGAACAAGGGCCTAGCGTGTGCAAAATTGCAAGAACAAGGGCCTAGTGTGTGCAAAATAGCAAGAACAAGGGCCTAGTATGTGCAAAATTGCAAGAACAAGGGCCTAGCATTTGCAAAATTTCAGGAACAAGGGCCTAGCATGTGCAAAATTGCAAAAACAAGGGCCTAGTGTGTGAAAAATAGCAAGAAAAAGGGGCTAGCGTGTGCAAAATAGCAAGAACAAGGGCCTAGCGTGTGCAAAATTGCAAGAACAGGGGCCTAGCGTGTGCAAAATAGCAAGAACAAGGG
This sequence comes from Closterium sp. NIES-65, assembly GCA_948144175.1. Taxonomy (NCBI): domain Eukaryota; kingdom Viridiplantae; phylum Streptophyta; class Zygnematophyceae; order Desmidiales; family Closteriaceae; genus Closterium; species Closterium sp. NIES-65. The sequence continues at coordinate 46,404 of CANXME010000290.1, read as the reverse complement.
CCTAGCGTGTGCAAAATTGCAAGAACAAGTGCCTAGCGTGTGCAAAATTGCAAGAACAAGTGCCTAGCGTGTGCAAAATTGCAAGAACAAGGGTGTAGCGTGTGCAAAATAGCAAGAACAAGTGCCTAGCGTGTGCAAAATTGCAAGAACAAGGGCCTAGCGTGTGCAAAATTGCAAGAACAAGGGCCTAGCGTGTGCAAAATTGCAAGAACAAGGGCCTAGCGTGTGCAAAATTGCAAGAAGAAAGGCCTAGCGTGTGCAAAATTGCAAGAACAAGGGCCTAGCGTGTGCAAAATTACAAGAACAAGGGTCAAGCGTGTGCAAAATAGCAAGAACAAGGGCCTAGCGTGTGCAAAATTGCAAGAACAAGGGCCAAGCGTGTGCAAAATTGCAAGAACAAGGGCCTAGCGTGTGCAAAATTGCAAGAACAAGGGCCTCGCATGTGCAAAATTGCAAGAACAAGGGTCTAGCGTGTGCAAAATAGCAAGAACAAGGGCCTAGCATGTGCAAAATAGCAAGAACAAGGGCCTAGCGTGTGCAAAATTGCAAGAACAAGGGCCTAGCGTGTGCAAAATTGCAAGAACAAGGGCCTAGCGTGTGCAAAATTGCAAGAACAAGGGCCTAGCGTGTGCTAAATTGCAAGAACAAGGGTCTAGCGTGTGCAAAATTGCAAGAACAAGGGCCTAGCGTGTGCAAAATTGCAAGATCAAGGGCATAGCGTGTGCAACATTGCAAGAACAAGGGTCTATTGTGTGCAACATAGCAAGAACAAGGGCCTAGCGTGTGCAAAATTGCAAGAACAAGGGCCTAGCGTGTGCAAAATTGCAAGAACAAGGGCCTAGCGTGTGCAAAATAGCAAGAACAAGGGCCTAGCGTGTGCAAAATTGCAAGAACAAGGGCCTAGTGTGTGCAAAATAGCAAGAACAAGGGCCTAGTATGTGCAAAATTGCAAGAACAAGGGCCTAGCATTTGCAAAATTTCAGGAACAAGGGCCTAGCATGTGCAAAATTGCAAAAACAAGGGCCTAGTGTGTGAAAAATAGCAAGAAAAAGGGGCTAGCGTGTGCAAAATAGCAAGAACAAGGGCCTAGCGTGTGCAAAATTGCAAGAACAGGGGCCTAGCGTGTGCAAAATAGCAAGAACAAGGGCCTAGCGTGTGCAAAATTGCAAGAACAAGTGCCTAGCGTGTGCAAAATTGCAAGAACAAGTGCCTAGCGTGTGCAAAATTGCAAGAACAAGGGTGTAGCGTGTGCAAAATAGCAAGAACAAGTGCCTAGCGTGTGCAAAATTGCAAGAACAAGGGCCTAGCGTGTGCAAAATTGCAAGAACAAGGGCCTAGCGTGTGCAAAATTGCAAGAACAAGGGCCTAGCGTGTGCAAAATTGCAAGAAGAAAGGCCTAGCGTGTGCAAAATTGCAAGAACAAGGGCCTAGCGTGTGCAAAATTACAAGAACAAGGGTCAAGCGTGTGCAAAATAGCAAGAACAAGGGCCTAGCGTGTGCAAAATTGCAAGAACAAGGGCCAAGCGTGTGCAAAATTGCAAGAACAAGGGCCTAGCGTGTGCAAAATTGCAAGAACAAGGGCCTCGCATGTGCAAAATTGCAAGAACAAGGGTCTAGCGTGTGCAAAATAGCAAGAACAAGGGCCTAGCATGTGCAAAATAGCAAGAACAAGGGCCTAGCGTGTGCAAAATTGCAAGAACAAGGGCCTAGCGTGTGCAAAATTGCAAGAACAAGGGCCTAGCGTGTGCAAAATTGCAAGAACAAGGGCCTAGCGTGTGCTAAATTGCAAGAACAAGGGTCTAGCGTGTGCAAAATTGCAAGAACAAGGGCCTAGCGTGTGCAAAATTGCAAGAACAAGGGCCTAGCATTTGCAAAATTGCAAGAACAAGGGTCTAGCATATGCAAAATAGCAAGAACAAGGGCCTAGCGTGTGCAAAATAGCAAGAACAAGGGGCTAGCGTGTGCAAAATAGCAAGAACAAGGGCCTAGCGTGTGCAAAATTGCAAGAAAAAGGGTCTAGCGTGTGCAAAATAGCAAGAACAAGGGCCTAGCGTGCGCAAAATTGCAAAAACAAGGGTCTAACGTGTGCAAAACAGCAAGAACAAGGGCCTAGCGTGTGCAAAACTGCAAGGACAAGGGTCTAGCGTGTGCAAAATTGCAAGAACAAGGGCCTTGCGTGTGCAAAATTGCAAGAGCAAGGGCCTAGCGTGTGCAAAATTGCAAGAACAAAGGCCTAACGAGTGCAAAATTCCATAAACAAGGGCCTAGCGTGTGCAAAATTGCAAGAACAAGGGCCTAGCGTGTGCAAAACTTCAGGAACAAGGGCCTAGTGTGTGCAAAATTGCAAGAACAAGGGCCTAGTTTGTGCAAAATAGCAAGAAAAAGGGGCTAGCGTGTGCAAAATAGCAAGAACACGGGCCTAGCGTGTGCAAAATTGCAAGAACAAGGGTCTAGCGTGTGCAAAATAGCAACAACAAGGGCCTAGCGTGTGCAAAATTGCAAGAACAAGGGCCTAGCGTGTGCAAAATTGCAAGAACAAGGGTCTAGCGTGTGCAAAATAGCAATAACAAGGGCATAGCGTGTGCAATATTGCAAGAACAAGGGCATAGCGTCTGCAAAATTGCAAGAACAAGGGTCTATTGTGTGCAAAATAGCAAGAACAAGGGCCTAGCGTGTGCAAATTTGCAAGAACAAGGGACTAGCGTGTGCAAAATTTCAAGAACAAGGGCCTAGCTTGTGCAAAATTGCAAAAACAAGGGTCTAGCGTGTGCAAAATAGCAAGAACAAGGGCCTAGCGTGTGCAAAATTGCAAGAAAAAGGGTCTAGCGTGTGCAAAATAGCAAGAACAAGGGCCTAGCGTGTGCAAAATTGCAAAAACAAGGGTCTAACGTGTGCAAAATAGCAAGAACAAGGGCCTAGCGTGTGCAAAACTGCAAGGACAAGGGTCTAGCGTGTGCAAAATTGCAAGAACAAGGGCCTTGCGTGTGCAAAATTGCAAGAACAAGGGTCTAGCGTGTGCAAAATAGCAAGAACAAGGGCCTAGCGTGTGCAAAATTGCAAGAACAAGGGCCTAGCGTGTGCAAAATTGCAAGAACAAGGGCCTAGCATTTGCAAAATTGCAAGAACAAGGGTCTAGCATATGCAAAATAGCAAGAACAAGGGCCTAGCGTGTGCAAAATTGCAAGAACAAGGGCGTAGCCTGTGCAAAATTGCAAGAACAAGGGCCTAGCCTGTGCAAAATTGCAAGAACAAGGGCCTAGCGTGTGCAAAATTTCAGGAACAAGGGCCTAGTGTGTGCAAAATTGCAACAAAAAGGGGCTAGCGTGTGCAAAATAGCAAGAACAGGGGCTAGCGTGTGCAAAATAGCAAGAACAGGGGCCTAGCGTGTGCAAAATAGCAAGAACAAATGCCTAGCGTGTGCAACATTGCAAGAACAAGGGCCTAGCTTGTGCAAAATAGCAAGAACAAGGGTCTAGCGTGTGCAAAATAGCAAGAACAACGGCCTAGCGTGTGCAAAATTGCAAGATCAAGGGCATAGCGTGTGCAACATTGCAAGAACAAGGGTCTATTGTGTGCAACATAGCAAGAACAAGGGCCTAGCGTGTGCAAAATTGCAAGAACAAGGGCCTAGCGTGTGCAAAATTGCAAGAACAAGGGCCTAGCGTGTGCAAAATAGCAAGAACAAGGGCCTAGCGTGTGCAAAATTGCAAGAACAAGGGCCTAGTATGTGCAAAATTGCAAGAACAAGGGCCTAGCGTTTGCAAAATTTCAGGAACAAGGGCCTAGCATGTGCAAAATTGCAAAAACAAGGGCCTAGTGTGTGAAAAATAGCAAGAAAAAGGGGCTAGCGTGTGCAAAATAGCAAGAACAAGGGCCTAGCGTGTGCAAAATTGCAAGAACAGGGGCCTAGCGTGTGCAAAATAGCAAGAACAAGGGCCTAGCCTGTGCAAAATTGCAAGAACAAGGGCCTAGCGTGTGCAAAATTTCAGGAACAAGGGCCTAGTGTGTGCAAAATTGCAACAAAAAGGGGCTAGCGTGTGCAAAATAGCAAGAACAGGGGCTAGCGTGTGCAAAATAGCAAGAACAGGGGCCTAGCGTGTGCAAAATAGCAAGAACAAATGCCTAGCGTGTGCAACATTGCAAGAACAAGGGCCTAGCTTGTGCAAAATAGCAAGAACAAGGGTCTAGCGTGTGCAAAATAGCAAGAACAAGGGCCTAGCGTGTGCAAAATTGCAAGATCAAGGGCATAGCGTGTGCAACATTGCAAGAACAAGGGTCTATTGTGTGCAACATAGCAAGAACAAGGGCCTAGCGTTTGCAAAATTGCAAGAACAAGGGCCTAGCGTGTGCAAAATAGCAAGAACAAGGGCCTAGCGTGTGCAAAATTGCAAGAACAAGGGCCTAGCGTGTGCAAAATAGCAAGAACAAGGGCCTAGTATGTGCAAAATTCCAAGAACAAGGGCCTAGCGTGTGCAAAATTGCAAGAACAAGGGCCTAGCGTATGCAAAATTGCAAGAACACGGGCCTAGCGTGTGCAAAATTGCAAGAACAAGGGCCTAGCGTGTGCAAAATTGCAAGAACAAGGGCCTAGCGTGTGCAAAATTGCAAGAACAAGGGTCTAGCGTGTGCAAAATTGCAAGAACAAGGGTCTAGCGTGTGCAAAATTGCAACAACAAGGGTCTAGCGTGTGCAAAATAGCAAGAACAAGGGCCTAGCGTGTGCAAAATTGCAAGAACAAGGGTCTAGCTTATGCAAAATAGCAAGAACAATGGCCTAGCGTGTGCAAAATTGCAAGAACAGGGCCTAGCATTTGCAAAATTGCAAGAACAAGGGCCTAGCGTGTGCAAAATTTCAGGAACAAGGGCCTAGCGTGTGCAAAATTGCAAGAACAAGGGCCTAGTGTGTGCGAAATAGCAAGAAAAAGGGGCTAGCGTGTGCAAAATAGCAAGAACACGGGCCTAGCGTGTGCAAAATAGCAAGAATAAGGGTCTAGCGTGTGCAAAATAGCAAGAACAAGGGCCTAGCGTGTGCAAAATTGCAAGAACAAGGGCCTAGCGTATGCAAAATTGCAAGAACAAGGGTCTAGCGTGTGCAAAATAGCAAGAACAAGGGCATAGCGTGTGCAATATTGCAAGAACAAGGGTCTAGCGTGTGCAAAATTGCAAGAACAAGGGTCTATTGTGTGCAAAATAGCAAGAACAAGGGCCTAGCGTGTGCAAAATTGCAAGATCAAGGGTCTATTGTGTGCAAAATTTCATGAACAAGGGCCTAGCTTGTGCAAGATTGCAAGAACAAGGGCCTAGCGTGTGCAAAATTGCAAGAGCAAGGGTCTAGCGTGTGCAAAATAGCAAGAACAAGGGCCTAGCGTGTGCAAAATTGCAAGAAAAAGGGTCTAGCGTGTGCAAAATAGCAAGAACAAGGGCCTAGCGTGTGCAAAATTGCAAAAACAAGGGTCTAGCGTGTGCAAAATAGCAAGAACAAGGGCCTAGCGTGTGCAAAATTGCAAGAACAAGGGCCTAGCATTTGCAAAATTGCAAGAACAAGGGCCTAGCATGTGCACAATAGCAAGAACAAGGGCCTAGCGTGTGCAAAATTGCAAGAACAAGGGCCTAGCGTGTGCAAAATTGCAAGAACAAGGGCCTAGCATGTGCAAAATTGCAAGAACAAGGGCCTAGCGTGTGCAAAATTTCAGGAACAAGGGCCTAGTGTGTGCAAAATTGCAAGAACAAGGGGCTAGCGTGTGCAAAATAGCAAGAACAGGGGCCTAGCGTGTGCAAAATTGCAAGAACAAGGGGCTAGCGTGTGCAAGATAGCAAGAACAAGGGCCTAGCGTGTGCAAAATAGCAAGAACAAGGGCCTAGCGTGTGCAAAATTGCAAGAACAAGGGCCTAGCGTGTGCAAAATAGCAAGAACAAGGGTCTAGCGTGTGCAAAATAGCAAGAACAAGGGCCTAGCGTGTGCAAAATAGCAAGAACAAGGACCTAGCGTGTGCAAAATTGCAAGAACAAGGGCCTAGTCTGTGCAAACTTGCAAGAACAAGGGCCTAGCGTGTGCAAAATTTCAGGAACAAGGGCCTAGCATGTGCAAAATTGCAAGAAAAAGGGCCTAGCGTGTGCAAAATTTCAGGGTGATGGAAAGCGGGAGAATGGGGCAGGGTGATGGAAGGAGGGGTGATAGAAAGCGGGGGAATGGGGCGGGATGATGGGAAGCGGAAGAATGGGGCGGGGAGATGGAAAGCGGGAGAATGGGATGGGGTGATGGAAGGAGGGAGATTGGGGCGGGGTGATGGAAGGAAGGAGAATGGGGCGAGGTGATGGAAAATGGGAAAATGGGGTGGGGTGATGGAAAGCGGGAGAATGGGGCGGGGTGATGGAAAGCGGGAGAAGGGGGCAGGTTGATGGAAAGCGGGAGAATGGGGCGGGGTGATGGAAAGCGGGAGAATGGGGCGTGCTGATGGAAAGCGGGAGAATGGGGCGGGCTGATGGAAAGCGGGAGAATGGGGCGGGGTGATGGAAGGAGGGAGAAAGGGGCGGGGTGATGGAAGGAGGGAGAATGGGGCGGGATGAAGTGGGAGAAAGTGGCGGGGTGATGGAAAGCGGGAGATGGGGCTGGGGTTATGGGAAGCGGAGAATGGGGCGGGGTGATGGAAGGAGGGAGAATGGGGCGGGGTGATGGAAAGAGGGAGAATGGGGCGGGGTGATGGAAAGCGGGAGAATGGGGCGGGGTGATGGAAAGCGGGAGAACGGGGCGGGGTGATGAAAAGCGGGAGAATGGGGCGGGGTGATGGAAAGCGGGGGAATGGGGCGGGGTGATGGAAAGCGGGAGAATGGGGCGGGGTGATGGAAAGCAGGAGAATGGGGCGGAGTAATGGAAAGCGGGAGAATGGGGCGAGGTGATGGAAGGAGGGAGAATGGGGCGGGGTGATAGAAGGTGGGAGAATGGGGTGGGGTGATGGAAAGCGGGAGAATGGGGCGGGGTGATGGAAAGCGGGAGAATGGGGCGGGGTGGTGGAAAGCAGGAGAATCGGGCGGGGTGATGGAAAGCAGGAGAATGGGGCGGGGTGATGGAAAACGGGAAAATGGGGCGGGGTGATGGAAAGCGGGAGAATGGGGCAGGGTGATGGAAGGAAGGAGAATGGCCCGAGGTGATGGAAGGAGGGAGAATGGGGCGGGCTCATGGAAAGCGGGAGAATGGGGCGGGGTGATGGAAGGAGGGAGATTGGGGCGGGGTGATGGAAAGCGGGAGAATGGGGCGGGGTGATGGAAAGCGGGAGAATGGGGCGGAGTGATGGAAAGCGGGAGTATGGGGCGGGGTGATCGAAAGCGGGAGAATGAGGCGTGGTGATGGAAAGCGGGAGAATGGGGCGGGGTGATGGAAGGAGGGAGAATGGGGTGGGTGATGGAAGGAGGGAGAATGGGGCGGGTGATGGAAGGAGGGAGAATGGGGCGGGGTGATGGAAAGTGGTAGAATATGGCGGGGTGATGGAAAGCAGGAGAATGGGGCGGGGTTATGGAAAGCGGGAGAATGGGGCAGGGTGATGGAATGCGGGAGAATGGGGCGGGGTGATGGAAAGCGGGAGAATGGGGCGGGGTGATGGGAAGCGGGAGAATGGGGCGGGGTGATGGAAAGCGGGAGAACGGGGCGGGGTGATGGAAGGAGGGAGAATGAGGCGGGGTGATGGAAGGAGGGAGAATGGGGCGGGGTGATGGAAAGCGGGAGAATGGGGCGGGGTGATGGAAAGCGTGAGAATGGGGCAAGGTGATGGAAAGCGGGAGAATGGGGCGGGGTGATGGAAAGCGGGAGAATGGGGCGGGGTGATGGAAAGCGGGAGTGGGGTGGGGTGATGGAAAGCGTGAGAATGGGGCGGGGTGATGGAAAGCGGGTGAATGGGGCGGGGTGATGGAGAGCGTGAGAATGGGCCGAGGTGATGGAAAGCGGGAGAATGGGGCGGGGTGAAGGAAAGGAGCGGAATGGGGCGGGGTGATGGAAAGCGGGTGAATGGGGCGGGGTGATGGAAAGCGTGAGAATGGGGCGGGGTTATGGAAAGCGGGAGAACGGGGCGGGGTGATGGAGAGCGGGAGAATGGGGCTGGGTGATGGAAAGCGGGAGAATGGGGCGGGCTGATGGAAAGCGGGAGAAAGGGGCGGGATGATGGAAGGAGGGAGAATGGGGCGGGGTGATGGAAGGAGGGAGAAGGGGGCGGGGTTATGGAGACCGGGAGAATGGGGCGGGGAGATGGAACGCGGGAGAATGGGGCGGGGTGATGGAAAGCGGGAGAATGGGGCGGGCTGATGGAAAGCGGGAGAAAGGGGCGGGGTGATGGAAGGAGGGAGAATGGGGCAGGATGATGGAATGCGGGAGAATGGGGCGAGGTGATGGAAAGCGGGAGAATGGGGCGGGGTGATGGAATGCGGAAGAATGGGGTGGGGTGATGGAAAGCGGGAGAATGGGGCGGGGTGATGGAAGGAGGGAGAATGGGGCGGGGTGATGGAATGCGGGAGAATGGGGCGGGGTGATGGAAAGCGGGAGTATGGGGCGGGGTGATGGAAAGCGGGAGAATGAGGCGTGGTGATGGAAAGCGGGAGAATGGGGCGGGGTGATGGAAGGAGGGAGAATGGGGTGGGTGATGGAAGGAGGGAGAATGGGGCGGGTGATGGAAGGAGGGAGATTGGGGCGGGGTGATGGAAAGCGGGAGAATGGGGCGGGGTGATGGAAAGCGGGAGAATGGGGCGGGGTGATGGAAAGCGGGAGTATGGGGCGGGGTGATGGAAAGCGGGAGAATGAGGCGTGGTGATGGAAAGCGGGAGAATGGGGCGGGGTGATGGAAGGAGGGAGAATGGGGTGGGTGATGGAAGGAGGGAGAATGGGGCGTGTGATGGAAGGAGGGAGAATGGGGAGGGGTGATGGAAAGTGGGAGAATATGGCGGGGTGATGGAAAGCAGGAGAATGGGGCGGGGTTATGGAAAGCGGGAGAATGGGGCAGGGTGATGGAATGCGGGAGAATGGGGCGGGGTGATGGAAAGTGGGAGAATGGGGCGGGTTGATGGGAAGCGGGAGAATGGGGCGGGGTGATGGAAAGCGGGAGAACGGGGCGGGGTGATGGAAGGAGGGAGAATGAGGCGGGGTGATGGAAGGGAGGAGAATGGGGCGGGGTGATAGAAAGCGGGAGAATGGGGCGGGGTGATGGAAAGCGTGAGAATGGGGCAAGGTGATGGAAAGCGGGAGAATGGGGCGGGGTGATGGAAAGCGGGAGAATGGGGCGGGGTGATGGAAAGCGGGAGTGGGGTGGGGTGATGGAAAGCGTGAGAATGGGGCGGGGTGATGGAAAGCGGGTGAATGGGGCGGGGTGATGGAGAGCGTGAGAATGGGGCGAGGTGATGGAAAGCGGGAGAATGGGGCGGGGTGACGGAATGGAGCGGAATGGGGCGGGGTGATGGAAAGCGGGTGAATGGGGCGGGGTGATGGAAAGCGTGAGAATGGGGCGGGGTTATGGAAAGCGGGAGAACGGGGCGGGGTGATGGAGAGCGGGAGAATGGGGCTGGGTGATGGAAAGCGGGAGAATGGGGCGGGCTGATGGAAAGCGGGAGAAAGGGGCGGGATGATGGAAGGAGGGAGAATGGGGCGGGGTGATGGAAGGAGGGAGAAGGGGGCGGGGTTATGGAGACCGGGAGAATGGGGCGGGGAGATGGAACGCGGGAGAATGGGGCGGGGTGATGGAAAGCGGGAGAATGGGGCGGGCTGATGGAAAGCGGGAGAAAGGGGCGGGGTGATGGAAGGAGGGAGAATGGGGCAGGATGATGGAAGGAGGGAGAAGGGGGCGGGGTGATGGAAACCGGGAGAATGGGGCGGGGTGATGGAATGCGGAAGAATGGGGTGGGGTGATGGAAAGCGGGAGAATGGGGCGGGGTGATGGAAGGAGGGAGAATGGGGCGGGGTGATGGAATGCGGGAGAATGGGGCGGGGTGATGGAAAGCGGGGGAATGGGGCGGGGTGATGGAAGGAGGGAGAATGGGGCGGGGTGATGGAAAGTGGAAGAATGTGGCGGGGTGATGGAAAGCGGTAGAATGGGGCGGGGTGATGGAAGGAGGGAGAATGGGGCGGGGTGATGGAAAGAGGGAGAATAGGGCGGGGTGATGGAAAGCGGGGGAATGGGGCTGGATGATGGAAAGCAGGAGAATGGGGCGGGGTGATGGAAAGTGGGAGAATGGGTCGGGGTGATGGAAAGCGGGAGAATGGGGCGGGGTGATGGAAGGAGGGAGAATGGGGCGGAGTGATGGAAAGCGGGAGAATGGGGTGGGGTGATTGAAAGCGGGAGAATGGGGCGGGGTGATGGAAAGTGGGAGAATGGGGAGGGGTGAAGGAAAGCGGGAGAATGGGGCGGGGTGATGGAAAGCGGGAGAATGGGGTGGGGTGATGGAAAGCGGGAGATTGGGGCGGGGTGATGGAAAGGGGGAGAATAGGGCGGGGTGATGGAAAGCGGGAGACTGGGGTGGGGTGATGGAAAGCGGGAGAATGGGGCGGGTGATGGAAAGCAGGAGAATGGGGCGGGGTGATGGAAAGCGGGAGAATGGGGCGGGGTGATGGAAAGCGAGAGAATGGGGCGAGGTGATGGAAAGCGGGAGAATGGGGTGGGGTGATGGAAGGAGGGAGAATGGGGCAGGGTGATGGAAAGCGGGAGAATGGGGCGAGATGATGGGAAGCAGGAAAATGGGGCGGGGTAATGAAAAGCGGGAGAATGGTGCGGGGTGATGGAAAGCGGGAGAATGGGCGTGTGATGGAAAGCGGAGAATGGGGCGGGGTGATGGAAAGCGGGAGAATGGGGCGAGGTGATGGAAAGCGGGAGAATAAGGCGGGGTGATGGAAAGCGGGAGAATGGGGTGGGGTGATGGAAATTGGGAGAATAGGGCGGGGTGATGGATGGAGGGAGAATGGGGCGGGGTCATGGAAGGAGGGAGAATGGGGCGGGGTGATGGAAAGCAGGAGAATGGGGAGGGGTGATGGAAAGCGGGCGAATGGTGCGGGGTGATGGAGAGCTGGAGAATAAGGCGGGGTGATGGAAAGCGGGAGAATGGGGCGGCTGATGGAAAGCTGGAGAATGGGGCAGGGATGGAAAGCGGGAATATGGGGTGGGGTGATGGAAAGCGGGAGAATGGGGTGGGGTGATGGAAAGCGGGAGAATGGGGCGGGGTGATGGAAAGCGGGAGAATGGGGCGGGTTATGGAAAGCTGGAGAATGGGGCGGGGTGATGGAAAGCGGTGGAATGGGGCGGGCAAATAGAAAGCGGGAAAATGGGGCGAGGTGATGGAAGGAGGGAGAATGGGGCGGGATGATGGAAGGAGGGAGAATGGGGCAGGGCAAAGGAAGGAGGGAGAATGGGGCGGGCTGATGGAAAGTGGGAGAATGTGGCTGGGTGATGGAAAGTGGGAGAATGCGGCGGGGTTATGGAAAGCGGGAGAATGGGGCGGGGTGATGGAAAGCGGGAGAATGAGGCGGGGTGATGGAAGGAGGGAGAATGGGTCGGGGTGATGGAAAGCGGGAGAATGGGGCGGGGTGATGGAAAGCGGGAGAATGGGCCCGGGTGATGGGAAGCGGGAGAATGGGGCAGGGTGATGGAAAGCGGGAGAATGGGGCGGGGTGATGGAAAGCGGGAGAATGGGGTGGAGTGATGGAAAGCGGGAGAATGGGGCGGGGTGATGGAAAGCGGGAGAATGGGGAGGGGTGATGGAAATCGGGAGAATGGGGCGGGGTGATGGAAACAGGGAGAATGGGGCGGTGTGATGGAAAGAGGGAGAATGGGGCGGGGTGATGGAAAGCGGGAGAATGGGGCGGGGTGATGGTAAGCGGGAGAACGGGGCGGGGTGATGGAAAGAGGGAGAATGGGGCGCGGTGATGGAAAGCGGGAGAATGTGGCGGGTTGATGGAAAGGGGGAGAATGGGTCAGGGTGATGGAAAGCGGGAGAACGGAGCGGGGTGATGGAAAGCGGGAGAACGGGGCGGTGTGATGGAAAGAGGGAGAATGGGGCGGGGTGATGGAAAGCGGGAGAATGGGGCGGGGTGATGGAAAGCGGGAGAATGGGGCGGGGTGATGGAAAGCGGGAGAATGGGGCGGGGTGATGGAAAGCGGGAGAATAGGGCGGGGTGATGGAAAGAGGGAGAATAGGGAGGGGTGATGGAAAGCGGGAGAATGGAGCGGGGTGATGGAAAGAGGGAGAATGGGACGGGGTGATGGAAAGCGGGAGAATGGGGCAGGGTGATGAGAAGCGGGAGAATGGGGCGGGGTGATGGAAAGCGAGAGAATGGGGCGGGGTGATGGAATGAGGGAGAATGGGGCGGGGTGATGGAAAGCAGGAGAATGGGGCGGGGTGATGGAAGGCGGGAAAATGGGGCGGGGTGATGGAAAGCGGGAGAACGGGGCGGGGTGATGGAAAGCGAGAGAATGGGGCGGGGTGATTGAAAGAGCTAGAATGGGGCGGGGTGATGGAAAGCGGGAGAATGGGGCGGGGTGATGGAAAGAGGGAGAATGGGGCGGGGTGATAGAAATTGGGAGAATGGGGCGGGATGATGGAAAGAGGGGAGGATGGGGTGGGGTGATGGAACGCAAAAGAATGGGGCGAGGTGATGGAAAGCGGGAGAATGGGACGGGGTGATGGAAAGCGGGAGAATTGGGTGGGGTGATCGATAGAGGGAGAATGGGGAAGGGTGATGGAAAGAGGGAGAATGGGGCGGGGTGATGGAAAGGGGGAGAATGGGGCGGGGTGATGGAAAGAGGGAGAATGGGGCGGGGTGATGGAAAGCGGGAGAATGGGGCGGGGTGATGGAAAGCGGGAGAATGGGGCGTGGTGATGGAAAGCGGGAGAATGGGGCGGGGTGATGGAAAGAGGGAGAATGGGGCGGGTTGATGGAAAGCGGGAGAATGGGGCGAGGTGATGGAAAGCGGGAGAATGGGGCGGGGTGACGGAAGGAGGGAGAATGGGGCGGGGTGATGGAAGGCGGGAGGATGGGGCGGGGTGATGGAAAGCGGGAGAATTGGGCAGGGTGATGGAAAGATGGAGAATGGGGCGGGGTGATGGAAGGCGGGAGAATGGGGCGGGGTGATGGAAAGCGGAAGAATGGGACGGGGTGATGAAAAGAGAGAAAATGGGGCGGGGTGATGGATTGGGGGAGAATGGGGCGGGGTGATGGAAAGAGGGAGAATGGGGCGGGATGATGGAAAGAGGGAAAATTGGGCGGGGTGATGGAAAGCGGGAGAATTGGACGGGGTCATGGAAAGCAGTAGAATGGGGTGGGGTGATGGAAAGAGGGAGAATGGTGCGGGGTGATGGAAAGCGGGAAAATGGTGCGGGGTGATGGAAAGAGAGAGGATAGGGCGGGGTGATGGAAAGAGGGAGAATGGGGCAGGGTGATGGAAAGCGGGAGAATGGGGCGGGGTGATGGAAAGAGGGAGAATGGGGTGGGGTGATGGAAAGAGGGAGAATTGGGCGGGGTGATGGAAAGCGGGAGAATGGAGCGGGCTGATGGAAAGCGGGAGAATGGGGCGGGGTGATGGAAAGCGGGAGAATGGGGCGGGGTGATGGAAAGAGGGAAAATGGGGCGGGGTGATGGAAAGCGAGAGAATGGGGCGGGGTGATGGAAAGAGGGAGAATGGGGCGGGAGAATGGGGCGAGGTGATGGAAAGCGGGAGAATGGGGCGGGGTGATGGAAAGAGGGAGAATGGTGCGGGGTGATGGAAGGCGGGACAATGGGGCGCGGTGATGGAAAGCGGGAGAATTGGCAAGGGTGATGGAAGGAAGGAGAATTAGGCGGGGTGATGGAAGGTGGGAGAATGGGGCGGGGTGATGGAAAGAGGGAGAATGGGGTGGGGTGATAGAAAGCATGAGAATGGGGCGGGGTGATGGAAAGAGGGAGAATGGGGAGGGGTGATGGAGATAGAGAGAATGGGGCGGGGTGATGGAAAACAGGAGAATGGGACGGGGTGATGGAAAGTGGGAGAATTGGGCGGGGTGATGGATAGAGGGAGAATGGGGCAGGGTGATGGAAAGCGGGAGAATGGGGCGGGGTGATGGAAATCGGGAGAATGGGGTGGGGTGATGGAAAGAGGGAGAATTGGGCGGGGTGATGGAAAGCGGGAGAATGGAGCGGGGTGATGGAAAGCGGGAGAATGGGGCGGGGTGATGGAAAGCGGGAGAATGGGGCGGGGTGATGGAAAGAGGGAAAATGGGGCGGGGTGATGGAAAGCGAGAGAATGGGGCGGGGTGATGGAATGAGGGAGAATGGGGCTGGAGAATGGGGCGGGGTGATGGAAAGCGGGAGAATGGGGCGGGGTGATGGAAAGAGGGAGAATGGGGCGGGGTGATGGAAGGCGGGAGAATGGGGCGCGGTGATGGAAAGCGGGAGAATTGGCCAGGGTGATGGAAGGAAGGAGAATGGGGTGGGGTGATGGAAGGTGGGAGAATGGGGCGGGGTGATGGAAAGAGTGAGAATGGGGCGGGGTGATAGAAAGCATGAGAATGGGGCGGGGTGATGGAAAGAGGGAGAATGGGGGAGGGTGATGGAGATAGTGAGAATGGGGCGGGGTGATGGAAAGCGGGAGAATGGTGCGGGCTGATGGAAAGCGGGAGAATAAGGCGGGGTGATAGAAAGCGAGAGAATGGGGCGGGGTGATGGAAAACAGGAGAATGGGACGGGGTGATGGAAAGTGGGAGAATTGGGCGGGGTGATGGATAGAGGGAGAATGGGGCGGGGTGATGGAAAGCGGGAGAATGGGGCGGGGTGATGGAAATCGGGAGAATGGGGTGGGGTGATGGAAAGAGGGAGAATTGGGTGGGGTGATGGAAAGCGGGAGAATGGAGCGGGGTGATGGAAAGCGGGAGAATGGGGCGGGTTGATGGAAAGCGGGAGAATGGGGCGGGGTGATGGAAAGAGGGAAAATGGGGCGGGGTGATGGAAAGCGAGAGAATGGGGCGGGGTGATGGAAAGAGGGAGAATGGGGCTGGAGAATGGGGCGGGGTGATGGAAAGCGGGAGAATGGTGCGGGGTGATGGAAAGAGGGAGAATGGGGCGGGGTGATGGAAGGCGGGAGAATGGGGCGCAGTGATGGAAAGCGGGAGAATTGGCCAGGGTGATGGAAGGAAGGAGAATGGGGCGGGGTGATGGAAGGCGGGAGAATGGGGCGGGGTGATGGAAAGAGGGAGAATGGGGCGGGTCGATAGAAAGCATGAGAATGGGGCGGGGTGATGGAAAGAGGGAGAATGGGGAGGGGAGATGGAGATAGTGAGAATGGGGCGGGGTGATGGAAAGCGAGAGAATGGTGCGGGGTGATGGAAAGCGGGAGAATAAGGCGGGGTGATAGAAAGCGAGAGAATGGGGCGGGGTGATGGAAAACAGGAGAATGGGACGGGGTGATGGAAAGTGGGAGATTTGGGCGGGATGATGGATAGAGGGAGAACGGGGCGGGGTGATGGAAAGCGGGAGAATGGGGCGGGGTGCTGGAAATCGGGAGAATGGAGCGGGATGATGGAAAGAGGGAGAATAAGGCGGGGTGATGGAAAGAGAGGGAATGGGGCGGGTTGATGGAAAGAGGGAGAATGGGGCGGGGTGATAGAAAGCATGAGAATGGGGCGGGGTGATGGAAAGAGGGAGAATGGGGAGGGGTGATGGAGATAGTGAGAATGGGGCGGGGTGATGGAAAGCGGGAGAATGGTGCGGGGTGATGGAAAGCGGGAGAATAAGGCGGGGTGATAGAAAGCGAGAGAATGGGGCGGGGTGATGGAAAACAGGAGAATGGGACGGGGTGATGGAAAGTGGGAGAATTGGGCGGGGTGATGGATAGAGGGAGAATGGGGCGGGGTGATGGAAAGCGGGAGAATGGGGCGGGGTGATGGAAAGAGGGAGAATTGGGCGGGGTGATGGAAAGCGGGAGAATGGAGCGGGGTGATGGAAAGCGGGAGAATGGGGCGGGGTGATGGAAAGCGGGAGAATGGGGCGGGGTGATGGAAAGAGGGAAAATGGGGCGGGGTGATGGAAAGCGAGAGAATGGGGCAGGGTGATGGAAAGAGGGAGAATGGGGCTGGAGAATGGGGCGGGGTGATGGAAAGCGGGAGAATGGGGCGGGGTGATGGAAAGAGGGAGAATGGGGCGGGGTGATGGAAGGCGGGAGAATGGGGCGCGGTGATGGAAAGCGGGAGAATTGGCCAGGGTGATGGAAGGAAGGAGAATGGGGCGGGGTGATGGAAGGCGGGAGAATGGGGCGGGGTGATGGAAAGAGGGAGAATGGGGCAGGGTGATAGAAAGCATGAGAATGGGGCGGGGTGATGGAAAGAGGGAGAATGGGGAGGGGTGATGGAGATAGTGAGAATGGGGCGGGGTGATGGAAAGCGAGAGAATGGTGCGGGGTGATGGAAAGCGGGAGAATAAGGCGGGGTGATAGAAAGCGAGAGAATGGGGCGGGGTGATGGAAAACAGGAGAATGGGACGGGGTGATGGAAAGTGGGAGATTTGGGCGGGGTGATGGATAGAGGGAGAACGGGGCGGGGTGATGGAAAGCGGGAGAATGGGGCGGGGTGCTGGAAATCGGGAGAATGGAGCGGGATGATGGAAAGAGGGAGAATAAGGCGGGGTGATGGAAAGAGGGGGAATGGGGCGGGTTGATGGAAAGAGGGAGAATGGGGCGGGGTGATGGAAAGCGGGAGAATTGGGCGGGGTGATGGAAAGCGAGAGAATTGGGCGGGGTGATGGAAAGACGGAGAATAAGGCGGGGTGATGAAAGATGGGAGAATAGGGCGGGTGATGGAAAGCGGGAGAATGGGGCGGGGTGATGGAAAGCGGGAGAATGGGGCGGGGTGATGGAAAGAGGGAGAATGGGGAGGGGTGATGGAAAGAGGGAGAATTGGGCGGGGTGATGGAAAGCGGGAGAATGGTGCGGACGGGGTGATGGAAAGCGGGAGAATGGAGCGGGGTGATGGAAAGAGGGAGAATGGGGCGGGTTGATGGAAAGAGGGAGAATGAGGCGGGGTGACAGAAAGCGGGAGAACGGGGCGGGGTGATGGAAAGCGGGAGAATGGGGCGAGGTGATGGAAATCGGGAGAATGGGGCGGGGTGATGGAAAGAGGGAGAATAAGGCGGGGTGATGGAAAGAGGGAGAATGGGGCAGGTTGATGGAAAGAGGGAGAATGGGGCGGGGTGATGAAAGGTGGGAGAATGGGGCGGGGTGATGGAAAGTGGGAGAATTGGGCGGGGTGATGGAAAGAGGGAGAATGGGGCGGGGTGATGAAAGACGGGAGAATGGGGCGGGTGATGGAAAGAGGGAGAATGGGGCGGGGTAATGGAAAGCGGGAGAATGGGGCGAGGTGATGGAAAGAGGGAGAATGGAGAGGGGTGATGGAAAGAGGGAGAATTGGGCGGGGTGATGGAAAGCGGGAGAATGGAGCGGGCGGGTTGATGGAAAGCGGGAGAATGGAGCGGGGTGATGGAAATAGGGAGAATGGGGCGGGTTGATGGAAAGAGGGAGAATGAGGCGGGGTGATGGAAAGCGGGAGAACGGGGCGGGGTGATGGAAAGCGGGAGAATGGGGCGCGGTGATGGAAAGCAGGAGAATGGGGCGGGGTGATGGAAAGAGGGAGAATGGGGCGGTGTGATGGAAAGCGGGAGAACGGGGTGGGGTGATGGAAAGCGGGAGAATGGGTCGGGTTGATGGAAAGCGGGAGAATGGGCTGGGGTGATGGAAATCAGGAGAATGGGGCGGGGTGATAAAAAGCTGGAGAATGGGGCGGGGTGATGGAAAGAAGGAGAATGGGGCGGGGTGATGGAAAGCGGGAGAATTGGGCGGGGTGATGGAAAGAGGGAGAATAGGGAGGGGTGATGGAAAGCGAGAGAATGGGGCGAGGTGATGGAAACAGGAAGAATGGGGCGGGGTGATGGAAAGAGGGAGAATGGGGCGAGGTGATGGAAACAGGGAGAATGGGGTGGGGTGACGGAAAGAGGGAGAATGGGACGGGTTGATGGAAAGAAGGAGAATGGGGCGGGGAGATGGAAAGAGGGAGAATGGAGAGGGGTGATGGAAAGCGGGAGAATTGGGCGCGGTGATGGAAAGCGGGAGAATGGAGCGAGGTGATGGAAAGCTGGAGAATGGGGCGGGGTGATAGAAAGAGGGAGAATGGGGCGGGGTGATGGAAAGCAGGAGAATGGGGCGGGGTAATGGAAAGAGGGAGAATGGGGCGGGGTGATGGAAAGAGGGAGAATGGGGCGGGGTGATGGAAAGCAGGAGAATGGGGCGTGGTGATGGAAAGAGGGAGAATGGGAAGGGGTGATAGAAAGAGGGAGAATTGGGCGGGGTGATGGAAAGCGGGACAATGGAGCCGGGTGATGGAAAGCGGGAGAATGGGGCGGGTGATGGAAAGAGGTTAAATGGCGCGGGGTGAAGGAAAGCGGGAGAATGGGGCGGGGTGATGGAAAGAGGGAGAATGGGGCGGGGTGATGGAAAGAGGGAGAATGGGGCAGGGTGATGGAAAGAGGGAGAATGGGGCGGGGTGACGGAAAGCTGGAGAATGGGGCGGGGTGATGGAAAGAGGGAGAATTGGGCGGGGTGATGGAAAGAGGGAGAATGGGACGGGGTGATGGAAAGCGGGAGAATGGGGCGGGGTGATGGAAAGAGGGAGAATGGGGCGGGGTGATGGAAGATGGGAGAATGGGGTGGGGTGATGGAAGGCGGGAGAATTGGGCAGGGTGATGGAAAGATGGAGAATGGGGCGGGGTGATGGAAGGCGGGAGAGTGGGGCGGGGTGATGTAGAGATGGAGAATGGGGCGGGGTGATGGAAAGTGGGAGAATGGGGCGGGGTGATGGAAAGCGGGAGAATGGGGCGGGGTGATGGAAAGAGGGAGAATGGGGCGGGGAGATGGAAAGAGGAAGAATGGGGCGGGGTGATGGAAAGAGGGAGAATGGGACGGGGTGATGGAAAGCAAGAGAATGGGGCGGGGTGATGAAAAGCGGGAGAATGGGGCGGGGTGATGGAAAGCGAGAGAATAGGGCGGGGTGATGGGAAGAGGGAGAATGGGGCGGGGTGATGGAAAGCAGGAGAATGGGGCGGGGTGATGGAAAGCGGGAGAATGGGGCGGGGTGATGGAAAGCGGGAGAACGGGGCGGGGTGATGGAAAGAGGGAGAATGGGGCGGGGTGATGGAAAGCGGGATTATGGGGCGGGGTTATGAAAAGAGGGAGAATGGGGCAGGGTGATGGAAAGCGGGAGAATGGGGCGGGGTGATGGAAAGAGGGAGAATGGGGCGGGGTGATGGAAAGAGGGAGAACGGGGCGGGGTGATGGAAAGCGGGAGAATGGGGCGGGGTGATGGAAAGAGGGAGAATGGGGCGGGGTGATAGAAATCGGGAGAATGGGGCGGGGTGATGGAAAGAGGGGAGGATGGGGTGGGGTGATGGAACGCAAAAGAATGGGGCGGGGTGATGGAAAGCGGGAGAATGGGACGGGGTGATGGAAAGCGGGAGAATTGGGTGGGGTGATGGATAGAGGGAGAATGGGGCAGGGTGATGGAAAGAGGGAGAATGGGGCGGGGTGATGGAAAGCGGGAGAATTGGTCGAGGTGATGGAAAGCGGGAGAATGGGGCGGGGTGATGGAAAGAGGGAGAATGGGGCGGGGTGATGGAAAGTGGGAGAATGGGGCGGGGTGATGGAAAAAGGGAGAATAGGGAGTGGTGATGGAAAGAGGGAGAATTGGGCGGGGTGATGGAAAGCGGGACAATGGAGCCGGGTGATGGAAAGCGGGAGAATGGGGCGGGTGATGGAAAGAGGTTAAATGGCGCGGGGTGAAGGAAAGCGGGAGAATGGGGCGGGGTGATGGAAAGAGGGAGAATGGGGCGGGGTGATGGAAAGAGGGAGAATGGGGCAGGGTGATGGAAAGAGGGAGAATGGGACGGGGTGACGGAAAGCTGGAGAATGGGGCGGGGTGATGGAAAGAGGGAGAATTGGGCGGGGTGATGGAAAGAGGGAGAATGGGACGGGGTGATGGAAAGCGGGAGAATGGGGCGGGGTGATGGAAAGAGGGAGAATGGGGCGGGGTGATGGAAGATGGGAGAATGGGGTGGGGTGATGGAAGGCGGGAGAATTGGGCAGGGTGATGGAAAGATGGAGAATGGGGCGGGGTGATGGAAGGCGGGAGAGTGGGGCGGGGTGATGTAGAGATGGAGAATGGGGCGGGGTGATGGAAAGTGGGAGAATGGGGCGGGGTGATGGAAAGCGGGAGAATGGGGCGGGGTGATGGAAAGAGGGAGAATGGGGCGGGGAGATGGAAAGAGGAAGAATGGGGCGGGGTGATGGAAAGAGGGAGAATGGGACGGGGTGATGGAAAGCAAGAGAATGGGGCGGGGTGAAGAAAAGCGGGAGAATGGGGCGGGGTGATGGAAAGCGAGAGAATAGGGCGGGGTGATGGGAAGAGGGAGAATGGGGCGGGGTGATGGAAAGCAGGAGAATGGGGCGGGGTGATGGAAAGCGGGAGAATGGGGCGGGGTGATGGAAAGCGGGAGAACGGGGCGGGGTGATGGAAAGAGGGAGAATGGGGCGGGGTGATGGAAAGCGGGATTATGGGGCGGGGTTATGAAAAGAGGGAGAATGGGGCAGGGTGATGGAAAGCGGGAGAATGGGGCGGGGTGATGGAAAGAGGGAGAATGGGACGGGGTGATGGAAAGAGGGAGAACGGGGCGGGGTGATGGAAAGCGGGAGAATGGGGCGGGGTGATGGAAAGAGGGAGAATGGGGCGGGGTGATAGAAACCGGGAGAATGGGGCGGGGTGATGGAAAGAGGTGAGGATGGGGTGGGGTGATGGAACGCAAAAGAATGGGGCGGGGTGATGGAAAGCGGGAGAATGGGACGGGGTGATGGAAAGCGGGAGAATTGGGTGGGGTGATGGATAGAGGGAGAATGGGGCAGGGTGATGGAAAGAGGGAGAATGGGGAGGGGTGATGGAAAGCGGGAGAATTGGTCGAGGTGATGGAAAGCGGGAGAATGGGGCGGGGTGATGGAAAGAGGGAGAATGGGGCGGGGTGATGGAAAGTGGGAGAATGGGGCGGGGTGATGGAAAAAGGGAGAATAGGGAGTGGTGATGGAAAGAGGGAGAATTGGGCGGGGTGATGGAAAGCGGGACAATGGAGCGGGATGATGGAAAGCAAGAAAATGGGGCAGGGTGATGGAAAGCGGAAGAATGGGGCGGGGTGATGGAAAGAGGGAAAATGGCGCGGGGTGATGGAAAGTGGGAGAATGAGGTGGGGTGATGGAAAGAGGGAGAATGGGCCGGGGTGATGGAAAGAGGGAGAATGGGGCGGGGTGATGGAAAGCGGGAGAATGGGACGGGGTGATGGAAAGCGGGAAAATGGGCCGGGGTGATGGAAACCAGGAGAATGGGGCGGGGTGATGGAAAGCGGGAGAATGGGGTGGGGTGATGGAAAGCGGGAGAATGGGGCGGGGTGATGGAAAGCGGGAGAATGGGGCGGGGTGATGGAAAGAGGGGAGGATGGGGTGGGGTGATGGAACGCAAAAGAGTGGGGCGGGGTGATGGAAAGCGGGAGAATGGGACGGGGTGATGGAAAGCGGGAGAATTGGGTGTGGTGATGGATAGAGGGAGAATGGGGCATGGTGATGGAAAGAGGGAGAATGGGGCGGGGTGATGGAAAGCGGGAGAATTGGTCGAGGTGATGGAAAGCGGGAGAATGGGGCGGGGTGATGGAAAGAGGGAGAATGGGGCGGGGTGATGGAAAGTGGGAGAATGGGGCGGGGTGATGGAAAGTGGGAGAATGGGGCGGGGTGATGGAAAAAGGGAGAATAGGGAGTGGTGATGGAAAGAGGGAGAATTGGGCGGGGTGATGGAAAGTGGGACAATGAAGCGGGATGATGGAAAGCGAGAGAATGGGGCAGGGTGATGGAAAGCGGGAGAATGGGGCGGGGTGATGGAAAGAGGGAAAATGGCGCGGGGTGATGGAAAGTGGGAGAATGGGGCGGAGTGATGGAAAGAGGATGAATGGGCCGGGGTGATGGAAAGAGGGAGAATGGGGCGGGGTGATGGAAAGCGGGAGAATGGGGCGGGGTGATGGAAAGCGGGAGAATTGGGCGGGGTGATGTAAAGCGGGAGAATAGGGCGGGGTGATGAAAGGCGGGAGAATGGGGCGGGGTGATGGAAAGAGGGAGAATGGGGCAGGGTGATGGAAAGAGGAAAAATGGGGAGGGGTGATGGAAAGAGGGAGAATTGGGCGGGGTGATGGAAAGCGGGAGAATGGAGCGGGCGGGATGATGGAAAGCGGGAGAATGGGGCGGGGTGATGGAAAGCGAGAGAACGGGACGGGGTGATGGAAAGCGGGAGAATGGGGCGGGGTGATGGAAAGCGGGAGAATGGGGCGGGGTGATGGAAAGCGGGAAAATGGGCCGGGGTGATGGAACCCGGGAGAATGGGGCGGGGTGATGGAAAGCGGGAGAATGGGGTGGGGTGATGGAAAGCGGGAGAATGGGGCGGGGTGATGGAAAGCGGGAGAATGGGGCGGGATGATGGAAAGCGGGAGAATGGGGCGGGGTGATGGAAAGAGGGAGAATGGGGCGGGGTGATGGAAGGCAGGAGAATGGGGCGGGGTGATGGGAAGCGGGAGAATTGGGCGGGGTGATGGAAAGCGGGAGAATGGGGCGGGGTGATGGAAAAAGGGAGAATGGGGCGGGATGATAGAAATCGGGAGAATGGGGCGGGGTGATGGAAAGAGGGGAGGATGGGGTGGGGTGATGGAACGCAAAAGAATGGGGCGGGGTGATGGAAAGCGGGAGAATGGGACGGGGTGATGGAAAGCGGGAAGATTGGGTGGGGTGATGGATAGAGGGAGAATGGGGCAGGGTGATGGAAAGCGGGAGAATGGGGCGGGATGATGGAAAGCGGGAGAATGGGGCGGGGTGATGGAAAGAGGGAGAATGGAGCGGGGTGATGGAAGGCAGGAGAATGGGGCGGGGTGATGGGAAGCGGGAGAATTGGGCGGGGTGATGGAAAGCGGGAGAATGGGGCAGGGTGATGAAAGGCGGGAGAATAGGGCGGGGTGATGGGAAGAGGGAGAATGGGGCGGGGTGATGGAAAGCGGGAGAATGGGGCGGGGTGATGGAAAGAGGGAAAATGGGGCGGGGTGATGGAAAGCGGGAGAATGGGGCGGGGTGATGGAAAGAGGGAGAATGGGGCGGGGTGATGGAAAGTGGGAGAATAGGGCGGGGTGATGGAAAGCGGGAGAATGGGGCGGGGTGATGGAAGACGGGAGAACGGGGTGGGGTGATGGAAGGCGGGAGAATTGGGCAGGGTGATGGAAAGATGGAGAATGGGGCGGGGTGATGGAAGGCGGGAGAGTGGGGCGGGGTGATGTAAAGATGGAGAATGGGGTGGGGTGATGGAAAGTGGGAGAATGGGGCGGGGTGATGGAAAGCGGGAGAATGAGGCGGGGTGATGGAAAGAGGGAGAATGGGGCGGGGAGATGGAAAGAGGAAGAATGGGGCGGGGTGATGGAAAGAGGGAGAATGGGACGGGGTGATGGAAAGCGGGAGAATGGGGCGGGGTGATGAAAAGCGGGAGAATGGGGCGGGGTGATGGAAAGCGAGAGAATAGGGCGGGGTGATGGGAAGAGGGAGAATGGGGCGGGGTGATGGAAAGCAGGAGAATGGAGCGGGGTGATGGAAAGCGGGAGAATGGGGCGGGGTGATGGAAAGCGGGAGAACGGGGCGGGGTGATGGAAAGAGGGAGAATGGGGCGGGGTGATGGAAAGCAGGAGAATGGGGCGGGGCTATGAAAAGAGGGAGAATGGGGCTGGGTGATGGAAAGCGGGAGAATGGGGCGGGGTGATGGAAAGAGGGAGAATGGGGCGGGGTGATGGAAAGGGGGAGAACGGGGCGGGGTGATGGAAAGCGGGAGAATGGGGCGGGGTGATGGAAAAAGGGAGAATGGGGCGGGGTGATAGAAATCGGGAGAATGGGGCGGGGTGATGGAAAGAGGGGAGGATGGGGTGGAGTGATGGAACGCAAAAGAATGGGGCGGGGTGATGGAAAGCGGGAGAATGGGACGGGGTGATGGAAAGCGGGAGAATTGGGTGGGGTGATGGATAGAGGGAGAATGGGGCAGGGTGATGGAAAGAGGGAGAATGGGGCGGGGTGATGGAAAGCGGGAGAATTGGTCGAGGTGATGGAAAGCGGGAGAATGGGGCGGGGTGATGGAAAGAGGGAAAATGGCGCGGGGTGATGGAAAGTGGGAGAATGGGGCGGGGTGATGGAAAGAGGGAGAATGGGCCGGGGTGATGGAAAGAGGGAGAATGGGGCGGGGTGATGGGAAGCGAGAGAATGGGGCGGGGTGGTGGAAAGAGGGAGAATGGGGCGGGGTGATGGAATGCGGGAGAATGGGGCGGGTGATGGAAAGCGGGAGAATTGGGCGGGGTGATGGAAAGCGGGAGAATAGGGCGGGGTGATGAAAGGCGGGAGAATGGGGCGGGGTGATGGAAAGAGGGAGAATGGGGCAGGGTGATGGAAAGAGGGAGAATGGGGAGGGGTGATGGAAAGAGGGAGAATTGGGCGGGGTGATGGAAAGCGGGAGAATGGAGCGGGCGGGGTGATGGAATGCGGGAGAATGGGGCAGGGTGATGGAAAGCGAGAGAACGGGTCGGGGTGATGGAAAGCTGGAGAATGGGGCGGGGTGATGGAAAGCGGGAGAATGGGGCGGGGTGATGGAAAGCGGGAAAATGGGCCGGGGTGATGGAAACCAGGAGAATGGGGCGGGGTGATGGAAAGCGGGAGAATGGGGTGGGGTGATGGAAAGCGGGACAATGGGGCGGGGTGATGGAAAACGGGAGAATGGGGCGGGGTGATGGAAAGCGGGAGAATGGGGCGGTTTGATGGAAAGAGGGAGAATGGGGCGCGGTGATGGAAGGCGGGAGAATGGGGCGGGGTGATGGGAAGAGGGAGAATGGGGCGGGGTGATGGAAAGCGGGAGAATGGGGCTGGGTGATGGAAAGAGGGAGAATGGGGCGGGGTGATGGAAACAAGAGAATGGGGCGGGGTGATGGAAAGAGGGAGAATGGGGCGGGGTGATAGAAAGTGGGAGAATGGGGCGGGGTGATGGAAAGCGGGAGAATGGGGCGGGGTGATGGAAAGCGGGAGAATGGGGCGGGGTGATGGAAAGAGGGAGAATGGGGCGGGGTGATGGAAAGAGGGGAGGATGGGGTGGGGTGATGGAACGCAAAAGAATGGGGCGGGGTGATGGAAAGCGGGAGAATGGGACGGGGTGTTGGAAAGCGGGAGAATTGGGTGTGGTGATGGATAGAGGGAGAATGGGGCATGGTGATGGAAAGAGGGAGAATGGGGCGGGATGATGGAAAGCGGGAGAATTGGTCGAGGTGATGGAAAGCGGGAGAATGGGGCGGGGTGATGGAAAGAGGGAGAATGGGGCGGGGTGATGGAAAGTGGGAGAATGGGGCGGGGTGATGGAAAGTGGGAGAATGGGGCGGGGTGATGGAAAAAGGGAGAATAGGGAGTGGTGATGGAAAGAGGGAGAATTGGGCGGGGTGATGGAAAGCGGGACAATGGAGCGGGATGATGGAAAGCGAGAGAATGGGGCAGGGTGATGGAAAGCGGGAGAATGGGGCGGGGTGATGGAAAGAGGGAAAATGGCGCGGGGTGATGGAAAGAGGGAGAATGGGGCGGGGTGATGGAAAGAGGATGAATGGGCCGGGGTGATGGAAAGAGGGAGAATGGGGGGGGGTGATGGAAAGCGGGAGAATGGGGCGGGGTGATGGAAAGCGGGAGAATTGGGCGGGGTGATGTAAAGCGGGAGAATAGGGCGGGGTGATGAAAGGCGGGAGAATGGGTGGGAATGATGGAAAGAGGGAGAATGGGGCAGGGTGATGGAAAGAGGAAAAATGGGGAGGGGTGATGGAAAGAGGGAGAATTGGGCGGGGTGATGGAAAGCGGGAGAATGGAGCGGGCGGGGTGATGGAAAGCGGGAGAATGGGGCGGGGTGATGGAAAGCGAGAGAACGGGACGGGGTGATGGAAAGCGGGAGAATGGGGCGGGGTGATGGAAAGCGGGAGAATGGGGCGGGGTGATGGAAAGCGGGAAAATGGGCCGGGGTGATGGAAACCGGGAGAATGGGGCGGGGTGATGGAAAGCGGGAGAATGGGGTGGGGTGATGGAAAGCGGGAGAATGGGGCGGGGTGATGGAAAGCGGGAGAATGGGGCGGGGTGATGGAAAGAGGGGAGGATGGGGTGGGGTGATGGAACGCAAAAGAATGGGGCGGGGTGATGGAAAGCGGGAGAATGGGACGGGGTGATGGAAAGCGGGAGAATTGGGTGTGGTGATGGATAGAGGGAGAATGGGGCATGGTGATGGAAAGAGGGAGAATGGGGCGGGGTGATGGAAAGCGGGAGAATTGGTCGAGGTGATGGAAAGCGGGAGAATGGGGCGGGGTGATGGAAAGAGGGAGAATGGGGCGGGGTGATGGAAAGTGGGAGAATGGGGCGGGGTGATGGAAAGTGGGAGAATGGGGCGGGGTGATGGAAAAAGGGAGAATAGGGAGTGGTGATGGAAAGAGGGAGAATTGGGCGGGGTGATGGAAAGCGGGACAATGGAGCGGGATGATGGAAAGCGAGAGAATGGGGCAGGGTGATGGAAAGCGGGAGAATGGGGCGGGGTGATGGAAAGAGGGAAAATGGCGCGGGGTGATGGAAAGTGGGAGAATGGGGCGGGGTGATGGAAAGAGGATGAATGGGCCGGGGTGATGGAAAGAGGGAGAATGGGGCGGGGTGATGGAAAGCGGGAGAATGGGGCGGGGTGATGGAAAGCGGGAGAATTGGGCGGTGTGATGTAAAGCGGGAGAATAGGGCGGGGTGATGAAAGGCGGGAGAATGGGGCGGGGTGATGGAAAGAGGGAGAATGGGGCAGGGTGATGGAAAGAGGAAAAATGGGGAGGGGTGATGGAAAGAGGGAGAATTGGGCGGGGTGATGGAAAGCGGGAGAATGGAGCGGGCGGGGTGATGGAAAGCGGGAGAATGGGGCGGGGTGATGGAAAGCGAGAGAACGGGACGGGGTGATGGAAAGCGGGAGAATGGGGCGGGGTGATGGAAAGCGGGAGAATGGGGCGGGGTGATGGAAAGCGGGAAAATGGGCCGGGGTGATGGAAACCGAGAGAATGGGGCGGGGTGATGGAAAGCGGGAGAATGGGGTGGGGTGATGGAAAGCGGGAGAATGGGGCGGGGTGATGGAAAGCGGGAGAATGGGGCGGGATGATGAAAAGCGGGAGAATGGGGCGGGGTGATGGAAAGAGGGAGAATGGGGCGGGGTGATGGAAGGCAGGAGAATGGGGCGGGGTGATGGGAAGCGGGAGAATTGGGCGGGGTGATGGAAAGCGGGAGAATGGGGCGGGGTGATGGAAAAAGGGAGAATGGGGCGGGATGATAGAAATCGGGAGAATGGGGCGGGGTGATGGAAAGAGGGGAGGATGGGGTGGGGTGATGGAACGCAAAAGAATGGGGCGGGGTGATGGAAAGCGGGAGAATGGGACGGGGTGATGGAAAGCGGGAGAATTGGGTGGGGTGATGGATAGAGGGAGAATGGGGCAGGGTGATGGAAAGCGGGAGAATGGGGCGGGATGATGGAAAGCGGGAGAATGGGGCGGGGTGATGGAAAGAGGGAGAATGGAGCGGGGTGATGGAAGGCAGGAGAATGGGGCGGGGTGATGGGAAGCGGGAGAATTGGGCGGGGTGATGGAAAGCGGGAGAATGGGGCAGGGTGATGAAAGGCGGGAGAATAGGGCGGGGTGATGGGAAGAGGGAGAATGGGGCGGGGTGATGGAAAGCGGGAGAATGGGGCGGGGTGATGGAAAGAGGGAAAATGGGGCGGGGTGATGGAAAGCGGGAGAATGGGGCGGGGTGATGGAAAGAGGGAGAATGGGGCGGGGTGATGGAAAGTGGGAGAATGGGGCGGGGTGATGGAAAGCGGGAGAATGGGGCGGGGTGATGGAAGACGGGAGAACGGGGTGGGGTGATGGAAGGCGGGAGAATTGGGCAGGGTGATGGAAAGATGGAGAATGGGGCGAGGTGATGGAAGGCGGGAGAGTGGGGCGGGGTGATGTAAAGATGGAGAATGGGGTGGGGTGATGGAAAGTGGGAGAATGGGGCGGGGTGATGGAAAGCGGGAGAATGAGGCGGGGTGATGGAAAGAGGGAGAATGGGGCGGGGAGATGGAAAAAGGAAGAATGGGGCGAGGTGATGGAAAGAGGGAGAATGGGACGGGGTGATGGAAAGCGGGAGAATGGGGCGGGGTGATGAAAAGCGGGTGAATGGGGCGGGGTGATGGAAAGCGAGAGAATAGGGCGGGGTGATGGGAAGAGGGAGAATGGGGCGGGGTGATGGAAAGCAGGAGAATGGGGCGGGGTGATGGAAAGCGGGAGAATGGGGCGGGGTGATGGAAAGCGGGAGAACGGGGAGGGGTGATGGAAAGAGGGAGAATGGGGCGGGGTGATGGAAAGCGGGAGAATGGGGCGGGGCTATGAAAAGAGGGAGAATGGGGCTGGGTGATGGAAAGCGGGAGAATGGGGCGGGGTGATGGAAAGAGGGAGAATGGGGCGGGGTGATGGAAAGAGGGAGAACGGGGCGGGGTGATGGAAAGCGGGAGAATGGGGGGGGGTGATGGAAAAAGGGAGAATGGGGCGGGGTGATAGAAATCGGGAGAATGGGGCGGGGTGATGGAAAGAGGGGAGGATGGGGTGGGGTGATGGAACGCAAAAGAATGGGGCGGGGTGATGGAAAGCGGGAGAATGGGACGGGGTGATGGAAAGCGGGAGAATTGGGTGGGGTGATGGATAGAGGGAGAATGGGGCAGGGTGATGGAAAGAGGGAGAATGGGGCGGGGTGATGGAAAGCGGGAGAATTGGTCGAGGTGATGTAAAGCGGGAGAATGGGGCGGGATGATGGAAAGCGGGAGAATGGGGCGGGGTGATGGAAAGAGGGAGAATGGGGCGGGGTGATGGAAGGCAGGAGAATGGGGCGGGGTGATGGGAAGCGGGAGAATTGGGCGGGGTGATGGAAAGCGGGAGAATGGGGCGGGGTGATGGAAAAAGGGAGAATGGGGCGGGATGATAGAAATCGGGAGAATGGGGCGGGGTGATGGAAAGAGGGGAGGATGGGGTGGGGTGATGGAACGCAAAAGAATGGGGCGGGGTGATGGAAAGCGGGAGAATGGGACGGGGTGATGGAAAGCGGGAGAATTGGGTGGGGTGATGGATAGAGGGAGAATGGGGCAGGGTGATGGAAAGCGGGAGAATGGGGCGGGATGATGGAAAGCGGGAGAATGGGGCGGGGTGATGGAAAGAGGGAGAATGGGGCGGGGTGATGGGAAGCGGGAGAATTGGGCGGGGTGATGGAAAGCGGGAGAATGGGGCAGGGTGATGAAAGGCGGGAGAATAGGGCGGGGTGATGGGAAGAGGGAGAATGGGGCGGGGTGATGGAAAGCGGGAGAATGGGGCGGGGTGATGGAAAGAGGGAAAATGGGGCGGGGTGATGGAAAGCGGGAGAATGGGGCGGGGTGATGGAAAGAGGGAGAATGGGGCGGGGTGATGGAAAGTGGGAGAATGGGGCGGGGTGATGGAAAGCGGGAGAATGGGGCGGGGTGATGGAAGACAGGAGAACGGGGTGGGGTGATGGAAGGCGGGAGAATTGGGCAGGGTGATGGAAAGATGGAGAATGGGGCGGGGTGATGGAAGGCGGGAGAGTGGGGCGGGGTGATGTAAAGATGGAGAATGGGGTGGGGTGATGGAAAGTGGGAGAATGGGGCGGGGTGATGGAAAGCGGGAGAATGAGGCGGGGTGATGGAAAGAGGGAGAATGAGGCGGGGAGATGGAAAAAGGAAGAATGGGGCGGGGTGATGGAAAGAGGGAGAATGGGACGGGGTGATGGAAAGCGGGAGAATGGGGCGGGGTGATGAAAAGCGGGAGAATGGGGCGGGGTGATGGAAAGCGAGAGAATAGGGCGGGGTGATGGGAAGAGGGAGAATGGGGCGGGGTGATGGAAAGCAGGAGAATGGGGCGGGGTGATGGAAAGCGGGAGAATGGGGCGGGGTGATGGAAAGCGGGAGAACGGGGAGGGGTGATGGAAAGAGGGAGAATGGGGCGGGGTGATGGAAAGCGGGAGAATAGGGCAGGGCTATGAAAAGAGGGAGAATGGGGCTGGGTGATGGAAAGCGGGAGAATGGGGCGGGGTGATGGAAAGAGGGAGAATGGGGCGGGGTGATGGAAAGAGGGAGAACGGGGCGGGGTGATGGAAAGCGGGAGAATGGGGGGGGGTGATGGAAAAAGGGAGAATGGGGCGGGGTGATAGAAATCGGGAGAATGGGGCGGGGTGATGGAAAGAGGGGAGGATGGGGTGGGGTGATGGAACGCAAAAGAATGGGGCGGGGTGATGGAAAGCGAGAGAATGGGACGGGGTGATGGAAAGCGGGAGAATTGGGTGGGGTGATGGATAGAGGGAGAATGGGGCAGGGTGATGGAAAGAGGGAGAATGGGGCGGGGTGATGGAAAGCGGGAGAATTGGTCGAGGTGATGGAAAGCGGGAGAATGGGGCGGGGTGATGGAAAGAGGGAAAATGGCGCGGGGTGATGGAAAGTGGGAGAATGGGGCGGGGTGATGGAAAGAGGGAGAATGGGCCGGGGTGATGGAAAGAGGAAGAATGGGGCGGGGTGATGGAAAGCGAGAGAATGGGGCGGGGTGGTGGAAAGAGGGAGAATGGGGCGGGGTGATGGAAAGCGGGAGAATGGGGCGGGTGATGGAAAGCGGGAGAATTGGGCGGGGTGATGGAAAGCGGGAGAATAGGGCGGGGTGATGAAAGGCGGGAGAATGGGGCGGGGTGATGGAAAGAGGGAGAATGGGGCAGGGTGATGGAAAGAGGGAGAATGGGGAGGGGTGATGGAAAGAGGGAGAATTGGGCGGGGTGATGGAAAGCAGGAGAATGGAGCGGGCGGAGTGATGGAAAGCGGGAGAATGGGGCGGGGTGATGGAAAGCGAGAGAACGGGTCGGGGTGATGGAAAGCTGGAGAATGGGGCGGGGTGATGGAAAGCGGGAGAATGGGGCGGGGTGATGGAAAGCGGGAAAATGGGCCGGGGTGATGGAAACCAGGAGAATGGGGCGGGGTGATGGAAAGCGGGAGAATGGGGTGGGGTGATGGAAAGCGGGAGAATGGGGCGGGGTGATGGAAAGCGGGAGAATGGGGCGGGGTGATGGAAAGCGGGAAAATGGGCCGGGGTGATGGAAACCGGGAGAATGGGGCGGGGTGATGGAAAGCGGGAGAATGGGGTGGGGTGATGGAAAGCGGGAGAATGGGGCGGGGTGATGGAAAGCGGGAGAATGGGGCGGGATGATGGAAAGCGGGAGAATGGGGCGGGGTGATGGAAAGAGGGAGAATGGGGCGGGGTGATGGAAGGCAGGAGAATGGGGCGGGGTGATGGGAAGCGGGAGAATTGGGCGGGGTGATGGAAAGCGGGAGAATGGGGCGGGGTGATGGAAAAAGGGAGAATGGGGCAGGGATGATGGAAAGAGGGGAGGATGGGGTGGGGTGATGGAACGCAAAAGAATGGGGCGGGGTGATGGAAAGCGGGAGAATGGGACGGGGTGATGGAAAGCGGGAGAATTGCGTGGGGTGATGGATAGAGGGAGAATGGGGCAGGGTGATGGAAAGCGGGAGAATGGGGCGGGATGATGGAAAGCGGGAGAATGGGGCGGGGTGATGGAAAGAGGGAGAATGGAGCGGGGTGATGGAAGTCAGGAGAATGGGGCGGGGTGATGGGAAGCGGGAGAATTGGGCGGGGTGATGGAAAGCGGGAGAATGGGGCAGGGTGATGAAAGGCGGGAGAATAGGGCGGGGTGATGGGAAGAGGGAGAATGGGGCGGGGTGATGGAAAGCGGGAGAATGGGGCGGGGTGATGGAAAGAGGGAAAATGGGGCGGGGTGATGGAAAGCGGGAGAATGGGGCGGGGTGATGGAAAGAGGGAGAATGGGGCGGGGTGATGGAAAGTGGGAGAATGGGGCGGGGTGATGGAAAGCGGGAGAATGGGGCGGGGTGATGGAAGACGGGAGAACGGGGTGGGGTGATGGAAGGCGGGAGAATTGGGCAGGGTGATGGAAAGATGGAGAATGGGGCGGGGTGATGGAAGGCGGGAGAGTGGGGCGGGGTGATGTAAAGATGGAGAATGGGGTGGGGTGATGGAAAGTGGGAGAATGGGGCGGGGTGATGGAAAGCGGGAGAATGAGGCGGGGTGATGGAAAGAGGGAGAATGGGGCGGGGAGATGGAAAGAGGAAGAATGGGGCGGGGTGATGGAAAGAGGGAGAATGGGACGGGGTGATGGAAAGCGGGAGAATGGGGCGGGGTGATGAAAAGCGGGAGATTGGGGCGGGGTGATGGAAAGCGAGAGAATAGGGTGGGGTGATGGGAAGAGGGAGAATGGGGCGGGGTGATGGAAAGCAGGAGAATGGGGCGGGGTGATGGAAAGCGGGAGAATGGGGCGGGGTGATGGAAAGCGGGAGAACGGGGAGGGGTGATGGAAAGAGGGAGAATGGGGTGGGGTGATGGAAAGCGGGAGAATGGGGCGGGGCTATGAAAAGAGGGAGAATGGGGCTGGGTGATGGAAAGCGGGAGAATGGGGCGGGGTGATGGAAAGAGGGAGAATGGGGCGGGGTGATGGAAAGAGGGAGAACGGGGCGGGGTGATGGAAAGCGGGAGAATGGGGGGGGGGTGATGGAAAAAGGGAGAATGGGGCGGGGTGATAGAAATCGGGAGAATGGGGCGGGGTGATGGAAAGAGGGGAGGATGGGGTGGGGTGATGGAAAGCGGGAGAATAGGGCGGGGTGATGAAAGGCGGGAGAATGGGGCGGGGTGATGGAAAGAGGGAGAATGGGGCAGGGTGATGGAAAGAGGGAGAATGGGGAGGGGTGATGGAAAGAGGGAGAATTGGGCGGGGTGATGGAAAGCGGGAGAATGGAGCGGGCGGAGTGATGGAAAGCGGGAGAATGGGGCGGGGTGATGGAAAGCGAGAGAACGGGTCGGGGTGATGGAAAGCTGGAGAATGGGGCGGGGTGATGGAAAGCGGGAGAATGGGGCGCGGTGATGGAAAGCGGGAAAATGGGCCGGGGTGATGGAAACCAGGAGAATGGGGCGGGGTGATGGAAAGCGGGAGAATGGGGTGGGGTGATGGAAAGCGGGACAATGGGGCGGGGTGATGGAAAGCGGGAGAATGGGGCGGGGTGATGGAAAGCGGGAGAATGGGGCGGTTTGATGGAAAGAGGGAGAATGGGGCGGGGTGATGGAAGGCAGGAGAATGGGGCGGGGTGATGGGAAGAGGGAGAATGGGGCGGGGTGATGGAAAGCGGGAGAATGGGGCGGGGTGATGGAAAGAGGGAGAATGGGGCGGGGTGATGGAAACAGGAGAATGGGGCGGGGTGATGGAAAGAGGGAAAATGGGGCGGGGTGATGGAAAGCGGGAGAATGGGGCGGGGTGATGGAAAGCGGGAAAATGGGCCGGGGTGATGGAAACCAGGAGAATGGGGCGGGGTGATGGAAAACGGGAGAATGGGGTGGGGTGATGGAAAGCGGGAGAATGGGGCGGGGTGATGGAAAGCGGGAGAATGGGGCGGGGTGATGGAAAGAGGGGAGGATGGGGTGGGGTGATGGAACGCAAAAGAATGGGGCGGGGTGATGGAAAGCGGGAGAATGGGACGGGGTGATGGAAAGCGGGAGAATTGGGTGTGGTGATGGATAGAGGGAGAATGGGGCATGGTGATGGAAAGAGGGAGAATGGGGCGGGGTGATGGAAAGCGGGAGAATTGGTCGAGGTGATGGAAAGCGGGAGAATGGGGCGGGGTGATGGAAAGAGGGAGAATGGGGCGGGGTGATGGAAAGTGGGAGAATGGGGCGGGGTGATGGAAAGTGGGAGAATGGGGCGGGGTGATGGAAAAAGGGAGAATAGGGAGTGGTGATAGAAAGAGGGAGAATTGGGCGGGGTGATGGAAAGCGGGACAATGGAGCGGGATGATGGAAAGCGAGAGAATGGGGCAGGGTGATGGAAAGCGGGAGAATGGGGCGGGGTGATGGAAAGAGGGAAAATGGCGCAGGGTGATGGAAAGTGGGAGAATGGGGCGGGGTGATGGAAAGAGGATGAATGGGCCGGGGTGATGGAAAGAGGGAGAATGGGGCGGGGTGATGGAAAGCGGGAGAATGGGGCGGGGTGATGGAAAGCGGGAGAATTGGGCGGGGTGATGTAAAGCGGGAGAATAGGGCGGGGTGATGAAAGGCGGGAGAATGGGGCAGGGTGATGGAAAGAGGGAGAATGGGGCAGGGTGATGGAAAGAGGGAGAATTGGGCGGGGTGATGGAAAGCGGGAGAATGGAGCGGGCGGGGTGATGGAAAGCGGGAGAATGGGGCGGGGTGATGGAAAGCGAGAGAACGGGACGGGGTGATGGAAAGCGGGAGAATGGGGCGGGGTGATGGAAAGCGGGAGAATGGGGCGGGGTGATGGAAAGCGGGAGAATTGGGTGGGGTGATGGATAGAGGGAGAATGGGGCAGGGTGATGGAAAGCGGGAGAATGGGGCGGGATGATGGAAAGCGGGAGAATGGGGCGGGGTGATGGAAAGAGGGAGAATGGAGCGGGGTGATGGAAGGCAGGAGAATGGGGCGGGGTGATGGGAAGCGGGAGAATTGGGCGGGGTGATGGAAAGCGGGAGAATGGGGCAGGGTGATGAAAGGCGGGAGAATAGGGCGGGGTGATGGGAAGAGGGAGAATGGGGCGGGGTGATGGAAAGCGGGAGAATGGGGCGGGGTGATGGAAAGAGGGAAAATGGGGCAGGGTGATGGAAAGCGGGAGAATGGGGCGGGGTGATGGAAAGAGGGAGAATGGGGCGGGGTGATGGAAAGTGGGAGAATGGGGCGGGGTGATGGAAAGCGGGAGAATGGGGCGGGGTGATGGAAGACGGGAGAACGGGGTGGGGTGATGGAAGGCGGGAGAATTGGGCAGGGTGATGGAAAGATGGAGAATGGGGCGGGGTGATGGAAGGCGGGAGAGTGGGGCGGGGTGATGTAAAGATGGAGAATGGGGTGGGGTGATGGAAAGTGGGAGAATGGGGACGGGGTGATGGAAAGCGGGAGAATGAGGCGGGGTGATGGAAAGAGG
This sequence comes from Closterium sp. NIES-65, assembly GCA_948144175.1. Lineage (NCBI taxonomy): Eukaryota > Viridiplantae > Streptophyta > Zygnematophyceae > Desmidiales > Closteriaceae > Closterium > Closterium sp. NIES-65. Next base: position 11,194 of record CANXME010000290.1, on the reverse strand, counting down.
GAGAATGGGGCGGGGAGATGGAAAGAGGAAGAATGGGGCGGGGTGATGGAAAGAGGGAGAATGGGACGGGGTGATGGAAAGCGGGAGAATGGGGCGGGGTGATGAAAAGCGGGAGAATGGGGCGGGGTGATGGAAAGCGAGAGAATAGGGCGGGGTGATGGGAAGAGGGAGAATGGGGCGGGGTGATGGAAAGCAGAAGAATGTGGCGGGGTGATGGAAAGAGGAGAATGGGGCGGGGTGATGGAAAGCGGGAGAACGGGGAGGGGTGATGGAAAGAGGGAGAATGGGGCGGGGTGATGGAAAGCGGGAGAATGGGGCGGGGCTATGAAAAGAGGGAGAATGGGGCTGGGTGATGGAAAGCGGGAGAATGGGGCGGGGTGATGGAAAGAGGGAGAATGGGGCGGGGTGATGGAAAGAGGGAGAACGGGGCGGGGTGATGGAAAGCGGGAGAATGGGGCGGGGTGATGGAAAAAGGGAGAATGGGGCGGGGTGATAGAAATCGGGAGAATGGGGCGGGGTGATGGAAAGAGGGGAGGATGGGGTGGGGTGATGGAACGCAAAAGAATGGGGCGGGGTGATGGAAAGCGGGAGAATGGGACGGGGTGATGGAAAGCGGGAGAATTGGGTGGGGTGATGGATAGAGGGAGAATGGGGCAGGGTGATGGAAAGAGGGAGAATGGGGCGGGGTGATGGAAAGTGGGAGAATTGGTCGAGGTGATGGAAAGCGGGAGAATGGGGCGGGGTGATGGAAAGAGGGAAAATGGCGCGGGGTGATGGAAAGTGGGAGAATGGGGCGGGGTGATGGAAAGAGGGAGAATGGGCCGGGGTGATGGAAAGAGGGAGAATAGGGCGGGGTGATGGAAAGCGAGAGAATGGGGCGGGGTGGTGGAAAGAGGGAGAATGGGGCGGGGTGATGGAAAGCGGGAGAATGGGGCGGGTGATGGAAAGCGGGAGAATTGGGCGGGGTGATGGAAAGCGGGAGAATAGGGCGGGGTGATGAAAGGCGGGAGAATGGGGCGGGGTGATGGAAAGAGGGAGAATGGGGCAGGGTGATGGAAAGAGGGAGAATGGGGAGGGGTGATGGAAAGAGGGAGAATTGGGCGGGGTGATGGAAAGCGGGAGAATGGAGCGGGCGGGGTGATGGAAAGCGGGAGAATGGGGCGGGGTGATGGAAAGCGAGAGAACGGGTCGGGGTGATGGAAAGCTGGAGAATGGGGCGGGGTGATGGAAAGCGGGAGAATGGGGCGGGGTGATGGAAAGCGGGAAAATGGGCCGGGGTGATGGAAACCAGGAGAATGGGGCGGGGTGATGGAAAGCGGGAGAATGGGGTGGGGTGATGGAAAGCGGGACAATGGGGCGGGGTGATGGAAAGCGGGAGAATGGGGCGGGGTGATGGAAAGCGGGAGAATGGGGCGGTTTGATGGAAAGAGGGAGAATGGGGCGGGGTGATGGAAGGCGGGAGAATGGGGCGGGGTGATGGGAAGCGGGAGAATTGGGCGGGGTGATGGAAAGCGGGAGAATGGGGCGGGGTGATGAAAGGTGGGAGAATGGGGCGGGGTGATGGGAAGAGGGAGAATGGGGCGGGGTGATGGAAAGCGGGAGAATGGGGCGGGGTGATGGAAAGAGGGAGAATGGGGCGGGGTGATGGAAACAGGAGAATGGGGCGGGGTGATGGAAAGAGGGAGAATGGGGCGGGGTGATGGAAAGTGGGAGAATGGGGCGGGGTGATGGAAAGCAGGGGAATGGGGCGGGGTGATGGAAAGCGGGAGAATGGGGCGGGGTGATGGAAAGAGGGAGAATGGGGCGGGGTGATGGGAACAGGGAGAATGGGGTGGGGTGATAGAAAGCAGGAGAATGGGGCGGGGTGATGGAAAGAGGGAGAATGGGGAGGGGTGATGGAAAGAGTGAGAATGGGGCGGGGTGATGGAAAGTGGGAGAATGAGGCGGGGTGTTGGAAAGCGGGAGAATGGGGCGGGGTGATGGAAAGCGGGAGAATGGGGCGGGGTCATGGAAGGCGGGAGAATGGGGCGGGGTGATGGAAATCGAGACAATGGGGCGGGGTGATGGAAAGCGAGAGAAAAAGGCGGGGTGATGGAAAGCGAGAGAATGGGGCAGGGTGATGGAAAACGGGAGAATGGGACGGGATGGTGGAAAGTGGGAGAATTGGGCGGGGTGATGGATAGAGGGAGAATGGGCGGGGTGATGGAAAGCGGGATAATGGGGCGGGGTGATGGAAGGCGGGAGAATGGGGCGGGGTGATGGAAAGCGGGAGAATTGGGTAGGGTGATGGAAAGATGGAGAATGGGGTGGGGTGATGGAAGGCGGGAGAATGGGGCGTGGTGATGGAAAGAGGGAGAATGGGGAGGGGTGATGGAAAGAGTGAGAATGGGGCGGGGTGATGGAAAGCGGGAGAATGAGGCGGGGTGTTGGAAAGCGGGAGAATGGGGCGGGGTGATGGAAAGCGGGAGAATGGGGCGGGGTCATCAAAAGCGGGAGAATGGGGCGGGGTGATGGAAATTGGGAGAATGGGGCGGGGTGATGGAAAGTGGGAGAATAAGGCAGGGTGATGGAAAGCGAGAGAATGGGGCAGGGTGATGGAAAACGGGAGAATGGGACGGGGTGATGGAAAGTGGGAGAATTGGGCGGGGTGATGGATAGAGGGAGAACGGGGCGGGGTGATGGAAAGCAGGATAATGGGGCGGGGTGATTGAAAGAGGGAGAATGGGGTTGGGTGATGGAAGGCGGGAGAATGGGGCGGGGTGATGGAAAGCGGGAGAATTGGGCGGGGTGATGGAAAGCGGGAGAATAGGGCGGGGTGATGAAAGGCGGGAGAATGGGGCGGGGTGATGGAAAGAGGGAGAATGGGGCGGGGTGATGGAAAGAGGGAGAATGGGGAGGGGTGATGGAAAGAGGGAGAATTGGGCGGGGTGATGGAAAGCGGGAGAATGGAGCGGGCGGGGTGATGGAAAGCGGGAGAATGGGGCGGGGTGATGGAAAGCGAGAGAACGGGACGGGGTGATGGAAAGCGGGAGAATGGGGCGGGATGATGGAAAGCGGGAGGATGGGGCGGGGTGATGGAAAGAGGGGAGAATGGGCCGGTGTGATGGAAAGCGGGAGAACGGGGCGGGGTGATGGAAAGCGGGAGAATGGGGCGGGGTGATGGAAAGTGGGAGAAAGGGGCGGGGTGATGGAAATCGGGAGAATGGGGCGGGGTGATAAAAAGCTGGAGAATGGGGCGGGGTGATGGAAAGCGGGAGAATGGGGCGGGGTGATGGAAAGAGGGAGAATGGGGCGAGGTGATGGGAACAGGGAGAATGGGGTGGGGTGATAGAAAGCAGGAGAATGGGGCGGGGTGATGGAAAGAGGGAGAATGGGGAGGGGTGATGGAAAGAGTGAGAATGGGGCGGGGTGATGGAAAGTGGGAGAATGAGGCGGGGTGTTGGAAAGCGGGAGAATGGGGCGGGGTGATGGAAAGCGGGAGAATGGGGCGGGGTCATGGAAGGCGGGAGAATGGGGCGGGGTGATGGAAATCGAGACAATGGGGCGGGGTGATGGAAAGCGAGAGAAAAAGGCGGGGTGATGGAAAGCGAGAGAATGGGGCAGGGTGATGGAAAACGGGAGAATGGGACGGGGTGGTGGAAAGTGGGAGAATTGGGCGGGGTGATGGATAGAGGGAGAATGGGCGGGGTGATGGAAAGCGGGATAATGGGGCGGGGTGATGGAAGGCGGGAGAATGGGGCGGGGTGATGAAAAGCGGGAGAATTGGGTAGGGTGATGGAAAGATGGAGAATGGGGTGGGGTGATGGAAGGCGGGAGAATGGGGCGTGGTGATGGAAAGAGGGAGAATGGGGAGGGGTGATGGAAAGAGTGAGAATGGGGCGGGGTGATGGAAAGCGGGAGAATGAGGCGGGGTGTTGGAAAGCGGGAGAATGGGGCGGGGTGATGGAAAGCGGGAGAATGGGGCGGGGTCATCAAAAGCGGGAGAATGGGGCGGGGTTGATGGAAATTGGGAGAATGGGGCGGGGTGATGGAAAGTGGGAGAATAAGGCAGGGTGATGGAAAGCGAGAGAATGGGGCAGGGTGATGGAAAACGGGAGAATGGGACGGGGTGATGGAAAGTGGGAGAATTGGGCGGGGTGATGGATAGAGGGAGAACGGGGCGGGGTGATGGAAAGCAGGATAATGGGGCGGGGTGATTGAAAGAGGGAGAATGGGGTTGGGTGATGGAAGGCGGGAGAATGGGGCGGGGTGATGGAAAGCGGGAGAATTGGGCGGGGTGATGGAAAGCGGGAGAATAGGGCGGGGTGATGAAAGGCGGGAGAATGGGGCGGGGTGATGGAAAGAGGGAGAATGGGGCGGGGTGATGGAAAGAGGGAGAATGGGGAGGGGTGATGGAAAGAGGGAGAATTGGGCGGGGTGATGGAAAGCGGGAGAATGGAGCGGGCGGGGTGATGGAAAGCGGGAGAATGGGGCGGGGTGATGGAAAGCGAGAGAACGGGACGGGGTGATGGAAAGCGGGAGAATGGGGCGGGATGATGGAAAGCGGGAGGATGGGGCGGGGTGATGGAAAGAGGGGAGAATGGGCCGGTGTGATGGAAAGCGGGAGAACGGGGCGGGGTGATGGAAAGCGGGAGAATGGGGCGGGGTGATGGAAAGTGGGAGAAAGGGGCGGGGTGATGGAAATCGGGAGAATGGGGCGGGGTGATAAAAAGCTGGAGAATGGGGCGGGGTGATGGAAAGCGGGAGAATGGGGCGGGGTGATGGAAAGAGGGAGAATGGGGCGAGGTGATGGGAACAGGGAGAATGGGGCGGGGTGACGGAAAGAGGGAGAATGGGACGGGGTGATTGAAAGAGGGAGAATGGGGCGGGGAGATGGAAAGAGGGAGAATGGAGAGGGGTGATGGAAAGCGGGAGAATCGGGCGGGGTGATGGACAGCGGGAGAATGGAGCGGGGTGATGGAAAGCGGGAGAATGGGGCGGGGTGATAGAAAGCGGGAGAATGGGGCGAGGTGATGGAAAGAGGGAAAATGGGGCGGGGTGATGGAAAGCAGGAGAATGGGGCGGGGTAATGGAAAGAGGGAGAATGGGGCGGGGTGATGGAAAGAGGGAGAATGGGGCGGGGTGATGGAAAGCGGGAGAATGGGGCGGGGTGATGGAAAGAGGGAGAATGGGGAGGGGTGATGGAAAGAGGGAGAATTGGGCGGGGTGGTGGAAAGCGGGACAATGGAGCGGGGTGATGGAAAGCGGGAGAATTGTTGGTGCAACCTACGGTTTGCACTCGGCTTGTTGTCCGTGTGCGTGCATGCGTGTGTGCATGGAATGGTATGAGGGCATGGGATAATATATATTTCATGCTTACAATAGTGTGTGTATGATGGGTCATGATATTGAGTGTGTGTGTCAAGTCAATAGCGAGTTATCGCTAGTCGCGTGTAACGCGGTCATTTTGTGTGTCCCGCGCGGTTTCTATTTTGTCGTGCGCGGTTTCTATTTTGTTGCTTGTCGAACGTTTGGCGTGTCGCAGGTGTGTGCAGCAGACCCATCAAGAACTCAAGGATGAGTTTGTGACGAAGAACCCGAGCCCTGGGTTCAACATTCAAGTGTTCGCGAAGTCTGCGAAAAGGGTACACCTCAAGATATCAAGATTCGTTACATTACAACGTGTAGTGTAACATTTCAGTTGGTGTAGACCCTAGTGAAGGGTAGTTTCGAGATCCTTCGTGGTTGGGGACAGTGTGGCACTGTTCCACATCACTGTACCTCGGCTCTTGGGGTTTGTAGGAGCTGGGAGTCATTCCCAACTCGTAACTCTTGCTAACTCTTCCTAAGTTGCGTTCTAAGACTATGTTGCTGCCATAGTGCTGTTCGTTCAAACCGTCGCTGTGTCGTCAAATCTTGATGATATCGTGCGATCTAAAATTCTTATTGTAGGCGACGTTTGGGAGCTCCAGATCCAAGTTGAATGAAGTCATTTGGAGTTGTGAGCAGATCGCTATGAACGTTTAAAGCCGCTTTGCAGAAATCCGACTGTGCACTCTATCCTTAGTTTTAGGCACATTGAAGCCTACTGTGACTATAACAAGTGGTATCAGAGCCCCTTGGAGCAGCTACGACTATGAATGGACCTGGAGAAAGGGGTGGCAGAGGTGCTGGTGGCAATGGAGATGCCCAAGCACAAGGCCAAGCCCGTGATTCAGCCGTGGCGCCCGTGCAACCTACTCTTGGACCTTCTAGGGATGAACCAAGAGCGTTCGGGCTTGACAAGTTCAACGGCGACAACTTTGCTGAATGGTCCTTCAGAATGGAGAATGTGTTCGACCATTATGACCTGCTGGAGGTGATGGAAGGAACGGAGAAGCGTCCCGAGAACGACCCGGAGAAGAGCCTGTGGGTGCGGAAGAGCGCACAAGGCTATCTTCTACTTGGGCAAGCGTTGGGGAGCAACCAGATCCGTCACATCAAGCCTTTCCAGCATGAACCAGAGAAAGGACAAAAGGCATGGGCTGCTCTCAAGGGTGTACACGCTCCTGCAACAGCGGCGGTAGCTGTGGTGTTGGAACGGCAAATGGCGACGCTACGAATTGAGGAAGATGAACCCGTGGAAGACGGGGTGCAGAGATTCTTCGACTTGTTGACGCGGCTAGACGGAGCTGATTTGAACTACAGTGAGCTCCAGAAGAAGACCAAGTTGCTGGCCTTACTCACCGAGTGGTGGTCCTCGCTCATCATCAATTTGAACCGTGACCTGCCCCGTCTCTCGCTTGAAGGCGTGAAGCGCGCGATCCTACAAGAGGACTTCCGCCGCCGTGAGTTGGCGAGTGCGGATGGCGCTGGGGCAGCTAGCGTCGGCCGTGGATATGGCCGAGGAAGAGGCTGAGGACGAGGGGGAGGAAGATCTGGTGGCGGCAACTTCAGTGGAGGCCGCGGGAACGGCAGTTACGGCAGCGACGACAAGAGCTACGGACGCGGTCGCGGTCGATTCGACGGCGAATGTCATTATTGCGGCAAGAGCGGACATATGTGGCGCGATTGCTTCAAACTCCCTGAAGGATGGACCCCTGCTCAAGGCCAAGAGGGTAAAGAAGCAGGAGGAGGGAGAGGAAGAGGCCGTGGAGGCCGTGGCGGTCGCGGTGGCGGTGCTGCAAATGTGAAGAGCGAAGATAACGACAAGGACCCGAGCAGCGATCGCTACCCGGGCCTATTCTACTTCGTGTCGACGCAAGTACCGGCTGGTCCAGAGAAGGATGAAGACCTTGAGGAGCCAGCAGCTGTAGGGAAGGTGACCCTACACCCCCTGGACTATTGGGTGATCGACAGTGGCGCTACCTATAGCATGAGACCTCGCCCGGACTTGCTCACCGAACTTGAACCGTCATCGGTGAAGCATGTCACATCGGCTTTGGGGCAGCGAGCAGAGGTAAAAGGCATGGGGAAGGCCATGTTCAAGGGTGCTGATGGGAAGATGGTGGGCCTCAAGAACGTGCTTTGGGTGCCCAGCCTTGCTGCGAACCTGATTTCCGTGCGGCGGTTGGCAAAGGCCGGCATGGACACTAACTCGAAGGGAGCCAAGACCTACACCGCAAGGCTTGGCAATCGGATTCTTTGGGACCTTCATGAGGACAGAGATGTCTACAACGAGATGTGGCAGATCCCTGTGGTCCCAATGCCTAAGGAGAGGCAAGTGGCAGCAAGCGTCAGCACTAAAGGTGGAGCGGTTGGTAGCGGCGATTGCGCGGACGGTCGCGCTAAGGAGAAGGAGTCCAAGAAGTGCAATCTTGGAGGGACCAGCAAGTTTAGTGAACCTAAGGAGAGTGGTGCAGCAACCAAGGAGCAGCAAAAGGGTGAGGAGAACCCCGAGGCAACAGCAGAGGAGGACTACGGAGAGAGTATGTGGGGCGCTATTGCGAGCGCGGCATTTTCGAATCCAACTTCGGCTACGGGGGAGTGTGATTGGCTCACCTTGCATCGGCGCATGGGGCATGTGGCCCTGCCCATCTTGCAGCAGCTAGTGAAGAATGAGATGGTTGCTGGCATACGTGTGAAGGGGGAGCCCGATGAGGTACTTGGCTGTCCGACGTGCATGCAAGCCAAGTTCACCCGTTTCCCATTCTCTAGTTCGGAGGCAACGGCTAAGGCACCACTTGATGAGGTGGTGATGGACGTGGTGGGCCCCCTGAAGCTTGGAGCTGCTGGAGCTGAGTACTTCCTCACTATTGTGGACGTCTACACCCGTATGACTTGGGTGTACGTGCTGGCCAAGAAGAGCGACGTGGCTGAAACGTTGAAGGCGGATTGGTTCCCGATGGTGGAGCGGCAACAAGACCGTCTAGTCAAGTCAATCCGCACCGATCGAGGGGGAGAGTTCCTGAGCAAGGAGTTTGGGTAGTGGCTGAAGAAGAATGGTATTCGGCACTCCCTCACCATGCCATACTCCCCTGCAATGAACGGCATCGCTGAGCGAGCGAACCGCACAATCACGGAGGCGGCACGCGGGTTGCTCATTGAAGCCGGGCTACCCGACTATTTCTGGCCTGATGCGGTGCGGAGCGCATGTGTGGCCAAGAACAGAGCCTTGACTCATGTGGGAGCAGACAAATGGGTGCCCTATGTGGAGTGGCTAGGAAGGAAGCCAAAGGTGGATATGCTTCGGGTGTTCGGGTGCATGTGCATGGCGCTTGTGCCTAAGCATCTTCGGCACAACAAGCTTGGTGCCAAGGCGGTGTGGGCCGTGCACTTGGGCATGGCTCAAAACAGCAAGGGATGGCTTCTTTGGGACCCATTCACCAAGAAGTTCTTGGTGAGCAGGGACTGCAAGTTCATGGAGAACTTCATGTACAAGGATTGGAAGGCGGAGAATGAGGCGAAGATAGGCGTGCGGTTTGGGGAGGTGAAGAGTTCCGGTTTGGAGCATGTGGAGTTGCCTTTGGAGCTGAGCAGCGGCAGCACAACCACGAGGCAATCCTCCCTTGTGAATGGGGGAGAGGAGGCCACTGATGCAGAGGAAGAAGAGGAGGAGGTGCAGCAAGTGAGCGAGCGTGCACCGTCACTCCCTTCCCGTACCACGAGTGCTCCACGGAATCGAGCCACACCGCAGCAACGCCAAGGCCTTCAAGTCCCTGCAGCTGAGGAGGAAGGAAGGGGGAAGAGGAGAATTCAACCCCCTAATAGGCTGACCTATGATGCACTTGGAAAGCAAGGCAAGAAAGCCCTGGCCGGAGCGGCAATGATGGTCGGAGACGATGAGAAGAGTGACTACGAGGAGTGTGCCTTCGCGTTCTTCTCTCCGGTGGAGATGCCGGGAGAACCAGCAACTCTCAAGGAGGCTTTGGAGAGTAGTGATGCTGAGGAGTGGAAGAAGGCCATGGAGAGTGAGCTGAAGAGCATCGAGGAGAATGACACGTTTGAATTGGTGGAGCTACCGGAGGGGCGTACGGCGATAACGTCCAAGTGGCTCTTCAAAATCAAGTCGGATGCCGACGGCAAGATCGAGCGTTACAAGTCTAGGCTTGTAGCCAAGGGGTACCAGCAGAAGGAGAAGGTGGACTTCAAGGAGCTGTTTGCCCCTGTGGTGAAGCCGACGACGCTGCGAACCCTATTCGCGGGAGCCGCCATCAAAGGATGGGTGGTGAAGCAAATGGAGATTATGACGGCATTCCTCAACGGCATCCTTGAGGAGGAGATTTTTATGGCGCAGCCAGAGGGGTTTGATGATGGTAGTGGCAGAGTGTGGGAGGCTTCATATGCTGTGTTGGTGGAGGCTCAACTGCTTGGGAGAGCAAGAAGCAGGTTGACCAAGCTTTGAGCTCGGTGGAGTCCGAGTACATGGCACTCTTCCGTGCCGTACGGGAGATTGTGTGGCAGCGGCGTTTGTTGGCTGAATTGGGGGAGGAGCAGCAAGGACCTACCCCACTATATTGTGACAGCCAGGGTGCCATTGCTCTTGCTAAGAACCCTGTGTTGCATGGACTTACGAAGCACATGAGGGTGAAGTGGCATTGGAGGAGGAGCATGGTAACCGCGGGTGAAGTTGAGTTGCGCTACGTGAAGACCACGGGGCAGCCGGCTGACATGATGACCAAGAGGCTGGTGGAGCAGCAGCATTGGAAGTGTTGCAAGCTGGCTGGGATGGCTCTGAACTGACAGAGCAACATATCCTAAGGCCAACAATCCGAGGGGGAGTTTGTTGGTGCAACCCTATGGTTTGCACTCGGCTTGTTGTCCGTGTGCGTGCATGTGTGTGTGTCTATGAAATGGTATGAGGGCATGTGATAATATATATTTAATGCTTATAATTGTGTGTGAATGTTGAGTCATGATGTCGAGTGTATGTGTCGAGTCAATAGCGAGTTATGGCTAGACGCGTGTTACGCGGTCGTTTGTGTCTCGCGCGCGGTTTCTATTTTGTCGTGCGCGGTTTCTCTTTTGTCCTGTGTCGAACGTTCGATGTGTCGCAGGTGTGTGCAGCAGACCCATCAAGAGCTCAAGGATGAGTTTGTGATGAAGAGCCGAGCCTTGGTGTCAATCCACAAGTGATTTCAAAGCTCGCCAAAAGGGTACACCTCAAGATATTGAAGATAGTTACATTACTTTGTGTAGTGTAACATTTCACTTGGTGTAGGCCCTAGTGAAGGGTAGTTTCGAGACCCTTCGTGGTTGGGGACAGTGTGGCACTGTTCCATATCACTGTACCTCGGCTCTTGGGGTTTGTAGGAGCTGGGAGTCATTCCCAACTCGTGACTCTTCCTAACTCTTCCTATCTTGTGTTCTAAGACTATAGTGGCTGCCATAGTGCCGTTCGTTCAAACCAACCCTGTGTCGTCAATACTTGGTCAAATCGTGCGATCTAAATTGCCTATTGTAGGCGACAATAAGACGCTCCAGATCCAAGTTGAATCAAGTCATTTTAAGCTGTGACCAAAACGCTATGAACGTTTGAAGCCACTAAGCAGAAATCCGACTGTGCACTCTATCTTTCGTTTTAGGCACATTGGAGCCTACTGTGACTATAACAGGGGTGATGGAAGGAGGTTAGAATGAGGCGGGGTGATGGAAGGAGGGAGAATGGGGCAGGGTTGATGGAAAGCGGGAGAATGGGCGGGGTGATGGAAAGCAGGAGAATGGGGTGGGCTGATGGAAGCGGGAGAATGGGGCAGGGTGATGGAAAGCGGGAGAATGGGGCGGGGTGATGGAATGC
>CANXME010000289.1:0-114514 GCA_948144175.1 Closterium sp. NIES-65 | reverse complement strand
GAAAGGGGTGGGGTGATGGAAAGCGGGGAGAATGGGGTGGGCTGATGGAAAGCGGGAGAATGGGGCGGGGTGATGGAAGGAGGGAGAATGGGGCGGGGTGATGGAAAGCGGGAGTATGGGGCGGGGTGATGGAAAGCGGGAGAATGGGGCGGGGAGATGGAAAGCAGGAGAAAGGGGAGGGGTGATGGAAAGCGGGAGAATGGGGCGGGCTGATTGAAAGCGGGAGAATGGGGCGGGGTGATGGAAGGAGGGAGAATGGGGCGGGGTGATGAAGGAGAGAGAAGCGGGCGGGGTGATGGAAAGTGGGAAAATGTGGCGGGGTGATGGAAAGCAGGAGAATGGGGTGGGGTTATGGGAAGCGGGAGAATGGGGCGGGGTGATGGAAAGCGGGAGAATGGGGCGGGGTGATGGAATGAGGGAGAATGGGGCGGGGTGATGGAAGGAGGGAGAATGGGGCGGGGTGATGGAAAGCAGGAGAATGGGGCGGGGTGATGGAAGGAGGGAGAATGGGGCGGGGTGATGGAAAGCGGGAGAATGGGGCGGCGTGATGGAAAGCGGGAGAATGGGACGGGGTGATGGAAAGCGAGAGAATGGGGCGAGATGATGGAAGGAGGGAAAATGGGGAGGGGTGATGGAAAGCGGGGGAATGGGGCGAGATGATGGGAAGCGGAAGAATGGGGCGAGGTGATGGAAAGCGGGAGAATGGGGCGGGGTTATAGAAAGCGGGAGAATGGGGCGGGGAGATGGAAAGCAGGAGAAAGGGGAGGGGTGATGGAAAGCGGGAGAATGGGGCGGGCTGATGGAAAGCGGGAGAATGGGGCGGGGTGATGGAAGGAGGGAGAATGGGGCGGGTTGATGGAAGGAGAGAGAAGGAGGCGGGATGATGGAAAGTGGGAGAATGTGGCGGGGTGATGGAAAGCGGGAGAATGGGGTGGGGTTATGGGAAGCGAGAGAATGAGGCGGGGTGATGGAAAGCGAGAGAATGGGGCGGGGTGATGGAAGGAGGGAGAATGGGGCGGGATGATGGAAAGCGGGAGAATGGGGCGGGGTGATGGAAAGCGAGAGAATGGGGCGGGGTGATGGAAGGAGGGAGAATGGGGAGGGGTGATGGAAAGCGAGGGAATGGGGCGGGATGATGGGAAGCGGAAGAATGGGGCGGGGTGATGGAAGGAGGGAGAATGGGGCGGGATGATGGAAAGCGGGAGAATGGGGCGGGGTGATGGAAAGCGGGAGAATGGGGCGGGGTGATGGAAGGAGAGAGAATGGGGCGGGGTGATGGAAGGAGGGAGAATGGGGCGGGATGATGGAAGGAGGGATAATGGGGCGGAGTGATGGAAAGCGGGAAAATGGGGCGGGGTGATGGAAAGCGGGAGAATGGGGCGGGGTGATGGAAAGCGAGAGAATGGGGCGGGGTGATGGAAGGAGGGAGAATGGGGAGGGGTGATGGAAAGCGGGGGAATGGGGCGGGATGATGGGAAGCGGAAGAATGGGGCGGGGTGATGGAAGGAGGGAGAATGGGGCGGGATGATGGAAAGCGGGAGAATGGGGCGGGGTGATGGAAAGCGGGAGAATGGGGTGGGGTGATGGAAGGAGGGAGAATGGGGCGGGGTGATGGAAAGCGGGAGAATGGGGCGGGGTGATGGAAAGCGGGAGAATGGGGCGGGGTGATGGAAATCGGGAGAATGGGGCGGGGTGATGGAAAGCGGGAGAATGGGGTGGAGTGATGGAAGGAGGGAGAATGGGGCGGGGTGATAGCTAGCGGGAGAATGTGGCGGGGTGATGGAAAGCGGGAGAATGGTGTGGGGTTATGGGAAGCGGGAGAATGGGGCGGGGTGATGGAAAGCGGGAGAATGGAGCGGGGTGATGGAAGGAGGGAGAATGGGGCGGGGTGATGGAAGGAGGGAGAATGGGGCGGGGTGATGGAAAGCGGGAGAATGGGGCGGGGTGATGGAAGGAGGGAGAATGGGGCGAGGTGATGGAAGGAGGGAGAATGGGGTGGGGTGATGGAAAGCGGGAGAATGGGGCGGGGTGATGGAAAGCGGGAGAATGGGGCGGGGTGATGGAAAGCGAGAGAATGGGGCGGGGTGATGGAAGGAGGGAGAATGGGGAGGGGTGATGGAAAGCGGGGGAATGGGGTGAGATGATGGGAAGCGGAAGAATGGGGCAGGGTGATGGAAAGCGGGAGAATGGGGCGGGATGATGGAAAGCGGGAGAATGGGGCGGGGTGATGGAAATCGGGAGAATGGGGCGGGGTGATGGAAAGCGGGAGAATGGCTCGGGGTGATGGAAGGAGGGAGAATGGGGCGGGATGATAGCTAGCGGGAGAATGTGGCGGGGTGATGGAAAGCGGGAGAATGGTGTGGGGTTATGGGAAGCGGGAGAATGGGGCGGGGTGATGGAAAGCGGGAGAATGGGGCGGGGTGATGGAAGGAGGGAGAATGGGGCGGGGTGATGGAAGGAGGGAGAATGGGGCGGGATGATGGAAAGCGGGAGAATGGGCCGGGGTGATGGAAGGAGGGAGAATGGGGCGGGGTGATGGAAAGCGGGAGAATGGGGCGGGGTGATGGAAAGCGGGAGAATGGGGCGGGGTGATGGAAAGCGGGAGAATGGGGCGGGGTGATGGAAAGCGGGAGAATGGGGCGGGGTGATGGAAGGAGGGAGAATGGGGCGGGGTGATGGAAGGAGAGAGAAGGGGGCGGGGTGATGGAAAGTGGGAAAATGTGGCGGGGTGATGGAAAGCGGGAGAATGGGGTGGGGTTATGGGAAGCGGGAGAATGGGGCGGGGTGATGGAAAGCGGGAGAATGGGGCGGGGTGATGGAATGAGGGAGAATGGGGCGGGGTGATGGAAGGAGGGAGAATGGGGCGGGGTGATGGAAAGCGGGAGAATGGGGCGGGGTGATGGAAGGAGGGAGAATGGGGCGGGGTGATGGAAAGCGGGAGAATGGGGCGGCGTGATGGAAAGCGGGAGAATGGGACGGGGTGATGGAAAGCGAGAGAATGGGGCGGGGTGATGGAAGGAGGGAGAATGGGGAGGGGTGATGGAAAGTGGGGGAATGGGGCGAGATGATGGGAAGCGGAAGAATGGGGCGGGGTGATGGAAAGCGGGAGAATGGGGCGGGGTGATGGAAAGCGGGAGAATGGGGCGGGGAGATGGAAAGCAGGAGAAAGGGGAGGGGTGATGGAAAGCGGGAGAATGGGGCGGGCTGATGGAAAGCGGGAGAATGGGGCGGGTTGATGGAAGGAGGGAGAATGGGGCGGGGTGATGGAAGGAGAGAGAAGGGGGCGGGGTGATGGAAAGTGGGAGAATGTGGCGGGGTGATGGAAAGCGGGAGAATGGGGTGGGGTTATGGGAAGCGGGAGAATGAGGCGGGGTGATGGAAAGCGAGAGAATGGGGCGGGGTGATGGAAGGAGGGAGAATGGGGCGGGATGATGGAAGGTGGGATAATGGGGCGGAGTGATGGAAAGCGGGAAAATGGGGCGGGGTGATGGAAAGCGGGAGAATGGGGCGGGGTGATGGAAAGCGAGAGAAAGGGGCGGGGTGATGGAAGGAGGGAGAATGGGGAGGGGTGATGGAAAGCGGTGGAATGGGGCGGGATGATGGGAAGCGGAAGAATGGGGCGGGGTGATGGAAGGAGGGAGAATGGGGCGGGATGATGGAAAGCGGGAGAATGGGGCGGGGTGATGGAAAGCGGGAGAATGGGGCGGGATGATGGAAAGCGGGAGAATGGGGCGGGGTGATGGAAATCGGGAGAATGGGGCGGGGTGATGGAAAGCGGAAGAATGGGGCGGGGTGATGGAAGGAGGGAGAATGGGGCGGGGTGATAGCTAGCGGGAGAATGTGGCGGGGTGATGGAAAGCGGGAGAATGGTGTGGGGTTATGGGAAGCGGGAGAATGGGGCGGGGTGATGGAAAGCGGGAGAATGGGGCGGGGTGATGGAAGGAGGGAGAATGGGGCGGGGTGATGGAAAGCGGGAGAATGGGGCGGGGTGATGGAAAGCGGGAGAATGGGGCGGGGTGATGGAAATCGGGAGAATGGGGCGGGGTGATGGAAAGCGGGAGAATGGGGTGGGGTGATGGAAGGAGGGAGAATGGGGCGGGGTGATAGCTAGCGGGAGAATGTGGCGGGGTGATGGAAAGCGGGAGAATGGTGTGGGGTTATGGGAAGCGGGAGAATGGGGCGGGGTGATGGAAAGCGGGAGAATGGAGCGGGGTGATGGAAGGAGGGAGAATGGGGCGGGGTGATGGAAGGATGGAGGATGGGGCGGGGTGATGGAAAGCGGGAGAATGGGGCGGGGTGATGGAAGGAGGGAGAATGGGGCGAGGTGATGGAAGGAGGGAGAATGGGGTGGGGTGATGGAAAGCGGGAGAATGGGGCGGGGTGATGGAAAGCGGGAGAATGGGGCGGGGTGATGGAAAGCGAGAGAATGGGGCGGGGTGATAGAAGGAGGGAGAATGGGGAGGGGTGATGGAAAGCGGGGGAATGGGGTGAGATGATGGGAAGCGGAAGAATGGGGCAGGGTGATGGAAAGCGGGAGAATGGGGCGGGGAGATGGAAAGCGGGAGAAAGGGGAGAAGTGATGGAA
Organism: Closterium sp. NIES-65; assembly: GCA_948144175.1. Taxonomy (NCBI): domain Eukaryota; kingdom Viridiplantae; phylum Streptophyta; class Zygnematophyceae; order Desmidiales; family Closteriaceae; genus Closterium; species Closterium sp. NIES-65. The sequence continues at coordinate 109,929 of CANXME010000289.1, read as the reverse complement.
AGCGGGAGAATGGGGCGGGCTGATGGAAAGCGGGAGAATGGGGCGGGGTGATGGAAGGAGGGAGAATGGGGCGGGGTGATGGAAGGAGAGAGAAGGGGGCGGGGTGATGGAAAGTGGGAGAATGTGGCGGGGTGATGGAAAGCGGGAGAATGGGGTGGGGTTATGGGAAGCGGGAGAATGAGGCGGGGTGATGGAAAGCGGGAGAATGGGGCGGGGTGATGGAAGGAGGGAGAATGGGGCGGGGTGATGGAAGGAGGGATAATAGGGCGGAGTGATGGAAAGCGGGAAAATGGGGCGGGGTGATGGAAAGCGGGAGAATGGGGCGGGGTGATGGAAAGCGAGAGAATGGGGCAGGGTGATGGAAGGAGGGAGAATGGGGCGGGGTGATGGAAGGAGGGATAATGGGGCGGAGTGATGGAAAGCGGGAAAATGGGGCGAGGTGATGGAAGACGGGAGAATGGGGCGGGGTGATGGAAAGCGAGAGAATGGGGCGGGGTGATGGAAGGAGGGAGAATGGGGAGGGGTGATGGAAAGCGGGGGAATGGGGCGAGATGATGGGAAGCGGAAGAATGGGGCGGGGTGATGGAAGGAGGGAGAATGGGGCAGGATGATGGAAAGCGGGAGAATGGGGCGGGGTGATGGAAAGCGGGAGAATGGGGCGGGGTGATGGAAAGCGGGAGAATGGGGCGGGGTGATGGAAATCGGGAAAATGGGGCGGGGTGATGGAAAGCGGGAGAATGGGGCGGGGTGATGGAAGGAGGGAGAATGGGGCGGGGTGATAGAAAGCGGGAGAATGTGGCGGGGTGATGGAAAGCGGGAGAATGGGGTGGGGTTATGGGAAGCGGGAGAATGGGGCGGGGTGATGGAAAGCGGGAGAATGGGGCGGGATGATGGAAGGAGGGAGAATGGGGCGGGGTGATGGAAAGCGGGAGAATGGGGCGGGGTGATGGAAAGCGGGAGAATTGGGCGGGGTGATGGAAAGCGGGAGAATGGGGCGGGGTGATGGAAAGCGGGAGAATGGGGCGGGGTGATGGAAAGCGGGAGAATGGGGCGGGGTGATGGAAAGCGGGAGAATGGGGCGGGGTGATGGAAGGAGGGAGAATGGGGCGGGGTGATGGAAAGCGGAAGATTGGGGCAGGGTGATGGAAAGCGGGAGAATGGGGCGGGGTGATGGAAAGCGGGAGAATTAGGCGGGGTGATGGAAAGGGGGAGAATAGGGTGGGGTGATGGAAAGCGGGAGAATGGGGCGGGGTGATGGAAAGTGGGAGAATGGGGCGGGCTGATGGAAAGCGGGAGAATGGGGCGGGGTGATGGAAGGAGGGAGAATGGGGCGGGGTGATGGAAGGAAGGAGAATGGGGCGGGTTGATAGAAAGCCGGAGAATGGGGCGGGGTGATGGAAAGCGGGAGAATGGGGTGGGGTTATGGGAAGCGGGAGAATGGGGCGTGGTGATGGAAAGCGGGAGAATGGGGCGGGGTGATGGAAGGAGGGAGAATGGGGCGGGGTGATGGAAGGAGGGAGAATGGGGCGGGATGATGGAAAGCGGGAGAATGGGCCGGGGTGATGGAAGGAGGGAGAATGGGGCGGGGTGATGGAAAGCGGGAGAATGGGGCGGGGTGATGGAAAGCGGGAGAATGGGGCGGGGTGATGGAAAGCGGGAAAATGGGGCGGGGTGATGGAAAGCGGGAGAATGGGGCGGGGTGATGGAAGGAGGGAGAATGGGGCGAGGTGATGGAAAGCGGAAGATTGGGGCAGGGTGATGGAAAGCGGGAGATTGGGGCAGGGTGATGGAAAGCGGGAAAATGGGGCGGGGTGATGGAAAGCGGGAGAATGGGGCCGGGTGATGGAAAGCGGGAGAATGGGGCGGGGAGATGGAAAGCGGGAGAAAGGGGCGGGTTGATGGAAAGCGGGAGAATGGGGCGGGCTGATGGAAAGTGGGAGAATGGGGCGGGGTGATGGAAGGAGGGAGAATGGGGCGGGGTGGTGGAAGGAGGGAGAAGGGGGCGGGGTGATGGAAAGCGGGAGAATGGGGCGGGTTGATGGAAAGCGGGAGAATGGGGCGGGGTGATGGAAAGCGGGAGAATGGGGCGGGGTGATGGAAAGCGGGAGAAGGGGGCGGGGTGATGGAAAGCGGGAGAATGGGGCGGGGTGATGGAAGGAGGGAGAATGGGGCGGGGTGATGGAAAGCGGGGGATTGGGGAAGGGTGATGGAAAGCGGGAGAATGGGGCGGGGTGATGGAAAGCGGGAATATGGGGCGGGGTGATGGAAAGCGGGAGAATGGGGCTGAGTGATGGAAAGCGGGAGAATGGGGCGGGGTGATGGAAAGCGGGACAATGGGGCGGGGTGATGGAAAGCGGGAGAATGGGGCGGGGTGATGGAAAGCGGGAGAATGGGGAGGGGTGTTGGAAAGCGGGAGAATGGGGCGGGGTGATGAAAAGTGGGAGAATGGGGCGGGGTGATGGAGAGCGGGAGAATGGGGCGGGGTGATGGAAAGCGGGAGATGGGGCGGGTGATGGAAAGCGGGTGAATGGTGTGGGGTGATGGAAAGCGGGAGAATGGGGCGGGGTGATGGAAAGCAGAAGAATGGGGCGGGGTAATGGAAAGTGGGAGAATGGGGCGGGGTGATGGAAAGCAGGAGAATGGGGCGGGGTGATGGAAGGAGGGAGAATGGGGAGGGGTGATGGAAAGCGGGGGAATGGGGCGGGATGATGGGAAGCGGAAGAATGGGGAGGGGTGATGGAAAGCGGGAGAATGGGGCAGGGTGATGGAAAGCGGGAGAATGGGGCGGGGAGATGGAAAGCGGGAGAATGGGGCGGGCTGATGGAAAGCGGGAGAATGGGGCGGGGTGATGGAAAGCGGGAGAATGGGGAGGGGTGTTGGAAAGCGGGAGAATGGGGCGGGGTGATGAAAAGTGGGAGAATGGGGCGGGGTGATGGAGAGCGGGAGAATGGGGCGGGGTGATGGAAAGCGGGAGATGGGGCGGGTGATGGAAAGCGGGTGAATGGTGTGGGGTGATGGAAAGCGGGAGAATGGGGCGGGGTGATGGAAAGCAGAAGAATGGGGCGGGGTAATGGTAAGTGGGAGAATGGGGCGGGGTGATGGAAAGCAGGAGAATGGGGCGGGGTGATGGAAGGAGGGAGAATGGGGAGGGGTGATGGAAAGCGGGGGAATGGGGCGGGATGATGGGAAGCGGAAGAATGGGGAGGGGTGATGGAAAGCGGGAGAATGGGGCAGGGTGATGGAAAGCGGGAGAATGGGGCGGGGAGATGGAAAGCGGGAGAATGGGGCGGGCTGATGGAAAGCGGGAGAATGGGGCGGGATGATGGAAAGCGGGAGAATGGGGCGGGGTTATGGAAGGAGGGAGAATGGGGCGGGGTGATGGAAGGAGGGAGAATGGGGCGGGATGAAGTGGGAGAAAGTGGCGGGGTGATGGAAAGCGGGAGATGGGGCTGGGGTTATGGGAAGCGGAGAATAGGGCGGGGTGATGGAAGGAGGGAGAATGGGGCGGGGTGATGGAAAGAGGGAGAATGGGGCGGGGTGATGGAAAGCGGGAGAATGGGGCGGGGTGATGGAAAGCGGGAGAACGGGGCGGGTGATGGAAAGCGGGAGAATGGGGCGGGGTGATGGAAAGCGGGGGAACGGGGCGGGGTGATGGAAAGCGGGAGAATGGGGCGGGGTGATGGAAAGCGGGAGAATGGGGCGAAGTGATGGAAAGCGGGAGAATGGGGCGAGGTGATGGAAGGAGGGAGAATGGGGCGGGGTGATAGAAGGTGGGAGGATGGGGTGGGGTGATGGAAAGCGGGAGAATGGGGCGGGGTGATGGAAAGCAGGAGAATGGGGTGGGGTGGTGGAAAGCAGGAGAATGGGGCGGGGTGATGGAAAGCAGGAGAATGGGGCGGGGTGATGGAAAACGGGAAAATGGGGCGGGGTGATGGAAAGCGGGAGAATGGGGCAGGGTGATGGAAGGAAGGAGAATGGGGCGAGGTGATCGAAGGAGGGAGAATGGGGTGGGGTGATGGAAAGCGGGAGAATGGGGCGGGGTGATGGAAAGCGGGAGAAGGGGGCAGGTTGATGGAAAGCGGGAGAATGGGGCGGGTGATGGAAAGTGGGTGAATGGTGCGGGGTGATGGAAAGCGGGAGAATGGGGCGGGGTGATGGAAAGCAGAAGAATGGGGCGGAGTGATGGAAAGCGGGAGAATGGGGCGAGGTGATGGAAAGCAGGAGAATGGGGCGGGTGATGGAAAGCGGGAGAATGGAGCGGGGTGATGGAAGGAGGGAGAATGGGGAGGGGTGATGGAAAGCGGGAGAATGGGGCGGGATGATGGGAAGCGGAAGAATGGGGCGGGGTGATGGAAAGCGGGAGAATGGGGCGGGGTGATGGAAGGAGGGAGAATGGGGCGGGGAGATGGAAAGCGGGAGAATGGGACGCGGTGAAGGAAGGAGGGAGAATGGGGCGGGGTGATGGAAGGAGGGAGAATGGGGCGGGATGATGGAAAGCGGGAGAATGGGCCGAGGTGATGGAAGGAGGGAGAATGGGGCGGGGTGATGGAAAGCGGGAGAATGGGGCGGGGTGATGGAAAGCGGGAGAATGGGGCGGGGTGATGGAAAGCGGGAGAATGGGGCGGGGTGATGGAAAGCGGGAGAATGGGGCGGGGTGATGGAAGGAGGGAGAATGGGGCGAGGTGATGGAAAGCGGAAGATTGGGGCAGGGTGATGGAAAGCGGGAGATTGGGGCAGGGTGATGGAAAGCGGGAAAATGGGGCGGGGTGATGGAAAGCGGGAGAATGGGGCCGGGTGATGGAAAGCGGGAGAATGGGGCGGGCTGATGGAAAGCGGAAGAATGGGGCGGGGTGATGGAAGGAGGGAGAATGGGGCGGGGTGGTGGAAGGAGGGAGAAGGGGGCGGGGTGATGGAAAGCGGGAGAATGGGGCGGGGTGATGGAAAGCGGGAGAATGGGGCGGGGTGATGGAAAGCGGGAGAATGGGGCGGGGTGATGGAAAGCGGGAGAATGGGGCGGGGTGATGGAAAGCGGGAGAATGGGGCGGGGTGATGGAAGGAGGGAGAATGGGGCGGGGTGATGGAAGGAAGGAGAATGGGGCGGGGTGATGGAAAGCGGGAGAACGTGGCGGGGTGATGGAAAGCGGGAGAATGGGTTGGGGTTGTGGCAAGCGGGAGAATGGGGCGGGGTGATGGAAAGCGGGAGAATGGGGCGGGGTGATGGAAGGAGGGAGAATGGGGCAGGGTGATGGAAGGAGGGAGAATGGGGCGGGGTGATAGAAAGCGGGAGAATGGGGCGGGGTGATGGAAGGAGGGAGAATGGGGCGGGGTGATGGAAAGCGGGAGAATGGGGCGGGGTGATGGAAAGCGGGAGAATGGGGCGGGGTGATGGAAAGCGGGAGAATGGGGCGGGGTGATGGAAAGCGGGAGAATGGGGCGGGGTGATGGAAAGCGGGAGAATGGGGCGGGGTGATGGAAGGAGGGAGAATGGGGCAGGGGTGATGGAAAGCGGAAGATTGGGGCAGGGTGATGGAAAGCGGGAGATTGGGGCGGGGTGCTGGAAAGCGGGAAAATGGGGCGGGTGATGGAAAGCGGGAGAATGGGGCGGGGTGATGGAAAGCGGGAGAATGGGGCGGGGTGATGGAAGGAGGGAGAATGGGGCGAGGTGATGGAAAGCGGGGGATTGGGGAAGGGTGATGGAAAGCGGGAGAATGGGGCGGGGTGATGGAAAGCGGGAAAATGGGGCGGGGTGATGGAAAGCGGGAGAATGGGGCTGGGTGATGGAAAGCGGGAGAATGGGGCGGGGTGATGGAAAGTGGGAGCATGGGGCGGGGTGATGGAAGGAGGGAGAATGAGGCAGGGTGATGGAAGGAGGGAGAATGGGCTGGGGTGATGGAAAGCGGGAGAATGGGGCGGGGTGATGGAAAGCAGGAGAATGGGGCGGAGTGATGGAAAGCGGGACAATGGGGCGGGGTGATGGAAAGCGGGAGAATGGGGCGGGGTGATGGAAAGCGGGAGAATGGGGAGGGGTGTTGGAAAGCGGGAGAATGGGGCGGGGTGATGAAAAGTGGGAGAATGGGGCGGGGTGATGGAGAGCGGGAGAATGGGGCGGGGTGATGGAAAGCGGGAGATGGGGCGGGTGATGGAAAGCGGGTGAATGGTGTGGGGTGATGGAAAGCGGGAGAATGGGGCGGGGTGATGGAAAGCAGAAGAATGGGGCGGGGTAATGGAAAGTGGGAGAATGGGGCGGGGTGATGGAAAGCAGGAGAATGGGGCGGGGTGATGGAAGGAGGGAGAATGGGGAGGGGTGATGGAAAGCGGGGGAATGGGGCGGGATGATGGGAAGCGGAAGAATGGGGCGGGGTGATGGAAAGCGGGAGAATGGGGCAGGGTGATGGAAAGCGGGAGAATGGGGCGGGGAGATGGAAAGCGGGAGAATGGGGCGGGCTGATGGAAAGCGGGAGAATGGGGCGGGCTGATGGAAAGCGGGAGAATGGGGCGGGGTGATGGAAGGAGGGAGAATGGGGCGGGGTGATGGAAGGAGGGAGAATGGGGCGGGATGAAGTGGGAGAAAGTGGCGGGGTGATAGAAAGCGGGAGATGGGGCTGGGGTTATGGGAAGCGGAGAATAGGGCGGGGTGATGGAAGGAGGGAGAATGGGGCGGGGTGATGGAAAGAGGGAGAATGGGGCGGGGTGATGGAAAGCGGGAGAATGGGGCGGGGTGATGGAAAGCGGGAGAACGGGGCGGGTGATGGAAAGCGGGAGAATGGGGCGGGGTGATGGAAAGCGGGGGAACGGGGCGGGGTGATGGAAAGCGGGAGAATGGGGCAGGGTGATGGAAAGCGGGAGAATGGGGCGAAGTGATGGAAAGCGGGAGAATGGGGCGAGGTGATGGAAGGAGGGAGAATGGGGCGGGGTGATAGAAGGTGGGAGGATGGGGTGGGGTGATGGAAAGCGGGAGAATGGGGCGGGGTGATGGAAAGCAGGAGAATGGGGCGGGGTGGTGGAAAGCAGGAGAATGGGGCGGGGTGATGGAAAGCAGGAGAATGGGGCGGGGTGATGGAAAACGGGAAAATGGGGCGGGGTGATGGAAAGCGGGAGAATGGGGCAGGGTGATGGAAGGAAGGAGAATGGGGCGAGGTGATGGAAGGAGGGAGAATGGGGTGGGGTGATGGAAAGAGGGAGATTGGGGCGGGGTGATGGAAAGCGGGAGAATGGGGCGGGGTGATGGAAAGCGGGAGAAGGGGGCAGGTTGATGGAAAGCGGGAGAATGGGGCGGGTGATGGAAAGTGGGTGAATGGTGCGGGGTGATGGAAAGCGGGAGAATGGGGCGGGGTGATGGAAAGCAGAAGAATGGGGCGGAGTGATGGAAAGCGGGAGAATGGGGCGAGGTGATGGAAAGCAGGAGAATGGGGCGGGTGATGGAAAGCGGGAGAATGGGGCGGGGTGATGGAAGGAGGGAGAATGGGGAGGGGTGATGGAAAGCGGGAGAATAAGGCGGGATGATGGGAAGCGGAAGAATGGGGCGGGGTGATGGAAAGCGGGAGAATGGGGCGGGGTGATGGAAGGAGGGAGAATGGGGCGGGGAGATGGAAAGCGGGAGAATGGGACGGGGTGATGGAAGGAGGGAGAATGGGGAGGGGTGATGGAAAGCGGGAGAATGGGGCGGGATGATGGGAAGCGGAAGAATGGGGCGGGGTGATGGAAAGCGGGAGAATGGGGCAGGGTGATGGAAATCGGGAGAATGGGGCGGGGAGATGGAAAGCGGGAGAATGGGACGGGGTGATGGAAAGCGGGGGAATGGGGCGGGGTGATGGAAAGCGGGAGAATGGGGCTGGGGTTATGGGAAGCGGAGAATAGGGCGGGGTGATGGAAGGAGGGAGAATGGGGCGGGGTGATGGAAAGAGGGAGAATGGGGCGGGGTGATGGAAAGCGGGAGAATGGGGCGGGGTGATGGAAAGCGGGAGAATGGGGCGGAGTGATGGAAAGCGGGAGAATGGGGCGAGGTGATGGAAGGAGGGAGAATGGGGCGGGATGATAGAAGGTGGGAGGATGGGGTGGGGTGATGGAAAGCGGGAGAATGGGGCGTGGTGATGGAAAGCAGGAGAATGGGGCGGGGTGGTGGAAAGCAGGAGAATGGGGCGGGGTGATGGAAAGCAGGAGAATGGGGCGGGGTGATGGAAAACGGGAAAATGGGGCGGGGTGATGGAAAGCGGGAGAATGGGGCAGGGTGATGGAAGGAAGGAGAATGGGGCGAGGTGATGGAAGGAGGGAGAATGGGGTGGGGTGATGGAAAGAGGGAGATTGGGGCGGGGTGATGGAAAGCGGGAGAATGGGGCGGGGTGATGGAAAGCGGGAGAAGGGGGCAGGTTGATGGAAAGCGGGAGAATGGGGCGGGGTGATGGAAAGCGGGAGAAGGGGGCAGGTTGATGGAAAGCGGGAGAATGGGGCGGGGTGATGGAAAGCGGGAGAATGGGGCGGGGTGATGGAAAGCGGGAGAATGGGGCGGGCTGATGGAAAGCGGGAGAATGGGGCGGGTGATGGAAGGAGGGAGAATGGGGCGGGGTGATGGAAGGAGGGAGAATGGGGTGGGATGAAGTGGGAGAAAGTGGCGGGGTGATGGAAAGCGGGAGATGGGGCTGGGGTTATGGGAAGCGGAGAATAGGGCGGGGTGATTGAAGGAGGGAGAATGGGGCGGGGTGATGGAAAGAGGGAGAATGGGGCGGGGTGATGGAAAGCGGGAGAATGGGGCGGGGTGATGGAAAGCGGGAGAACGGGGCGGGGTGATGGAAAGCGGGAGAATGGGGCGGGGTGATGGAAAGCGGGGGAATGGGGCGGGGTGATGGAAAGCGGGAGAATGGGGCAGGGTGATGGAAACCAGGAGAATGAGGTGGAGTGATGGAAAGCGGGAGAATGGGGCGAGGTGATGGAAGGAGGGAGAAAGGGGCGGGGTGATAGAAGGTGGGAGGATGGGGTGGGGTGATGGAAAGCGGGAGAATGGGGCGGGGTGATGGAAAGCAGGAGAATGGGGCGGGGTGGTGGAAAGCAGGAGAATGGGGCGGGGTGATGGAAAGCAGGAGAATGGGGCGGGGTGATGTAAGGAGGGAGAATGGGGCGGGGTGATAGAAGGAGGGAGAATGGAGCGGGGTGATGGAAGGAGGGAGAATGGGGCGGGGTGATGGAAAGTGGGAGAATTCTCCCGCTTTCCATCATCCCGCCCCTTTCTATCGCTTTCCATCTCCCCGCCCCATTCTCCCGCTTTCCATCACCCCGCCCCATTCTCCCGCTTTCCATCACCCCGCCCCATTCTTCCGCTTCCCATCATCCCGCCCCATTCTCCCGCTTTCCATCACCCCGCCCCATTCTCCCTCCTTCCATCACCCCGCCCCATTCTCCCGCTTTCCATCAGCCCACCCCATTCACCCGCTTTCCATCACACCGCCCCATTCTCCCGCTTTCCATCACCCCGCCCCATTCTCCCGCTTTCAATCACCCCGCCCCATTCTCCCATCACCCCGCCCCATTCTCCCGCTTTCCATCACCACGCCCCATTCTACCGCTTTCCATCACCCCGCCCCATTCTCCCGCTTTCCATCAGCCCTCCCCATTCTCCCGCTTTCCATCACCCCGCCCCATTCTTCCGCTTTCCATCACCCCGCCCCATTCTCCCGCTTTCCATCACCCCGCCCCATTCTCCCGCTTTCCATCACCACGCCCCATTCTCCCTCCTTCCATCACCCCGCCCCATTCTCCCGCTTTCCATCACCCCGCCCCATTCTCCCTCCTTCCATCACCCCACCTCATTCTACCTCCTGCCATCACCCCGCCCCATGCTCCCGCTTTCCATCATCCCGCCCCATTCTCCCGCTTTTCATCACCCCGCCCCATTCTCCCACTTTCCATCACCCCGCCCCATTCTCCCGCTTTCCATCACCCCGCCCCATTCTCCCTCCTTCCATCACCCCGCCCCATTCTCACGCTTTCCATCAGCCCACCCCATTCACCCGCCTTCCATCACACCGCCCCATTCTCCCGCTTTCCATCACCCCGCCCCATTCTCCCGCTTTCCATCACCCCGCCCCATTCTCAAATCACCCCGCCCCATTCTCCCGCTTTCCATCACCACGCCCCATTCTCCCACTTTCCATCACCACGCCCCATTCTCCCGCTTTCCATCACTCCGCCCCATTCTCCCGCTTTCCATCACCCCGCCCCATTCTCCTGCTTTCCATCACCCCGCCCCATTCTTCTCCTTCCATTACCCCGCCTCATTCTACCTCCTTCCATCACCCCGCCCCATTCTCCCGTTTTCCATCACCCCGCCCCATTCTCTCGCTTTCCATCACCCCGCCCCATTCTCCCGCTTTCCATCACCACGCCCCATTCTCCCGCTTTCCATCACCCCACCCCATTCTCCCTCCTTCCATCACCCTGCCCCATTCTCCCGCTTTCTGTCACCCCGCCCCATTCTCCCGCTTTCCATAACCCGGCCCCATTCTCCCGCTTTCCATCACCCCGCCACATTCTCCCACTTTCCATCACCCCGGCCCATTCTCCCTCCTTCCATCACCCTGCCCCATTCTCCCTCCTTCCATCACCCCGCCCCATTCTCCCGCTTTCCATCAGCCCTCCCCATTCTCCCGCTTTCCATCACCCCGCCCCATTCTCTCGCTTTTCATCACCCCACCCCATTCTCCCGCTTTCCATCACCCCGCCCCCTTCTCCCTCCTTCCATCACCCCGCCCCATTCTCCCTCCTTCCATCACCCCGCCCCATTCTCCCACTTTCTTTCAGCCCGCCCCATTCTCCCGCTTTCCATCACCCCGCCCCTTTCTCCCGCTTTGCATCTCCCCGCCCCATTCTCCCGCTTTCCATCACCCCGCCCCATTCTCCCGCTTTACATTACCCCGCCCCATTCTCCCACTTTCCATGGCTCCGCCCCATTCTCCCTCCTTCCATCACCCCGCCTCATTCTACCTCCTTCCATCACCCCGCCCCATGCTCCCGCTTTCCATCACCCCGCCCCATTCTCCCGCTTTTCATCACCCCGCCCCATTCTCCCGCTTTCCATCACCCCGCCCCATTCTCCCGCTTTCCATCACCCCGCCCCATTCTCCCTCCTTCCATCACCCCGCCCCATTCTCCCGCTTTCCATCACCCCGCCCCATGCTCCCGCTTTCCATCACCCCGCCCCATTCTCCCATCACCCCGCCCCATTCACCCGCTTTCCATCACCCGCCCCATTCTCCTGATTTCCATCACCCCGCCCCATTCTCCCGCTTTCCATCACCCCGCCCCATTCTCCCGCTTTCCATCACCCCGCCTCATTCTCCCGCTTTCCATCACCCAGCCCCATTCTCCCACTTTCCATCACCCCGCCCCATTTTCCCGCTTTCTATCACGCTGCCCCATTCTCACGCTTTCCATCACCCTGCCCCAATCTCCCGCTTTCCATCACCCCGCCCCATTCTCCCTCCTTCCATCACCCCGCCCCATTCTCCCGCTTTCCATCACCCCGCCCCATTCTCCCGCTTTCCATAACCCCGCCCCATTCTCCCTCCTTCCATCACCCGCCCCGTTCTCCCTCCTTCCATCACCCCGCCCCTTTCTCCCTCCTTCCATCACCCCGCCCTATTCTCCCGCTTTCCATCAGCCCACCCCATTTTCCTGCTTTCCATCACCCCGCCCCATTCTCCCGCTTTCCATCACCCCGCCCCATTCTCCCGCTTTCCATCACCCCGCCCCATTCTCCCGCTTTCCATCACCCTGCCCCATTCTCCCGCTTTCCATCACCCCGCCCCATTCTCCCACTTTCCATCACCCCGCCCCATTCTCCCGCTTTCCATCTCCCCGCCCCATTCTCCCTCCTTCCATCACCCCGCCTCATTCTACCTCCTTCCATCACCCCGCCTCATGCTCCCGCTTTCCATCACCCCGCCCCATTCTCCCGCTTTCCATCACCCCGCCCCATTCTCCCTCCTTCCATCACCCCGCCCCATTCTGCCGCTTTCCATCACTCCGCTCCATTCTCCCGCTTTCCATCACTGCGCCCCATTCTCCCGCTTTCCATCACCCCGCCCCATTCTCCCGCTTTCCATCACCCCGCCCCATTCTCCCTCCTTCCATCACCCCGCCCCATTCTCCCGCTTTCCATCACCCCGCCCCATTCTCCCTCCTTCCATCACCCCGCCCCATTCTCCCGCTTTCCATCACCCCGCGCTATTCTCCCTCCTTCCATCACCCTGCCCCATTCTCCCGCTTTCCATCACCCCGCCCCATTCTCCCGCTTCCCATAACCCCACCTCATTCTCCCGCTTTCCATCACCCCGCCACATTCTCCCGCTTTCCATCACCCCGCCCCATTCTCCTTCCTTCCATCACCCCGCCCCATTCTCCCGCTTTCCATCAGCCCGCCCCTTTCTCCCGCTTTCCATCTCCCTGCCCCATTCTCTCGCTTTCCATCATCCCGCCCCATTCTCCCGCTTTCCATCACCCCGCCCCATTCTCCCGCTTCCCATCATCCCGCCCCATTCCCCCGCTTTCCATCACCCCTCCCCATTCTCCCTCCTTCTATCACCCCGCCCCATTCTCCCGCTTTCCATTACCCGCCCCATTCTCCCGCTTTCCATCACCTCGCCCCATCTCCCGCTTTCCATCACCCCGCCCTATTCTTCTGCTTTCCATCACCCTGCCCCATTCTCCTGCTTTGCATCAAACCCGCCCCATTCACCCGCTTTCCATCACCCGCCCCATTCTTCTGCTTTCCATCACCCCGCCCCATTCTCCCACTTTCCATCACCCCGCCCCATTCTCCCGCTTTTCATCACCCCGCCCCATTCACCCGCTTCCCAACACCCCGCCCCATTCTCCCCCTTTCCATCACCCCGCTCCATTCTCCCGCTTTCCATCACTCCGCCCCATTCTCTCGCTTTCCATCACCCCGCCCCATTCTCCTGCTTTTCATCACCCCGCCCCATTCTCCCTCCTTCCATCACTCCGCCTCATTATCCCTACTTCCATCACCCCGCCCCATTCTCCCGCTTTCCATCACCCCGCCCCATTCTCCCGCTTTCCATCTCCCCGCCCCATTCTCCCTCCTTCCATCACCCCGCCTCATTCTACCTCCTTCCATCACCCCGCCCCATGCTCCCGCTTTCCATCACCCCGCCCCATTCTCCCGCTTTCCATCACCCCGCCCCATTCTCCCTCCTTCCATCACCCCGCCCCATTCTGCCGCTTTCCATCACTCCGCTCCATTCTCCCGCTTTCCATCACTGCGCCCCATTCTCCCGCTTTCCATCACCCCGCCCCATTCTCCCGCTTTCCATCACCCCGCCCCATTCTCCCTCCTTCCATCACCCCGCCCCATTCTCCCGCTTTCCATCACCCCGCCCCATTCTCCCTCCTTCCATCACCCCGCCCCATTCTCCCGCTTTCCATCACCCCGCGCTATTCTCCCTCCTTCCATCACCCTGCCCCATTCTCCCGCTTTCCATCACCCCGCCCCATTCTCCCGCTTCCCATAACCCCACCTCATTCTCCCGCTTTCCATCACCCCGCCACATTCTCCCGCTTTCCATCACCCCGCCCCATTCTCCTTCCTTCCATCACCCCGCCCCATTCTCCCGCTTTCCATCAGCCCGCCCCTTTCTCCCGCTTTCCATCTCCCTGCCCCATTCTCCCGCTTTCCATCATCCCGCCCCATTCTCCCGCTTTCCATCACCCCGCCCCATTCTCCCGCTTCCCATCATCCCGCCCCATTCCCCCGCTTTCCATCACCCCTCCCCATTCTCCCTCCTTCTATCACCCCGCCCCATTCTCCCGCTTTCCATTACCCGCCCCATTCTCCCGCTTTCCATCACCTCGCCCCATCTCCCGCTTTCCATCACCCCGCCCTATTCTTCTGCTTTCCATCACCCCGCCCCATTCTCCTGCTTTGCATCAAACCCGCCCCATTCACCCGCTTTCCATCACCCGCCCCATTCTCCTGCTTTCCATCACCCCGCCCCATTCTCCCACTTTCCATCACCCCGCCCCATTCTCCCGCTTTTCATCACCCCGCCCCATTCACCCGCTTCCCAACACCCCGCCCCATTCTCCCGCTTTCCATCACCCCGCTCCATTCTCCCGCTTTCCATCACTCCGCCCCATTCTCCCGCTTTCCATCACCCCGCCCCATTCTCCTGCTTTTCATCACCCCGCCCCATTCTCCCTCCTTCCATCACTCCGCCTCATTATCCCTCCTTCCATCACCCCGCCCCATTCTCCCGCTTTCCATCACCCCGCCCCATTCTCCCGCTTTCCATCACCCAGCCCCATTCTCCCACTTTCCATCACCCCGCCTTATTTTCCCGCTTTCTATCACCCCGCCCCATTCTCACGCTTTCCATCACCATGCCCCAATCTCCCTCCTTCCATCACCCCGACCCATTCTCCCGCTTGCCATCACCCCGCCCCATTCTCCCGCTTTCCATCAGCCCTCCCCATTCTCCCGCTTTCCATCACCCCGCCCCATTCTCTCTCTTTTCATCACCCCACCCCATTCTCCCGCTTTCCATCACCCCGCCCCCTTCTCCCTCCTTCCATCACCCCGCCCCATTCTCCCTCCTTCCATCACCCCGCCCCATTCTCCCACTTTCTATCAGCCCGCCCCATTCTCCCGCTTTCCATCACCCCGCCCCTTTCTCCCGCTTTGCATCTCCCCGCCCCATTCTCCCGCTTTCCATCACCCCGCCCCATTCTCCCGCTTTCCATCACCCCGCCCCATTCTCCCACTTTCCATCACCCCGCCCCATTCTCCCTCCTTCCATCACCCCGCCTCATTCTACCTCCTTCCATCACCCCGCCCCATGCTCCCGCTTTCCATCACCCCGCCCCATTCTCCCGCTTTTCATCACCCCGCCCCATTCTCCCGCTTTCCATCACCCCGCCCCATTCTCCCGCTTTCCATCACCCCGCCCCATTCTCCCTCCTTCCATCACCCCGCCCCATTCTCCCGCTTTCCATCACCCCGCCCCATGCTCCCGCTTTCCATCACCCCGCCCCATTCTCCCATCACCCCGCCCCATTCACCCGCTTTCCATCACCCGCCCCATTCTCCCGCTTTCCATCACCCCGCCCCATTCTCCCGCTTTCCATCACCCCGCCCCATTCTCCCGCTTTCCATCACCCCGCCCCATTCTCCCGCTTTCCATCACCCAGCCCCATTCTCCCACTTTCCATCACCCCGCCCCATTTCCCCGCTTTCTATCACCTTGCCCCATTCTCACGCTTTCCATCACCCTGCCCCAATCTCCCGCTTTCCATCACCCCGCCCCATTCTCCCTCCTTCCATCACCCCGCCCCATTCTCCCGCTTTCCATCACCCCGCCCCATTCTCCCGCTTTCCATAACCCCGCCCCATTCTCCCTCCTTCCATCACCCGCCCCGTTCTCCCTCCTTCCATCACCCCGCCCCTTTCTCCCTCCTTCCATCACCCCGCCCTATTCTCCCGCTTTCCATCAGCCCACCCCATTCTCCCGCTTTCCATCACCCCGCCCCATTCTCCCGCTTTCCATCACCCCGCCCCATTCTCCCGCTTTCCATCACCCCGCCCCATTCTCCCGCTTTCCATCACCCTGCCCCATTCTCCCGCTTTCCATCACCCCGCCCCATTCTCCCGCTTTCCATCACCCCGCCCCATTCTCCCGCTTTTCATCTCCCCGCCCCATTCTCCCTCCTTCCATCACCCCGCCTCATTCTACGTCCTTCCATCACCCCGCCCCATGCTCCCGCTTTCCATCACCCCGCCCCATTCTCCCGCTTTCCATCACCCCGCCCCATTCTCCCTCTTTCCATCACCCCGCCCCATTCTGCCGCTTTCCATCACTCCGCCCCATTCTCCCGCTTTCCATCACCGTGCCCCATTCTCCCGCTTTCCATCACCCCGCCCCATTCTCCCGCTTTCCATCACCCCGCCCCATTCTCCCTCCTTCCATCACCCCGCCCCATTCTCCTGCTTTCCATCACCCCGCCCCATTCTCCCTCCTTCCATCACCCCGCCCCATTCTCCCGCTTTCCATCACCCCGCGCTATTCTCCCTCCTTCCATCACCCCGCCCCATTTTCCAGCTTTCCATCACCCCGCCCCATTCTCCCGCTTCCCATAACCCCACCTCATTCTCCCGCTTTCCATCACCCCGCCACATTCTCCCGCTTCCATCACCCCGCCCCATTCTCCTTCCTTCCATCACCCCGCCCCATTCTCCCGCTTTCCATCACCCCACCCCATTCTCCCGCTTCCCATCATCCCGCCCCATTTCCCCGCTTTCCATCACCCCTCCCCATTCTCCCTCCTTCTATCACCCCGCCCCATTCTCCCGCTTTCCATTACCCGCCCCATTCTCCCGCTTTCCATCACCTCGCCCCATCTCCCGCTTTCCATCACCCCGCCCTATTCTTCTGCTTTCCATCACCCCGCCCCATTCTCCTACTTTCCATCACCCCCCCCCATTAACCCGCTTTCCATCACCCACCCCATTCTCCTGCTTTCCATCACCCCGCCCCATTCTCCCACTTTCTATCACCCCGCCCCATTCTCCCGCTTTTCATCACCCCGCCCCATTCTCCCGCTTTCCAACACCCCGCCCCATTCTCCCGCTTTCCATCACCCCGCTCCATTCTCCCGCTTTCCATCAGTCCGCCCCATTCTCCCGCTTTCCATCACCCCGCCCCATTCTCCTGCTTTTCATCACCCCGCCCCATTCTCCCTCCTTCCATCACTCCGCCTCATTATCCCTCCTTCCATCACCCCGCCCCATTCTCCCGCTTTCCATCACCCCGCTCCATTCTCTGCTTTCCATCACCCAGCCCCATTCTCCCACTTTCCATCACCCCGCCTTATTTTCCCGCTTTCTATCACCCCGCCCCATTCTCACGCTTTCCATCACCATGCCCCAATCTCCCTCCTTCCATCACCCCGCCCCATTCTCCCGCTTTCCATCACCCCGCCCCGTTCTCCCGCTTTCCATAACCCCGCCCCATTCTCCCTCCTTCCATCACCCGCCCCATTCTCCCTCCTTCCATCACCCCGCCCCATTCTCCCTCCTTCCATCACCCCGCCCCATTCTCCCGCTTTCCATCAGCCCTCCCCATTCTCCCGCTTTCCATCACTCCGCCCCATTCCCCCGCTTTCCATCACCCTGCCCCATTCTCCCGCTTTCGATCACCCCGCCCCATTCTACCTCTTTCCATCACCCCGCCCCATTCTCCCGCTTTCCATCACCCCACCCCATTCTCCCGCTTTCCATCACCCCGCCCCATTCTCCCGCTTTCCATCACCCCGCCCCATTCTCCCGCTTTCCATCACCCCGCCCCATTCTCCCGCTTTCCATCACCATGCCCCAATCTCCCTCCTTCCATCACCCC
Source organism: Closterium sp. NIES-65 (assembly GCA_948144175.1). Lineage (NCBI taxonomy): Eukaryota > Viridiplantae > Streptophyta > Zygnematophyceae > Desmidiales > Closteriaceae > Closterium > Closterium sp. NIES-65. Next base: position 92,527 of record CANXME010000289.1, on the reverse strand, counting down.
GCCCCATTCTCCCGCTTTCCATCACCCCGCCCCATTGTCCCTCCTTCCATAACCCCGCCTCGTTCTACCTTCTTCCATCACCCCGCCCCATACTCCCGCTTTCCATCACCCCGCCCCATTCTCCCGCTTTCCATCACACCGCCCCATTCTCCCGCTTTCCATCACCCCGCCCCATTCTCCCGCTTTCCATCACCCCGCCCCATTCTCCCATCACCCCGCCCCATTCTCCCGCTTTCCATCACCACGCCCCATTCTCCCGCTTTCCATCACTCCGCCCCATTCTCCCTCTTTCCATCACCCCGCCCCATTCTCCTGCTTTCCATCACCCCGCCCCATTCTTCTCCTTCCATCACCCCGCCTCATTCTACCTCCTTCCATCACCCCGCCCCATTCTCCCGCTTTCCATAACCCCGCCCTATTCTCCCACTTTCCATCACCCCGCCCCATTCTCCCGCTTTCCATCACCACGACCCATTCTCTCGCTTTTCATCACCCCACCCCATTCTCCCGCTTTCCATCACCCCACCCCATTCTCCCGCATTCCATCACCCCGCCCAAATCTCCCTCCTTCCATCACCCCGCCCCATTCTCCCACTTTCCATCACCCCTCCACATTCTCCCGCTTTCCATCACCCCGCCCCATTCTCTCGCTTTTCATCACCCCACCCCATTCTCCCGCTTTCCATCACCCCGCCCCCTTCTCCCTCCTTCCGTCACCCCGCCCCATTCTCCCTCCTTCCATCACCCCGCCCCATTCTCCCACTTTCTATCAGCCCGCCCCATTCTCCCGCTTTCCATCACCCCACCCCTTTCTCCCGCTTTCCATCACCCCGCCCCATTCTCCCGCTTTCCATCACCCCGCCCCATTCTCCCTCCTTCCATCACCCCGCCCCATTCTCCTGCTTTCCATCACCCCGCCCCATTCTCCCTCCTTCCATCACCCCGCCCCATTCTCCCGCTTTCCATCACCCCGCGCTATTCTCCCTCCTTCCATCACCCCGCCCTATTTTCCAGCTTTCCATCACCCCGCCCCATTCTCCCGCTTCCCATAACCCCACCTCATTCTCCCGCTTTCCATCACCCCGCCACATTCTCCCGCTTTCCATCACCCCGCCCCATTCTCCTTCCTTCCATCACCCCGCCCCATTCTCCCGCTTTCCATCACCCCGCCCCATTCTCCCGCTTTCCATCAGGCCGCCCCTTTCTCCCTCCTTCCATCACCCCGCCCCATTCTCCCTCCTTCCATCACCCAGCCCCATTCTCCCGCTTTCCATCAGCCCGCCCCTTTCTCCCGCTTTCCATCTCCCTGCCCCATTCTCCTGCTTTCCGTCAACCCGCCCCATTCTCCCGCTTTCCTTCACCCCACCCCATTCTCCCGCTTCCCATCATCCCGCCCCATTTCCCCGCTTTCCATCACCCCTCCCCATTCTCCCTCCTTCTATCACCCCGCCCCATTCTCCCGCTTTCCATTACCCGCCCCATTCTCTCGCTTTCCATCACCTCGCCCCATCTCCCGCTTTCCATCACCCCGCCCTATTCTTCTGCTTTCCATCACCCCGCCCCATTCTCCTACTTTCCATCACCCCCCCCCATTAACCCGCTTTCCATCACCCACCCCATTCTCCTGCTTTCCATCACCCCGCCCCATTCTCCCACTTTCTATCACCCCGCCCCATTCTCCCGCTTTTCATCACCCCGCCCCATTCTCCCGCTTTCCAACACCCCGCCCCATTCTCCCGCTTTCCATCACCCCGCTCCATTCTCCCGCTTTCCATCAGTCCGCCCCATTCTCCCGCTTTCCATCACCCCGCCCCATTCTCCTGCTTTTCATCACCCCGCCCCATTCTCCCTCCTTCCATCACTCCGCCTCATTATCCCTCCTTCCATCACCCCGCCCCATTCTCCCGCTTTCCATCACCCCGCTCCATTCTCTGCTTTCCATCACCCAGCCCCATTCTCCCACTTTCCATCACCCCGCCTTATTTTCCCGCTTTCTATCACCCCGCCCCATTCTCACGCTTTCCATCACCATGCCCCAATCTCCCTCCTTCCATCACCCCGCCCCATTCTCCCGCTTTCCATCACCCCGCCCCATTCTCCCGCTTTCCATAACCCCGCCCCATTCTCCCTCCTTCCATCACCCGCCCCATTCTCCCTCCTTCCATCACCCCGCCCCATTCTCCCTCCTTCCATCACCCCGCCCCATTCTCCCGCTTTCCATCAGCCCTCCCCATTCTCCCGCTTTCCATCACCCCGCCCCATTCCCCCGCTTTCCATCACCCTGCCCTATTCTCCCGCTTTCGATCACCCCGCCCCATTCTCCCTCTTTCCATCACCCCGCCCCATTCTCCCGCTTTCCATCACCCCACCCCATTCTCCCGCTTTCCATCACCCCGCCCCATTCTCCCGCTTTCCATCACCCCGCCCCATTCTCCCGCTTTCCATCACCCCGCCCCATTCTCCCGCTTTCCATCACCATGCCCCAATCTCCCTCCTTCCATCACCCCGCCCCATTCTCCCGCTTTCCATCACCCCGCCCCATTGTCCCTCCTTCCATAACCCCGCCTCGTTCTACCTTCTTCCATCACCCCGCCCCATGCTCCCGCTTTCCATCACCCCGCCCCATTCTCCCGCTTTCCATCACACCGCCCCATTCTCCCGCTTTCCATCACCCCGCCCCATTCTCCCGCTTTCCATCACCCCGCCCCATTCTCCCATCACCCCGCCCCATTCTCCCGCTTTCCATCACCACGCCCCATTCTCCCGCTTTCCATCACTCCGCCCCATTCTCCCTCTTTCCATCACCCCGCCCCATTCTCCTGCTTTCCATCACCCCGCCCCATTCTTCTCCTTCCATCACCCCGCCTCATTCTACCTCCTTCCATCACCCCGCCCCATTCTCCCGCTTTCCATAACCCCGCCCTATTCTCCCACTTTCCATCACCCCGCCCCATTCTCCCGCTTTCCATCACCACGCCCCATTCTCTCGCTTTTCATCACCCCACCCCATTCTCCCGCTTTCCATCACCCCACCCCATTCTCCCGCATTCCATCACCCCGCCCAAATCTCCCTCCTTCCATCACCCCGCCCCATTCTCCCACTTTCCATCACCCCTCCACATTCTCCCGCTTTCCATCACCCCGCCCCATTCTCTCGCTTTTCATCACCCCACCCCATTCTCCCGCTTTCCATCACCCCGCCCCCTTCTCCCTCCTTCCGTCACCCCGCCCCATTCTCCCTCCTTCCATCACCCCGCCCCATTCTCCCACTTTCTATCAGCCCGCCCCATTCTCCCGCTTTCCATCACCCCACCCCTTTCTCCCGCTTTGCATCTCCCCGCCCCATTCTTTCGCTTTCCATCACCCTGCCCCATTCTCCCGCTTTCCATCACCCCGCCCCATTCTCCCACTTTCCATCACCCCGCCCCATTCTCCCTCCTTCCATCACCCCGCCTCATTCTACCTCCTTCCATCACCCCGCCCCATGCTCCCGCTTTCCATCACCCCGCCCCATTCTCCCGCTTTTCATCACCCCGCCCCATTCTCCCGCTTTCCATCACCCCGCCCCATTCTCCCGCTTTCCATCATCCCGCCCCGTTCTCCCTCCTTCCATCACCCCGCCCCATTCTCTCGTTTTCCATCACCCCGCCCCATGCTCCCGCTTTCCATCACCCCGCCCCATTCTCTCGCTTTCCATCACCACGCCCCATTCTCCCGCTTTCCATCACCCCGCCCCATTCTCCCGCTTTCCATCACTCCGCCCCATTCTCCCGCTTTCCATCACCCCGCCCCATTCTCCCGCTTTCCATCACCCCGCCCCATTCTTCTCCTTCCATCACCCCGCCTCATTCTACCTCCTTCCATCACCCCGCCCCATTCTCCCGCTTTCCATCACCCTGCCCATTCTCCCGCTTTCCATCACCCCGCCCCATTCTCCCTCTTTCCATCACCCCGCCCCTTTCTCCCGCTTTCCATCACACCACCCCATTCTCCCGCTTTCCATCACCACGCCCCATTTTCCCTCTTTCCATCACCCCGCCCCATTCTCCCGCTTTCCATCACCCCGCCCAATTCTCCCGCTTTCCATCACCCCTGCTCCATTCTCCCGCATTCCATCACCCCGCCTAATTCTCCCTCTCTCCATCACCCCTCCCCATTCTCCCTCTTTCCATCACCCCGCCACATTCTCCCGCTTTCCATCACCGCGCCTCATTATCCCTCTTTCCATCACCCCGCCCCATTCTCCCACTTTCCATCACACCGCCCCATTCTCCCTCTATCCATCACCCCGCCCTATTCTCCAGCTTTCCATCACACCGCCCCATTCTCCCGCTTTCCATCACCCCTCCCCATTCTCCCGCTTTCCATCACCCCGCCCCATTCTCCCGCTTTCCATCACCCCGCCCCATTCTCCCTCTTTCCATCACCCCGCCCTATTCTCCCTCTTTCCATCACCCCGCTCCATTCTCCCGCTTTCTATCACCCCGCCCCATTCTCTCGCTTTCCATCACCCCACCCCATTCTCCCGCTTTCCATCACCCCGCTCCGTTCTCCCGCTTTCCATCACCCCGCCCAGTTCTCCCTCTTTCCATCACCCCTCCCCATTATCCCTCTTTCCATCACCCCGCCCCCTTCTCCCTCTTTCCATCACCCCGCCCCATTCTCCCGCTTTCCATCACCCCGCCCCATTCTCCCTCTTTCCATCACCCCGCCCCATTCTCCCGCTTTCCATCACCCCGCCCCATTCTCCTGCTTTCCATCACCCCGCCCCATTCTTCCGCTTTCCATCACCCCGCCCCATTCTCCCTCTTTCCATCTCCCCGCCCCATTCTCCCTTTCTCCATCACCCCGCCACATTCTCCCGCTTTCCATCATCCCGCCCCATTCTCCCGCTTTCAATCACCCCGCCCCATTCTTCCGCTTTCCATCACCCCGCCCCATTCTCCCTCTTTCCATCAGCCCGCCCCATTCTCCCTCTTTCCATCACCTCGCCCCATTCTCCCGCTTTCATCACCCCGCCCCATTCTCCCGCTATTTCATCACCCCGCCCCATTCTCCCGCTTTCCATCACCCCGCCCCGTTCTCCCTCTTTCCATCACCCCGCCCTATTCTCCCTCTTTCCATCACCCCGCTCCATTCTCCCGCTTTCCATCACCCCGCCCAGTTCTCCCTCTTTCCATCACCCCTCCCCATTATCCCTCTTTCCATCACCCCGCCCCCTTCTCCCTCTTTCCATCACCCCGCCCCATTATCCCGCTTTCCATCACCCCGCCCCATTCTCCCGCTTTCCATCACCCCGCCCCATTCTCCCGCTTTCCATCACCCCGCCCCATTCTTCCGCTTTCCATCACCCCGCCCCATTCTCCCTCTTTCCATCTCCCCGCCCCATTCTCCCTCTCTCCATCACCCCACCCCATTCTCCCGCTTTCCATCATCCCGCCCCATTCTCCCGCTTTCAATCACCCTGCCCCATTCTTCCGCTTTCCATCACCCCGCCCCATTCTCCCTCTTTCCATCAGCCCGCCCCATTCTCCCTCTTTCCATCACCTCGCCCCATTCTCCCGCTTTCCATCACCCCGCCCCATTCTCCCGCTATTTCATCACCCCGCCCCATTCTCCCTCTTTCCATAACCCCGCCCTATTCTCCCTCTTTCCATCACCCCGCAACATTCTCCCTCTTTTCATCACCCCACCCCATTCTCCCGCTTTCCATCACCACGCCCCATTTTCCCTCTTTCCATCACCCCGCCCCATTCTCCCGCTTTCCATCACCCCGCCCAATTCTCCCCCTTTCCATCACCCCGCTCCATTCTCCCGCATTCCATCACCCCGCCTAATTCTCCCTCTCTCCATCACCCCTCCCCATTCTCCCTCTTTCCATCACCCCGCCACATTCTCCCACTTTCCATCACCGCGCCTCATTATCCCTCTTTCCATCACCCCGCCCCATTCTTCCACTTTCCATCACACCGCCCCATTCTCCCTCTATCCATCACCCCGCCCTATTCTCCAGCTTTCCATCACACCGCCCCATTCTCCCGCTTTCCATCACCCCTCCCCATTCTCCCGCTTTCCATCACCCCGCCCCATTCTCCCGCTTTCCATCACCCCGCCCCATTCTCCCTCTTTCCATCACCCCGCCCTATTCTCCCTCTTTCCATCACCCCGCTCCATTCTCCCGCTTTCTATCACCCCGCCCCATTCTCCCGCTTTCCATCACCCCACCCCATTCTCCCGCTTTCCATCACCCCGCTCCATTCTCCCGCTTTCCATCACCCCGCCCAGTTCTCCCTCTTTCCATCACCCCTCCCCATTATCCCTCTTTCCATCACCCCGCCCCCTTCTCCCTCTTTCCATCACCCCGCCCCATTCTCCCTCTTTCCATCACCCCGCCCCATTCTCCCTCTTTCCATCACCCCGCCCCATTCTCCCGCTTTCCATCACCCCGCCCCATTCTCCCGCTTTCCATCACCCCGCCCCATTCTTCCGCTTTCCATCACCCCGCCCCATTCTCCCTCTTTCCGTCTCCCCTTCTCCCTCTCTCCATCACCCCGCCCCATTCTCCCGCTTTCCATCATCCTGCCCCATTCTCCCGCTTTCAATCACCCCGCCCCATTCTTCCGCTTTCCATCACCCCGCCCCATTCTCCCTCTTTCCATCAGCCCGCCCGATTCTCCCTCTTTCCATCACCTCGCCCCATTCTCCCGCTTTCCATCACCCCGCCCCATTCTCCCGCTATTTCATCACCCCGCCCCATTCTCCCGCTTTCCATCACCCCGCCCCAGTTCTCCCTCTTTCCATCACCCCGCCCTATTCTCCCTCTTTCCATCACCCCGCTCCATTCTCCCGCTTTCTATCACCCCGCCCCATTCTCCCGCTTTCCATCACCCCACCCCATTCTCCCGCCTTCCATCACCCCGCTCCATTCTCCCGCTTTCCATCACCCCGCCCAGTTCTCCCTCTTTCCATCACCCCTCCCCATTATCCCTCTTTCCATCACCCCGCCCCCTTCTCCCTCTTTCCATCACCCCGCCCCATTATCCCGCTTTCCATCACCCCGCCCCATTCTCCCTCTTTCCATCACCCCGCCCCATTCTCCCGCTTTCCATCACCCCGCCCCATTCTCCCGCTTTCCATCACCCCGCCCCATTCTTCCGCTTTCCATCACCCCGCCCCATTCTCCCTCTTTCCGTCTCCCCGCCCCATTCTCCCTCTCTCCATCACCCCACCCCATTCTCCCGCTTTCCATCATCCCGCCCCATTCTCCCGCTTTCAATCACCCCGCCCCATTCTTCCGCTTTCCATCACCCCGCCCCATTCTCCCTCTTTCCATCAGCCCGCCCCATTCTCCCTCTTTCCATCACCTCGCCCCATTCTCCCGCTTTCCATCACCCCGCCCCATTCTCCCGCTATTTCATCACCCCGCCCCATTCTCCCTCTTTCCATAACCCCGCCCTATTCTCCCTCTTTCCATCACCCCGCAACATTCTCCCTCTTTTCATCACCCCACCCCATTCTCCCGCTTTCCATCACCCCGCCCCATTCTCCCGCTTTCCATCACCCCTCCCCATTCTCCCTCTTTCCATCACCCCGCCCCATTCTCCCTCTTTCCATCACCCCGCCCCATTCTCCCTCTTTCCATCACCCCGCCCCATTCTCCCTCTTTCCATCACCCCGCCCCATTCTCCCGCTTTCCATCACCCCGCCCCATTCTCCCGCTTTCCATCACCCCGCCCCATTCTTCCGCTTTCCATCACCCCGCCCCATTCTCCCTCTTTCCGTCTCCCCTTCTCCCTCTCTCCATCACCCCGCCCCATTCTCCCGCTTTCCATCATCCCGCCCCATTCTCCCGCTTTCAATCACCCCGCCCCATTCTTCCGCTTTCCATCACCCCGCCCCATTCTCCCTCTTTCCATCAGCCCGCCCCATTCTCCCTCTTTCCATCACACTCGCCCCATTCTCCCGCTTTCCATCACCCCGCCCCATTCTCCCGCTATTTCATCACCCCGCCCCATTCTCCCGCTTTCCATCACCCCGCCCCATTCTCCCTCTTTCCATCACCCCGCCCTATTCTCCCTCTTTCCATCACCCCGCTCCATTCTCCCGCTTTCTATCACCCCGCCCCATTCTCCCGCTTTCCATCACCCCACCCCATTCTCCCGCCTTCCATCACCCCGCTCCATTCTCCCGCTTTCCATCACCCCGCCCAGTTCTCCCTCTTTCCATCACCCCTCCCCATTATCCCTCTTTCCATCACCCCGCCCCCTTCTCCCTCTTTCCATCACCCCGCCCCATTATCCCGCTTTCCATCACCCCGCCCCATTCTCCCTCTTTCCATCACCCCGCCCCATTCTCCCGCTTTCCATCACCCCGCCCCATTCTCCCGCTTTCCATCACCCCGCCCCATTCTTCCGCTTTCCATCACCCCGCCCCATTCTCCCTCTTTCCGTCTCCCCGCCCCATTCTCCCTCTCTCCATCACCCCACCCCATTCTCCCGCTTTCCATCATCCCGCCCCATTCTCCCGCTTTCAATCACCCCGCCCCATTCTTCCGCTTTCCATCACCCCGCCCCATTCTCCCTCTTTCCATCAGCCCGCCCCATTCTCCCTCTTTCCATCACCTCGCCCCATTCTCCCGCTTTCCATCACCCCGCCCCATTCTCCCGCTATTTCATCACCCCGCCCCATTCTCCCTCTTTCCATAACCCCGCCCTATTCTCCCTCTTTCCATCACCCCGCAACATTCTCCCTCTTTTCATCACCCCACCCCATTCTCCCGCTTTCCATCACCCCGCCCCATTCTCCCGCTTTCCATCAACCCGCCTCATTCTCCCGCTTTCCATCACCCCACCCCATTCTCCCGCTTTCCATCACCCCACCCCATTCTCCCGCTTTCCATCACCCCCCCCTATTCTCCCTCTTTCCATCAACCTGCCCCATTCTCCCGCTTTCCATCACCGTCCTATTCTCCTTCTTTCCATCACCCCACCCAATTCTCCCGCTTTCCATCACCCCGCCCCATTCTCCCTCTTTCCATCACCCCGCCCCATTCTCCCGCTTTCCACCACCCCGCTCCATTCTCCCGCTTTCCATCACCCCGCCCATTTCTCCCTCTTTCCATCACCCCTCCCCATTCTCCCTCTTTCCATCACCCCGCCACATTCTCCCGCTTTCCATCACCGCGCCTCATAATCCCTCTTTCCATTACCCCGCCCCATTCTCCCTCTTTCCATCACACCGCCCCATTCTCCCTCTATCCACCACCCCGCCCTATTCTCCCTCTTTCCATCACCCTGCCCCATTCTCCCGCTTTCTATCACCCCGCCCCATTTTCCCGCTTTCCATCACCCCTCCCCATTCTCCCGCTATCGATCACCCCGCCCCATTCTCCCGCTTTCCATCACCCCGCCCCATTCTCCATCTTTCCATCACCCCGCCCTATTCTCCCTCTTTCCATCACCCCGCCCCATTCTCCCACTTTCCATCACCCGACCTGGACATGGACGTGGATGTGGACGTGGACGTGGACGTGGACGTGGACGTAGAAATGGACGTGGACGTGGACGTGGATGTGGACGTAAAAATGGACGTGGACGTGGACGTGGACGTGGACGTGGACGTGGATGTGGACGTGGACATGGACGTGGACGTGGACGTGGATGTGGACGTGAACGTGGACGTGGACGTGGACGTGGACCTGGACGTAGACGTGGACGTGGACGTGGACCTGGACCTGGACGTTGACATGGACGTGGACGTGGACGTGGATGTGGACGTGGACGTGGACGTGGACCTGGACGTGGACGTGGACGTGGACGTGGACCTGGACGTTGACGTGGACGTGGAGGACATGGACGTGAACGTGGACGTGGACATGGACATGGACGTGGACGTGGACGTGGACGAGGACGAGGCAAGGACGTGGACGTGGACGAGGAGGACGTGGACGTGGACGTGGACGTGGACGTGGACGAGGACGAGGACGTGGACGTGGACGTGGACGTGGACGTGGACGTGGACGTGGAGGACATGGACGTGGACGTGGACGTGGACGTGGACGTAGAACTGGACGTGGACGTGGACGTGGACGTGGACGTGGACGTTGACGTGGACGTGGACGTGGACGTGGACGTGGACGTGGACGTGGACGTGGACCTGGACGTTGACGTGGACGTGGACGTGGACGTGGAGGACATGGACGTGGACGTGGACGTGGACGTGGACGTTGACGTGGACGTAGAAATGGACGTAGACGTGGACGTGGACGTGCACGTGGACGTGGAGGTGGACGTGGACATGGAGGACATGGACGTGGACGTGGACGTGGACGTGGACGAGGACGATGACGTGGACGTGGACGTGGACGAGGACGTGGACGTGGACGTGGACGTGGACGTACAAATGGACGTGGACGTGGACGTGGAGGACATGGACGTGGACGTGGACGTGGACGTGGACGAGGACGAGGACGAGTACGTGGACGTGGACGTGGACATGGACATGGACATGGACGTGGACGTGGACATGGACGTGGACGTGGACGTGGACGTGGACGTGGACGTGGACATGGACGTGGACGTGGACGTGGACGTGGACTTGGACTTGGACTTGGACGTGGACGTGGAGGTCGACGTGGATGTCGACGTCGAAGTCGACGTGGACGGACGTAGACGTGGACGTGGACATGGACATGGACGTGGACGTGGACGTGGACATAGAAATGGACGTGGACGTGGACGTGGACGTCGGCGTGCACGTGCTCGTGGACATGGACGTGGACGTGGACGTGGACGTGGTCATGGACGTGGACGTGGACATGGACGTGGACGTGGTCGTGGACGTGGACGTGGACGTGGAGGACGTGGACGTGGAGGACATCGACGTGGATGTGGAGGACGTGGACGTGGACGTGGAGGACGAGGACGTGGACGTGGACGTGGACGTGGACATGGATGTGGACGTGGACATGGACGTGGACGTGGACATGGACGTGGAGGACATGGACGTTGACGTGGACGTGGACGTGGACGTTGACGTGGACGTGGAACTGGACGTAGATGTGGACGTAGAACTGGACGTGGACGTGGACGTGGACGTGGACGTGGAGGACATGGACGTGGACGTGGACATGGACATGGACGTGGATGTGGACGTGGACGTGGACGTGGACGTGGACGTGGACATGGACGTGGACGTGGACGTGGACGTGGACTTGGACTTGGACGTGGACGTGGAGGTCGACGTGGATGTCGACGTCGACGTCGACGTGGACGGACGTAGACGTGGACGTGGACGTGGACGTGGACATGGACATGGACGTGGACGTAGACGTGGACGTAGAAATGGACGTGGACGTGGACGTGGACGTCGGCGTGCATGTGCTCGTGGACATGGACGTGGACGTGGACGTGGACGTGGACGTGAACGTGGACGTGGACGTGGACGTGGACGTGGACGTGGTCATGGACGTGGACGTGGACATGGACGTGGACGTGGTCGTGGACGTGGACGTGGACGTGGAGGACGTGGACGTGGAGGACGTCGACGTAGACGTGGAGGACGTGGACGTGGACGTGGAGGACGAGGACGTGGACGTGGACGTGGACGTGGACGTGGACATGGACGTGGACGTGGACGTGGACATGGACGTGGACGTGGACATGGACGTGGAGGACATGGACGTGGACGTGGACGTGGACGTGGACGTAGATGTGGACGTAGAACTGGACGTGGACGTGGACGTGGACGTGGACGTGGACGTGGAGGACATGGACGTGGACGAGGACGTGGACGTGGACGTGGACATGGACATGGACGTGGACTGTGGACGTGGACGTGGACGTGGATGTGGACGTGGACGTGGACGTGGACGTGGACATGGACGTGGACGTGGACGTGGACTTGGACTTGGACTTGGACGTGGACGTGGAGGTCGACGTGGATGTCGACGTCGACGTCGACGTGGACGGACGTAGACGTGGACGTGGACGTGGACATGGACATGGTCGTGGACGTGGACGTAGAAATGGACGTGGACGTGGACGTGGACGTTGGCGTGCACGTGCTCGTGGACATGGACGTGGACGTGGACGTGGACATGGACGTGGACGTGGACGTGAACGTGGACGTGGACGTGGACGTGGACGTGGTCCTGGACGTGGACGTGGACATGGACGTGGACGTGGTCATGGACGTGGACGTGGACGTGGAGGACGTGGACGTGGAGGACGTGGACGTGGTCGTGGACGTGGACATGGACGTGGACGTGGACGTGGAGGACGTCGACGTGGACGTGGAGGACGTGGACGTGGACGTGGAGGACGAGGACGTGGACGTGGACGTGGACATGGACATGGACGTGGACGTGGACGTGGACATGGACGTGGACGTGGACATGGACATGGAGGACATGGACGTGGACGTGGACGTGGACGTGGACGTGGACGTAGACGTGGACGTAGAACTGGACGTGGACGTGGACGTGGACATGGACGTGGACGTGGACGTGGACGTGGACGTGGACGTGGAGGACATGGACGTGGACGTGGACGTGGACGTGGACGTAGAACTGGACGTGGACGTGGACGTGGACGTGGACGTGGACGTGGACCTGGACCTGGACGTTGACGTGGACGTGGACGTGGACGTGGACGTGGACCTGGACGTGGACGTGGACGTGGACCTGGACGTTGACGTTGACGTGGAGGACATGGACGTGGACGTGGACGTGGACCTGGACGTGGACGTGGACGTGGACGTGGACATGGATGTAGACGTGGACGTGGAGGTGGACGTGGACGTGGACGAGGACGAGGACGTGGACGAGGAGGACATGGACGTGGACGTGGACGTGGACGTGGACGTGGACGAGGACGAGGACGTGGACATGGACGTGGACGTGGACGTGGACGTGGACGTGGACTAGACGTGGACGTGGACGTGGACGTAGAAATGGACGTGAACGTAGACGTGGACCTGGACGTGGACGTGAAGGTGGACGTGGACCTGGACGTGGAAGTGGACCTGGACATGGACATGGACGTGGACGTGAAGGTGGACGTGGACCTGGACATGGACGTGGACGTAGACGTGGACGTGGACGTGGACGTGGACGTGGAGGTGGAAGTGGACGTGGACGTGGACGTGGAAGTGGACGTGGACGTGGACGTGGAGGTGGACGTGGACGTGGACGTGGAGGTGGACGTGGACGTGGACGTGAAGGTGGACGTGGACCTGGACATGGACGTGGACGTAGACGTGGACGTGGACGTGGACGTGGACGTGGACGTGGAGGTGGAAGTGGACGTGGACGTGGACGTGGAAGTCGACGTGGACGTGGACGTGGAGGTGGACGTGGACGTGGACGTGGAGGTGGACGTGGACGTGGAGGTGGACGTGGAGGTGGACGTGGACGTGGAGGTGGACGTGGACGTGGACGTGGAGGTGGACGTGGACGTGGACGTGGACGTGGAGGTGGACGTGGACGTGAAGGTGGACGTGGACCTGGACGTGGAAGTGGACGTGGACGTGGACGTGGACCTGGACCTGGACATGGACGTGGACGTGGACGTGGACGTGGACGTAGAAATGGACGTGGACGTGGACGTGGACGTGGACGTGGACGTAAAAATGGACGTGGACGTGGACATGGACGTGGACGTGGACGTGGACGTGGACGTGGACATGGACGTGGACGTGGACGTGGACGTGGACGTGGACGTGAACGTGGACGTGGACCTGAACGTCGACGTGGACGTGGACGTGGACCTGGACCTCGACGTTTACGTGGACGTGGACGTGGACGTGGATGTGGACGTGGACGTGGACGTGGACCTGGACGTGGACGTGGACGTGGACGTGGACCTGGACGTTGACGTGGACGTGGAGGACATGGACGTGGACGTGGACGTGGACGTGGACCTGGACGTGGACGTGGACGTGGACGTGGAGGTGGACGTGGACGGGACGTGAAGGTGGACGTGGACCTGGACGTGGACGTGGACGTGGAAGTGGACGTGGACGTGGACGTGGACCTGGACCTGGACATGGACGTGGACGTGTACGTGGACGTGGACGTGGACGTAGAAATGGACGTGGACGTGGACGTGGATGTAAAAATGGACGTGGACGTGGACGTGGACGTGGACGTGGACGTGGACGTGGACCTGGACGTTGACGTGGACGTGGACGTGGAGGTGGACGTGGAGGACATGGACGTGGACGTGGACGTGGACGTTGACGTGGACATAGAAATGGACGTAGACGTGGACGTGGACGTGCACGTGGACGTGGAGGTGGACGTGGACATGGAGGACATGGACGTGGACGTGGACGTGGAAGTGGACGTGGACGAGGACGAGGACGTGGACGTGGACGTGGACGTGGACGTGGTCGTGGACGTGGACGTGGACGTGGTCGTGGACGTGGACGTGGAGGACGTCGACGTGGACGTGGAGGACGTGGACGTGGACGTGGAGGACGAGGACGTGGACGTGGACGTGGACGTGGACATGGACGTGGACGTGGACGTGGACATGGACGTGGACGTGGACATGGACGTGGAGGACATGGACGTGGACGTGGACGTGGACGTGGACGTAGACGTGGACGTAGAACTGGACGTGGACGTGGACGTGGACGTGGACGTGGACGTAGAACTGGACGTGGACGTGGACGTGGACGTAGACCTGGACCTGGACGTTGACGTGGACGTGGACGTGGACGTGGACCTGGACGTGGACGTGGACGTGGACCTGGACGTTGACGTTGACGTGGAGGACATGGACGTGGACGTGGACGTGGACCTGGACGTGGACGTGGACGTGGACGTGGACATGGACGTGGACGTGGACGTGGATGTGGACGTGGACGTGGACGAGGACGAGGACGTGGACGAGGAGGACATGGACGTGGACGTGGAGGTGGACGTGGACGTGGACGAGGACGTAGAAATGGACGTGGACATAGACGTGGACCTGGACGTGGACGTGAAGGTGGACGTGGACCTGGACGTGGAAGTGGACCTGGACATGGACATGGACGTGGACGTGAAGGTGGACGTGAAGGTGGACGTGGACCTGGACGTGGAAGTGGACCTGGACATGGACATGGACGTGGACGTGAAGGTGGACGTGGACCTGGACATGGACGTGGACGTAGACGTGGACGTGGACGTGGACGTGGACGTGGACGTGGAGGTGGAAGTGGACGTGGACGTGGACGTGGAAGTGGACGTGGACGTGGACGTGGACGTGGAGGTGGACGTGGACGTGGACGTGGAGGTGGACGTGGACGTGGACGTGAAGGTGGACGTGGACCTGGACATGGACGTGGACGTAGACGTGGACGTGGACGTGGACGTGGACGTGGAGGTGGAAGTGGACGTGGACGTGGACGTGGAAGTCGACGTGGACGTGGACGTGGAGGTGGACGTGGACGTGGACGTGGAGGTGGACGTGGACGTGGACGTGAAGGTGGACGTGGACCTGGACGTGGAAGTGGACGTGGACGTGGACGTGGACCTAGACCTGGACATGGACGTGGACGTGGACGTGGACGTGGACGTGGACGTAGAAATGGACGTGGACGTGGACGTGGACGTGGACATAAAAATGGACGTGGACGTGGACATGGACGTGGACGTGGACGTGGACGTGGACATGGACGTGGACGTGGACGTGGACGTGGACGTGAACGTGGACGTGGACGTGGACCTGGACGTAGACGTGGACGTGGACGTGGACCTGGACCTGGACGTTGACGTGGACGTGGACGTGGATGTGGACGTGGACGTGGACCTGGACGTGGACGTGGACGTGGACGTGGACCTGGACGTTGACGTGGACGTCGAGGACATGGACGTGGACGTGGACGTGGACCTGGACGTGGACGTGGACGTGGACGTGGACGTGGAGGTGGACGTGGACGGGACGTGAAGGTGGACGTGGACCTGGACGTGGACGTGGACGAGGAAGTGGACGTGGACGTGGACGTGGACCTGGACCTGGACATGGACGTGGACGTGGACGTGGACGTGGACGTAGAAATGGACGTGGACGTGGACGTGGATGTAAAAATGGACGTGGACGTGGACGTGGACGTGGACATGGACGTGGACGTGGACGTGGACGTGGACGTGGACGTGGACCTGGACGTTGACGTGGACGTGGACGTGGAGGTGGACGTGGAGGACATGGACGTGGACGTGGACGTGGACGTGGACGTTGACGTGGACGTAGAAATGGACGTTGACGTGGACGTGGACGTGCACGTGGACGTGGAGGTGGACGGGGACATGGAGGACATGGACGTGGACGTGGACGTGGAAGTGGACGTGGACGAGGACGAGGACGTGGACGAGGACGTGGACGTGGACGTGGACGTGGACGTGGACGTAGAAATGGACGTGGACGTGGACGTGGAGGACATGGACGTGGACGTGGACGTGGACGTGGACGAGGACGAGGACGTGGACGTGGACGTGGACGTGGACATGGACATGGACGTGGACGTGGACGTGGACTTGGACGTGGACATGGACGTGGACGTGGACGTGGACGTGGACGTGGACGTGGACATGGACGTGGACGTGGACGTGGACGTGGACGTGGACGTGGACGTGGACTTGGACTTGGACTTGGACGTGGACGTGGATGTCGACGTGGATGTCGACGTCGACGTCGACGTGGACGGACGTAGACGTGGACGTGGACGTGGACATGGACATGGACGTGGACGTGGACGTGGACGTAGAAATGGACGTGGACGTGGATGTGGACGTCGGCGTGCACGTGCTCGTGGACATGGACGTGGACGTGGACGTCGACGTGGACGTGGACGTGGACGTGGACGTGAACGTGGACGTGGACATGGACGTGGACATGGTCATGGACGTGGACGTGGACATGGACGTGGACGTGGTCGTGGACATGGACGTGGACGTGGAGGACGTGGACGTGGAGGACGTCGACGTGGACGTGGAGGATGTGGACGTGGACGTGGAGGACGAGGACGTGGACGTGGACGTGGACGTGGACGTGGACGTGGACGTGGATGTGGACGTGGACGTGGACATGGACGTGGAGGTGGACGTGGACGTGGAGGACATGGACGTGGACGTGGACGTGGACGTGGACGTGGACGTGGATGTAGAACTGGACGTGGACGTGGACGTGGACGTGGACATGGACGTGGACGTGGAGGACATGGACGTGGACGTGGTTGTGGACGTGGACGTAGAACTGGACGTGGACGTGGACGTGGACGTGGACGTGGACGTGGACGTGGACGTGGACCTGGACGTTGACGTGCGCGTGGACGTGGACGTAGACGTGGAGGACGTGGACGTGGACGTGGACGCGGACGAGGACGTGGACGCGGACGAGGACGCGGACGGGGACGCGGACGTGGACGTGGACGTGGACCTGGACGTTGACGTGCGCGTAGACGTGGACGTGGACGCGGATGAGGACGTGGACGCGGACGTGGACGTGGACGTGGACCTGGACGGGGACGGGGACGGGGACGGGGGCGTGGACGTGGACGTGGACGTGGATGTGGACGTGGACGTGGACGTGGTCGTGGACGTGGACGTGGACGTGGACGTGGACGTGGAAATGGACGTGGACGTGGACATGGACGTGGTCGTGGACGTGGACGTGGTCGTGGACGTGGACGTGGACGTGGACGTGGACGTGGACGTGGAGGTGGACGTGGACGTGGACGTGGACGTGGAGGACGTGGACGTGGAGGTGGACGTGGACGTGGACGTGGAGAACGTGGACGTGGACGTGGATGTGGAGGACGTGGACGTGGACGTGGACGTGGACGTGGACGTGGAGGTGGACGTGGACGTGGACGTGGACGTGGAGGACATGGACGTGGAGGTGGACGTGGAGGACATGGACGTGGACGTGGACGTGGACGTGGACGTGGACGTGGAAATGGACGTGGACGTGGACGTGGACGTGGACGTGGACGTGGACGTGGACTAGACGTGGACGTGGACGTGGACGTGGACGAGGACGAGGACATGGACGTGGACGTAGAAATGGAGGTGGACGTGGACGTAGAAATGGAGGTGGACCTGGACGTGGACCTGGACGGTGGACGTGGACGTGGACGTGGACGTAGAAATGGAGGTGGACCTGGACGTGGACCTGGACGTTGACGTCGACGTGGACATGGACGTGGAGGACGTGGACGTGGACGTGGACGTGGAGGACATGGACGTGGACGTGGACGTGGACGTGGACGTGGACGTGGACGTGGAAATGGACGTGGACGTGGACGTGGACGTGGACGTGGACTAGACGTGGACGTGGACGTGGACGTGGACGTGGACGTGGACGTGGAGGTGGACGTGGACGTGGACGTGGACGTGGACGTGGACGAGGAGGAGGACGTGGACGTGGACGTGGACGTGGACGTGGACGTAGAAATGGAGGTGGACGTGGACGTAGACCTGGACGTTGACGTGGACATGGACCTGGACGTTGACGTGCGCGTGGATGTGGACGTGGACGTGGAGGACGTGGACGTGGACGTGGACGTGGACGTGAACGTGGACGTGGACGAGGACGAGGACGTGGACGTGGACGTGGACGTGGACGTGGTCGTGGACGTGGTCGTGGACGTGGACGTGGACGTGGACGTGGACCTGGACCTGGACGTGGACGTGGACGTGGACGTGGACGTGGAGGACATGGACGTGGACGTGGACGTCGAGGACATGGACGTGGACGTGGACGTGGACGTTGACGTGGACGTGGACGTGGACGTGGACGTGGTCGTGGACGTGGACGTGGACGTGGACGTGGAAATGGACGTGGACGTGGACATGGACGTGGTCGTGGACGTGGTCGTGGACGTGGACGTGGACGTGGACGTGGACGTGGACGTGGACGTGGAGGTGGACATGGACGTGGACATGGACGTGGACGTGGAGGACGTGGACGTGGAGGTGGACGTGGACGTGGACGTGGACGTGGACGTGAAGGACGTGGACGTGGACGTGGACGTGGAGGACGTGGACGTGGACGTGGACGTGGACGTGGACGTGGACGTGGAGGTGGACGTGGACGTGGACGTGGAGGTGGACGTGGAGGACATGGACGTGGAGGTGGACGTGGAGGACATGGACGTGGACGTGGACGTGGACGTGGACGTGGACGTGGAAATGGACGTGGACGTGGACGTGGACGTGGACGTGGACGTGGACTAGACGTGGACGTGGACGTGGACGTGGACGTGGACGTAGACGTGGACGTGGACGAGGACGAGGACGTGGACGTGGACGTGGACGTAGAAATGGAGGTGGACGTGGATGTAGAAATGGAGGTGGACCTGGACGTGGACCTGGACGGTGGACGTGGACGTGGACGTGGACGTAGAAATGGAGGTGGACCTGGACGTGGACCTGGACGTTGACGTGGACGTGGACGTGGACGTGGAGGACGTGGACGTGGACGTGGACGTGGAGGACATGGACGTGGACGTGGACGTGGACGTGGACGTGGACGTGGAAATGGACGTGGACGTGGACGTGGACGTGGACGTGGACGTGGACTAGACGTGGACGTGGACGTGGACGTGGACGTGGACGTGGAGGTGGACGTGGACGTGGACGTGGACGTGGACGAGGAGGAGGACGTGGACGTGGACGTGGACGTGGACGTGGACGTGGACGTAGAAATGGAGGTGGACGTGGACGTAGACCTGGACGTTGACGTGGACATGGACCTGGACGTTGACGTGCGCGTGGACGTGGACGTGGACGTGGAGGACGTGGACGTGGACGTGGACTGTGGATGTGGACGTGGACGTGGACGTGGACGAGGACGAGGACGTGGACGTGGACGTGGACGTGGACGTGGACGTGGTCGTGGACGTGGTCGTGGACGTGGACGTGGACGTGGACCTGGACCTGGACGTGGACGTGGACGTGGACGTGGACGTGGAGGACATGGACGTGGACGTGGACGTCGAGGACATGGACGTGGACGTGGACGTTGACGTGGACGTGGACGTGGACGTGGACGTGGACGAGGACGAGGACGAGGACGTGGACATGGACGTGGACGTGGACGTGGACATGGACGTGGACGTGGACGTGGACGTGGACATGGTCGTGGACGTGGACGTGGACATGGACGTGGACGTGGACATGGACGTGGAGGTGGACGTGGAGGTGGACGTGGACATGGTCATGGACGTGGACGTGGACGTGGACGTGGACGTGGACGTGGACGTGGACATGGACGTGGACGTGGACGTGGACGTGGACATGGACGTGGACGTGGACATGGACGTGGACATGGACATGGTCGTGGACATGGACATGGTCGTGGACGTGGACGTGGACATGGACATGGTCGTGGACATGGACATGGACGTGGACATGGACATGGTCGTGGACATGGACATGGTCGTGGACGTGGACGTGGACATGGACATGGTCGTGGACATGGACATGGTCGTGGACATGGACATGGACGTGGACATGGACGTGGACATGGACATGGTCGTGGACGTGGACGTGGACGTGGACATGGACGTTGACGTGGACATGGACGTGGTCATGGACGTGGACGTGGACGTGGACATAGACGTGGACGTGGACGTGGACATAGATGTGGACGTGGACATAGATGTGGTCGTGGTCGTGGACGTGGACGTGGACGTGGTCATGGACGTAGATGTGGACGTGGACGTGGAGGACGTGGACGTGGACGACGTGGAGGACATGGACGTGGAGGACGTGGACGTGGACGTGGAGGACGTGGACGTGGACGTGGACGTAGACGTGGTCGTGGACGTGGACGTTGACGTGGACGTGGACGTGGTCGTGGACGTGGAGGACTTGGACGTTGACATGGACGTGGACGTGGACGTGGACGTGGACATGGTCGTGGACGTGGACGTGGAAGTGGACGTGGACGTGGACATGGACGTGGATGTGGACGTGGACGTGGAAGTGGACGTGGACGTGGACATGGATGTGGACGTGGACGTGGACGTGGACGTGGACGTCGTCTTGGAGCTTGCGTGGTCGAGGAGCGTGCCTGGTCCATGGGCTTGCGTGATCCAGGAGCTTGCCTGGTCCAGGAGCTTGCTTGGTCCAGAAGCTTGCCTGGTCCAGGAGCTTGCCTTGTCTAGGAGCTTGCTTGGTCCAGGAGCTTGCCTCGTCCAAGAGCTTGCGTGGTCGAGGAGCTTACCTGGTCTAGGAGCTTGCCTCGTCGAAGAGCTTGCCTTATCAAGGAGCTTGCCTGGTCCAAGAGCTTTCCTGGTCCAGGAGCGTGCCTGATCTAGGAGCTTGCTTGGACAAGGAGCTTGCCTGATCCAAAATCTTGCCTTGTCCAAGAGCTTGCCTGGTCCAGGAGCTTGCTTGGTCCAAGAGCTTGCTCGGTCCAAGCTTGCCTTGTCCAGGAGCATGCCTAGTCTAAGAGCTTGCCTGGTCGAGGAGGTTGCCTCGTCAAGGAGCTTGCCTGGTCCAGGAGCTGGCCTGGTCCAAAAGCGTGCCTGAAGCTAAAATGCGCCTAGGTCCATGAGCTTGCCTGGTCCAGGAGCTTGCCTGGTCTAGGAGCCTGCCTGGTCCAGGAGCTTGCCTGGTCCAGGAGCGTGCCTGGTCCAGGTGCTTGCCTGGTCCACGAGCTAGCCTCGTCCTAGAGCTTGTCTGGTCCAGGAGCGTCCTTGGTCGAGGAGCTTGCCTGGTCCAGGAGCTTGCTTGGTCCAAGAGCTTGCCTGGTCCTGGAGCTTCACTGGTCCAAGAGCTTGCCAGGTGCAAGAGCTTGTCAGGTCCAGGTGCATGCCGGGTCCAAGAGCTTGCCTGGTCCAGGAGCTTGCCTCATCAAGGAGCTTGCCTGGTCCAGGAGCTGGCCTGGTCCTGGAGCGTGCCTGGTCTTGGAATGTTTCTTGTCTAGGAGCTTGCCTTGTCCACGAGCTTGCCTGGTCCAAGAGCTTGCCTGGTCCAAGAGCTTGCCTGGTCCAAGAGCTTGCCTAGTCCACAAGCTTGCCTGGTCCAAGAGCTTGCCTCGTCAAGGAGCTTGCCTGGTTCAGGAGCTGGCCTCGTCTAGGAGCGTGCCTGGTCGTGGAATGTGTCTGGTCCAGGAGAGTGCCTAGTCCATAAGCTTGCCTCGTCTAGGAGCTTGCCTAGTCCAGGAGCTTGCCTGGTCCTGGAGCTTGCCTGATCCTGGAGCTTGCCTGGTCCAAGGCAAGCTAACGGACCAAGAAAGCTCCAGGACCGGGCAGGCTCCTGGACCAGGCACGCTCCTGGAACAGGCAAGCTCCTGGACCAGGCAAAGCTCCTGGACCAGGCAAGCTCTTGGACCAGGCAAGCTCCTGGACTAGGCAAGCTCCTGGACCAGGCACGCTCCTGGACCCGGCAAGCTCCTAGACCGGGCAAGCTCTTGGACCAGGCAAGCTCCTGGTCCAGGCAAACTCGTGGACCTGGCACGCTCCTGGACCAGGCAAGATCTTGGACGAGGCGAGCTCCTGGACCAGGCAAGCTCCTAGACCAGGCAAGCTCTTGGACCACGAACGCTCCTGGACCTGGCAAGCTCCTAGACCAGGCAAGATCTTGGACGAGGCAAGCTCCTAGACCAGGCAAGCTCCTGGATCAGGCAAGCTCCTTGACCAGGCACGCTCCTGGACCAGGCAAGCTCCTAGACCAGGCAAGGTCCTGGACCAGGCAAGCTCCTAGACCAGGCAAGCTCGTGGACCAGCCATGCTCGTGGACCAGCCAAGCTCTTGGACAGGGCATGCTCCTAAACCACGAAAGCTCTTGGACCAGGCAAGCTCTTGGACCAGGCAAGCTCCTGGACCAGCCAAGCTCCCGGACCATGCAAGCTCGTGGACCAGGCACGGTCCTAGACCAGGCAAGATCCTAGACCAGGCAAGCTCCTGGACCAGGCAAGCTCGTGGACCGGGCAAGCTCGTGGACCAGGCAAGCTCCTTGACCAGGCAAGCTCCTAGACCAGGCACGCTCCTGGACCAGGCAAGCTCCTAGACCACGCAAGCTCCTGGACCACGCAAGCTCTTGGACCAGGCACGCTCTTGGACCAGGCAAGCTCTTGGACCAGGTAGGCTTCATGACTGGGCAAGCTGCTGGACAAGGCAAGCTCCTCGACCAGGCAAGATCCTGGTCCAGCCAAGCTCATGGACCACGCAAGCTCCTGGACCAGGAACGCTCGTTGACCAGGCACGCTCTTGGACCAGGCAAGCTCCTAGACCAGGCAAGGTCCTGGACCAGGCAAACTCCTGGACCAGGCAAGCTCATGGACCGGGCACGCTCCTGGACCAGGCAAGCTCCTGGACCAGGCAAGCTCCTAAACCACGCAAGCTCTTAGACCGGGCAAGCTCGTGGAACACGCAAGCTCGTGGACCAGGCAGGCTCCTGGACCAGGCAAGCTCCTTAGACCAGGCAAGCTCCTTGACCAGGCAAGCTCGTGGACCAGGCACGCTTTTGGACCAGGCAGGCTTCTGGACCAAGCAAGCTCCTGGACCACGCAAGCTCCTGGACCAGGCAAGCTCGTGGACCAGGCAGGCTCCTGGACCAGGCAAGCTCCTGGACCAAGCAAGCTCCTGGACCAGGCACACTCGTGGACCAGGCACACTCCTGGACCAGGCAAGCTCTTGGACCAGGCAAGCTCTTGGACCACGCAAGCTCCTGGACAAGGCACGCTCGTGGACCAGGCATGCTCCTAGCCTAGGCACGCTCCTGGAACAGGCAACCTCATGGACCAAGCACGCTCCTTGACCAGGCAAGCTCCTAGACAAGGCAAGCTCCTAGACCATGCAAGCTCTTGGACCAGGCACGCTCCTGGACCAGGCAAGCTCTTGGACCAGGCACACTTCTGGACCAAGCAAGCTCCTGGACCAGGCAAGCTCCTGGACGACGCAAGCTCTTGGACCACGCAGGCATCTAGACCAAGCAAGCTCCTGGACCTGGCAAGCTCCTGGACCACGCAAGCTTCTGGACAAGGCAAGCTCCCGGACCAGGCAATATCTTGGACCAGGCAAACTCCCGGTCCAAGGAAGCTCCTGGACCAAGCAAGCTCGTGGACCGAGCACGCTCTTGGACCAGGAAAGTTCCTAGACGAGGCAAGCTCCTGGACCAGGCAAGCTCCTGGACCTTGCAAGCTCCTGGACTTGGCAAGCTCCTGTACCAGGCACGCTCCTGGACTAGGCAAGCTCCTAGACTAGGCAAGCTCCTCGACCACGCAAGCTCTTGGACCAGACAAGCTCCTGGACCGGGCAAGCTCCTGGACCAGTCAAGCTAACGGACCATGAAAGCTCCTGGACAAGGCAAGCTCGTGGAGCTTGGTCTAGGAGTTTGCCTGGTCCAGCAGCTTGCCTGGTCTAGGAGCTTGCCTGGTCCAGGAGCTTGCCTGGTCCAGGAGCGTTCCTAGTCCACGAGTTTGCCTGGTCCAGAAGCTTGCGTGGTCCAGGAGCTTGCTTGTTCCACGAGCGTGCCTGGTCCAGGAGCTTGCCTTGTCCAGGAGCTTTCTTGGTCCGTTAGCTTGCCTGGTCCAGGAGCTTGCCTGGTCTAGGAGCTTTCCTGGTCCAAGAGCTTGCCTGGTCCAAGAGCTTGCCTGGTCCAGCAGCTTGCCTGGTCCAAGAGCGTGCGTGATCCACCAGCTTGCCTGGTCCAAGAGCTTGCCTGGTCCAGGAGCGTGCCTGGTCCAAGAGCTTGCCTGGTCCAGGAGCTTTCATTTTCCAAGAGCTTGCCTGGTCCAAGAGCTTGCTTGGTCCAGAAGCCTGCCTGGTCCAAGAGCTTGCCTAGTCCAGGAGCGTGTCTGGGTTAAGAGCTTGCCTGGTCCAAGAGCTTGCGTGGTCAAGGAGCTTGCCTGGTCCAGGAGCTTGCCTGGTCCAGGAGCTTGCCTTGTCCAAGAGCTTGCCTGGTCCAAGAGCTTGCGTGGTCTAGGAGCTTGCCTGGTCCAGGAGCTTGCCTAGTCTAGGAGCTTGCCTGGTCTAGGAGCTTGCCTGGTCCAAGAGCGTGCCTGGTCCGGAAGCTTGCCTGGTCCAGGAGCTTGCCTGGTCTAGGAGCTTGCATGGTCCAGGAGCGTGCCTGGTCCAGGAGCTTGCCTGGTCCAGGATCTTGCCTGGTCCAGGAGCTATCCTAGTCTAGGAGCTTGCCTGGTCAAGGAGCTTGCCTAGTCCAGGAGCTTGCCTTCTGTTCCAAGAGCTTGCTTGGTCCAGAAGCCTACCTGGTCCAAGAGCTTGCCTGGTACAGGAGTGTGCCTGGTCCAAGAGCTTGCGTGGTCCAGGAGCTTGCGTGGTTCAGGAGCTTGCCTGGTCAAGGAGCTTGCCTGGTCCAGGAGCTTGCCTCGTCCTAGAGCTTGCCTGGTCCAGAAGCCTGCCTGGTCCAGGAGCTTGCCTAGTCCAGCAGCTTGCCTGGTCTAGGAGCTTGCCTTGTCTAGGAGCTTGCTTCGTCCAAGCGCGTTCCTGGTCCACGAGTTTGCTTGGTCCAGAAGCTTGCCTGGTCCAGGAGCTTGCCTGTTCCACGAGCGTGCCTGGTCCAGGAGCTTGCCTTATCCACGAGCTTTCATGGTCCATTAGCTTGCCTGGTCCAGGAGCTTGCCTGGTCCTGGAGCTTGCCTGGTCCAAGAGCTTGCGTGGTCCAGGAGCTTGCGTGGTCCAGGAGCTTGCCTGGTCAAGGAGCTGGCGTGGTCCAGGAGCTTGCCTGGTCAAGGAGCTTGCCTGGTCCAGGAGCTTGCCTGGTCCAGGAGCTTGCCTGGTCCAAGAGCTTGCCTGGTCCAGGAGCTTGCCTGGTCCAGGAGCTTGCCTAGTCCAGCAGCTTGCCTGGTCTAGGAGCTTGCCTAGTCTAGGAGCTTGCCTGGTCCAGGAGCGTTCCTGGTCCAAGAGCTTGCTTGGTCCAGGAGCTATCCTGGTCCAGGAGCTTGCCTGGTCCAGGAGATTGCCTGGTCCAAGAGCTTGCCTGTTCCAGGAGCGTGCCTGGTCTAAGAGCTTGCCTGGTCCAAGAGCGTGCATGGTCCACGAGCGTGCCTAGTCCAAGAGCTTGCTTGGTCTAGGAGCTTGCCTGGTCAAGGAGCTTGCCTGGTCCAGGAGCCTGCCTGGTCCAAGAGCTTGCCTCGTCTGGGAGCGTGCACGGTCCACGAGCGTGCCTGGTCCAGGAGTTTGCCTGGTCCAGGAGCTTGCGTGGTCCAATAGCTTGCTTGGTCCAGAAGCCTGCCTGGTCCAAGAGCTTGCCTGGTCCAAGAGAGTGCCACGTCCAAGAGCTTGCGTGATTCAGGAGCTTGCGTGGTCGAGGAGCTTGCCTGGTCCAGGAGCTTCCCTGGTCCAGGAGCTTGCCTGGTCCAAGAGCTTGCCTGGTCCAAGAGCTTGCGTGGTCCAGGAGCTTGCCTGGTCCAGGAGCTTGCTTGGTCTAGGAGCTTGCCTGGTCCAGGAGCTTGCCTGGTTAAAGAGCTTGCCTGGTCCAGGAGCGTGCCTGGTCCAGGAGTTTGCCTGGTCTAGAAGCTTGCCTCGTCCAGGAGCTTGCCTGGTCTAGGAGATTGCATGGTCCAGGAGCGTGCCTGGTCCAGGAGCTTGCCTGGTCCACGAGCTATCCTGGTCCAGGAGCTTGCGTGGTCCAGGAGCTTGCCAGGTCCAGGAGCTTGCCTGTTCCACGAGCATTCCTGGTCCAAGAGCTTGCCTTGTCTAGGAGCTTTCTTGGTCCGTTAGCTTGCCTGGTCCAGGAGCTTGCCTTGTCCAGGAGCTTGCCTGGTCTAGGAGCTTGCGTGAACCAATAGCTTGCTTGATCCAGAAGCCTGCCTGGTCCAA
This sequence comes from Closterium sp. NIES-65, assembly GCA_948144175.1. Lineage (NCBI taxonomy): Eukaryota > Viridiplantae > Streptophyta > Zygnematophyceae > Desmidiales > Closteriaceae > Closterium > Closterium sp. NIES-65. The sequence continues at coordinate 65,749 of CANXME010000289.1, read as the reverse complement.
GAGGTTGCCTGGTCCACGAGCGTGCCTGGTCCAAAAGCTTGCGTGGTCTAGGAGCTCGCGGTGGTCCAGGAGCTTGCCTGGTCCAAGAGCTTGCCTGGTCCAGGAGCTTTGCGTGGTCCAAGAGCTTGCCTGGTCCAAGAGCTTGCGTGGTCTAGGAGCTTGCCTGGTCCAGGAGCTTGCCTGGTCTAGGAGCTTGCCTGGTCTAGGAGCTTGCCTGGTCCAGGAGCGTGCCTGATCCACGAGTTTGCCTGGTCCAGAAGCTTGCCTGGTCCAGGAGCTTGCCTGGTCTAGGAGCTTGCATGGTCCAGGAGCTTGCCTGGTCCAGGAGCTTGCCTGGTCCAGGAGCTTGCCTGGTCCAGGAGCTTGCCTGTTCCACGAGCGTGCCTGGTCCACGAGCTTGCCTTGTCAAGGAGCTTTCTTGGTCCGTTAGCTTGCCTTGTCCACGAGCATGCCTGATCCACGAGCTTGCCTGGTCCGAGAGCGTGCCTGGACCAGGAGTGTGCCTGGTCTACGAGCGAGCCTGGTCCAGGAGCTTGCCTGGTCCCGGAGCTTTCGTGGTCCAGGAGCTTGCCTGGTCCGGAAACTTGCCTGGTCCAGGAGCTTGCCTAGTCCTCGAGCCTGCATGGTCCAAGAGCTTGCGTGGTCCAGGAGCTTTCGTGGTCCAGAAGCTTGCCTGGTCCAGGAGCTTGCCTGGTCCAAGAGCTTGCCTAGTCCAAGAGCTTGCGTGGTCTAGAAGCTTGCCTGGTCCACGAGCCTGCCTGGTCTAGGAGCTTGCCTGGTCCTGGAGCTTGCTTGGTCTAGGAGCGTGCTTGGTCCAAGAGTTTGCCTGGTCTAAAGCTTGCCTGGTCCAAGAGCTTGCCTGGTCTAGGAGCTTGCATGGTCTAGGAGCGTGCCTAGTCCAGGAGCTAGCCGTGGTCCAAGAGCTATCCTGGTCCAGGAGCTTGCCTGGTCCAGGAGCTTGCCTGGTCTAGGAGCTTGCCTGTTCCACGAGCATGCCTGGTCCAGGAGCTTGCCTTGTCAAGGAGCTTTCTTGGTCTGTTTGCTTGCCTGGTCCAGGAGCTTGCCTGGTCCAGGAGCTTTCTTGGTCCAAGAGCTTGCCTGGTCCAGGAGCTTGCCTGGTCCAGGAGCTTGCCTGGTCCAGGAGCTTGCCTGGTCCACGAGCCTACTTTGTCCGAGAGCTTGCCTGGTCTTTGAGCTTGTCTGGTCTTTGAGCTTGCCTGGTCCAGGAGCTTTCCTGGTCTAGGACCTTGCGTGGTCCAAGAGCTTGCTTGGTCCAGAAGCCTGCCTCGTCCACGAACTTGCCTGGTCTAGGAGCGTGCCTTGTCGAAAAGCTTGCGTAGTCCAGCAGCTTGCCTCGTCCAAGAGCTTGCCTGGTCCAAGAGCTTGCGTGGTCCATGAGCTTGCCTGGTCCAGGAGCTTGCCTGGTCTAGGAGCTTGCCTGGTCCAAGAGCTTCCTTGGTCCAGAAGCATGTCTGGTCCACGAGTTTGCCTGGTCCAGAAGCTTGCCTGGTCCAGGAGCTTGCCTGGTCTAGGAGCTTGCATGGTCCAGGAGCGTGCCTAGTCCAGGAGCTTGCCTAGTCCAGGAGCTATCCTGGTCCTAGGAGCTTGCTTGGTCAAGGAGCTTGCCTGTTCCAGAAGCTTGCCTGTTCCAGGAGCTTGCCTGGTCCAGGAGCTATCCTGGTCTAGGAGCTTGCCTGGTCCAGGAGCTTGCGTGGTCCATGAGCTTGCCTTGTCCAGGAGCTTTCTTGGTCCGTGAGCTTGCCTGGTCCAGGAGCTTGCCTTGTCCAGGAGCTTGCCTGATCCAAGAGCTTGCCTGGTCCAAGAGCTTGCGTGGTCCAGGAGCTTGCCTGGTCTAGGAGCTTGCCTGTTCCAGGAGCTTGCCTGGTCCAGGAGCTATCCTGGTCTAGGAGCTTTCCTGGTCCAGGAGCTTGCCTGGTCCAGGAGCTTGCGTGGTCCAAGAGCTTGCCTGGTCCAGGAGCTTGCCTGGTCCAGGAGCGTGCCTGGTCCACGACTTTGCCTGGTCCAGAAGCTTGCCTGGTTTAGGAGCATGCCTGGTCTAGGAGCTTGCATGGTCCAGGAGCGTGCCTGGTCTAGGAGCTTGCCTGGTCCAGGAGCTATCCTGTTCCAAGAGCTTGCCAGGTCCAAGAGCTTGCCTGGTCCAGGAGCTTGCCTGTTCGAGGAGCGTGCCTGGTCCAAGAGCTTGCCTGGTCCAAGAGCGAGCATGGTCCACGAGCGTGCCTGGTCGAGGAACTTGCCTGGTCAAGGAGCTTGCCTGGTCAAGGAAGTTGCCTGGTCCAGGAACTTGCCTGGTCCAAGAGCTTGCCTGGTTCATGAGCTTGCCTGGTCTAGGAGCTTGCCTGGTCCAGGAGCTTGCCTGGTCCAGAAGCGTGCCTAGTCCACGAGTTTGCCTGGTCCAGAAGCTTGCGTGGTCCAGGAGCTTGCCTAGTCTAGGAGCTTGCATGGTCCTGGAGCGTGCCTGGTCCAGGAGCTTGCCTGGTCCGGGAGCTATCCTGGTCCAGGAGCTTGCCTAGTCCAGGAGCTTGCCTGGTCCAAGAGCTTGCTTGTTCCAGGAGCGTGCCTGGTCCAAGAGCTTTCCTGGTCCAAGAGCGTGCATGGTCCACGAACGTTGTCACAGGATCGAATTCTCAATCGAAACTTGTCACTAAAACTAAATACAAGGCCTATTTATACTCGGAAAGTACAAGGATAAATGAGATAAAACGAACCTTCGGGAACACACCCTTCCCGATACTACAATCACAAGTGCGCATAAGCACGCAAGTCTATTGGCACTTGGGATTACGCCCAGATTACACCGTATACACCACTGTCGGCGCTGTCGGTGCCGTATAATAGGTATGTCGGTGGGAAAAGTAGGAAATAAGAGAAATAAATAGAAGGCTCTAGAAAATAGAATAGTAGGCCGATTGAGATGAGATAAAGACCAAAATAAAGAGGAGAAAAGGGAGAATAGGATAACGGAAAAATATAATAGTGAGAAAATATTATAACGGGGACGTCCTCTCACACTTCCCCCCCTCAAAGCTGGGTGGTAGAAGTAACACCCTGCTTGACAAGGTAGTCCTGTAGGGGACGGCGGGCGTTATCCATGTCGTGTTCAGGTTTCCTAGGTATCCTCGGAAGGATCATAGCCTTTCCAACGAATCAAGAACTCCAAGGTGCCGCTACGTCGTCGTCGGTGCGCCAGAACGGCTTCGACTTCGTACTCGGGTTCCCCATTAACGATCACTGGCAGTGGCGGCGGCGGCTGGCGACCTTTGAAGACCGTGTTTGGGTCCCGATAGGGCTTGAGAAGTTGAACATGGAAGGCATTGTGAATTCTCCAGGTAGCTGGTAAACGCAAGCGGAAGGTTACTGGAGTGACCTGCGCCTCGACGAGAAAAGGTCCGCAGAAGCGAGGTCGGAGCTTAGACGGAAGATGGCTAATGTCGAGATTGCGTGTATCCAGAAGCACCTGATCGCCAATCTGGATGGAATGATCGTTGCGACCCTGATCAGCGAGCTTCTTTTGTTGCTGCTGGATAGTCAGAAGACGTTTATGCGTGCGCTCCCACAATTGGTGCATAGTGGAAATGAAGTCATGTGCGGGTTGCACCGTGGCGGGTACTGTTGGTTTCTAAGGCGTGAGTGGGTTGCGACCGTAACAGAGGAAAAAAGGAGTTTGCCCTGTTGCGGCGTGCGTGGCGTTGTTATACGCAAACTCGAGAACCGGCAGATGTGCATCCCATGTAGAGATATCGTCCTTACACGCTGCTCGCAGAAGCTGTTCGACAATCTGGTTGAGGCGCTCTGTCTGACCATCCGTTTGGGGATGATAGGCTGATGACATGGCGAGTTTGGTCCCCATGAGCGACATGAGCTCCTTCCAGAATTGACTCGTGAATTTCGGGTCTCTGTCGGAGATCAGCGTGGTTGGAATGCCATGTTGCGAGATGACGTAGCGGAAGAATATTTGCGCTGTCTCCTCGACGCGAGCCGTTGTGTGTGTCGGAATGAAGTGTCCCATTTTGGAGAATTTGTCGATGACGACTAGAATGGTGTCGTAACCAGCTTTGGTAGGTGGTAACCCGGTGATGAAGTCGAGGCTAACCACTTGCCAAGGCTGTTCAGGGACTGGAAGAGGCTGTAGTAATCCTGCTTTCTTCTGTTTGCTACTCTTCATCCGTTGGCATGTGTCGCACGAGGTGACGAATTTTTGTACGTCATCCGCCATGTTGGGCCAATAATAATGCTTCGCAATACCGGCAAGCGTCTTGTTACTACCGAAGTGGCCTGCGTAGAGAACATCATGATATTCTTCGAGCAGTAACTGGCGTAAGGGAGGGTAATTAGGTACCCATATTTTTGTGGAGCCCTTGCGGTATGCGATGTCTTGATCCCAATGTAGAAGATGGCGCTTTTCTGCTACAGAGACTTCGGGGTCGATGGTGTATCCATGCGTGAAGAGTCCCTTCAGAAGTGGGTTCATGCCATCGATTTGTAAGGCGACAACGTGTGCAGGGCGACTCAGTGCGTCTGCCTTGTTCTTGTGCCCCGGCTTATACACGATGTCGTAATGGAAGTGGGTTTCGAGAAAGTCAATCCACCGGACCTGCCGCCTGGAGAGTGTTGGTTGGGTCTTCAGGTACTTGAGGCTGCAGTGGTCGGTGTAGACAGTCGTTTTTCTTCCTTCGAGATAACACCTCCATGCCTTAAATGCGTTGACGATGGCGAGGGCCTCTTTGTCATGGATGGGGTAATTGAGTTCTGCCCCGTGAAGTTTTTTACTGAGGTATGCAATGGGTTGTAGTCCCTTCCCTTGATCCTGCATGAGTACTGCGCCCACTGCTTGATCGCTAGCATCGGCCTCGATGACATAGTCAAGTTCAGTGTCTGGCAGGATAAGAACAGGTGCGGACGTGAGTGCGGTTTTAAGTTGTTCCACGGCTTCCTGGTGCTTCGCCTCCCATTGATATGGTGTATTCTTCTTCAACAGGTTCGTTAATGGTGCGGCAATCTTGGCGTAGTTCGGTACGAACCGGTTGTAGTAGTTGGCGAATCCAAGGAACTGTTGTAACTCCTTTACGTTCTCAGGGGTCTTCCACGTTCGCACTGCTTCGATCTTCTTAGGATCCACGTGAACTCCTTGAGCGCTCACCATATGTCCAAGGAACTGGACTTTTTTCAACGCAAACTCGCTCTTGGATAGTTTCACGTAGAAGCGTTCTCGTCGAAGAATTTCAAACACCCGTCGGTAGATGCTCAACGTGCTGCTTCATATCTTTCGAGTAGATCAGGATATCGTCCAAATATACCACCACGCACTCGTCCAGAAGGGGCCGAAGGATGTGGTTCATTTCTGCCTGAAATGTGGCTGGTGCGTTAGTGAGTCCGAATGGCATCACGAGATACTCGTATGACCCGTACCGAGTTCGAAAAGCGGTTTTGTGGATAGAGTTGTCCGCCATACGAATTTGCCAGTATCCCGATCTGAGGTCGAGCTTGGAGAATACCGTAGCACCGCGAAGTTGATCGAGTAAGTCGTCGATCCGTGGTATCGGGTATTTATTTTTTACAGTCTGCTTGTTCAAGGCTCGGTAGTCGATGCACATTCGCAGACTTCCGTCTGGCTTCGGAGTGAAGAGAACTGGAGCTCCGTACGGCGAAGTCGAAGGTCGAATCAGCCCTTTCTCCAGGAGATACTCTATTTGTTTTTTCATATCGGCAAGCTCTGTCGGGCTCAGCCGGTATGGTGCTCGAAATGTTGGCTTGGACCCCGGCTCTTCTACGATCTCGTGTTGATGTGTCCGGTATGGCGGTAGTTGATCAGGTAAATCGTCGGGGAGAACGTCCTGGAATTCTTCACGAATTTTCTTGACTGCTGGAGGAAGTTCCTGGGTCTGCTTCTCTCCGTTGTTTGCCTCGTTGACTATCGCCATGAATCCCGCCGTGGTCCGTTTGACGTTCTTTTCAAAGCGTGCGAGTGTCTCGACTGGAATATTTCCCGTGTCGTCCCATTTGGGAAGGCTGATTTTCCTCCCATTGTTGTTGATGTTGGCCGTCTGGTTAACCCAGTTGATCTCGGGGTTGAACTTTTTAAGAAAGTCTCTCCCGAAGATTATGTCGAGTCCTTTGATATTTGTGACGGGGAGAGCAGGCTTCCATCGAAGGGGTCCAATCTGGAGTAGCAACCGTGTTTCCCCGTAGATAGGTAGCTTACTGCCATCCAGCATCGTTGCAGAGAAGCTTGAGGACTTGATGTCACTTCCGAGTCGATCGATTGCCTTTTTGTCATAGACGCTGTGCGACACCCCGCTGTCCACGAGTGCTTGGAGGCGCTGTCCGTTGCAGATCACCTCGAGCAGGAGTGGTGAGCGTTGCTCGGAGTACCCAAAAATGGTCTCATTAATAGGATCATAGGGTACATCCCAATATTCAGTACACACCGTGGTTCCACTGCTTTCTTCTGGACAACTAGCTGGCCTGGGCTGCGTGGAGAAAGGCTCTTCTCCAACGCCAGGAGTAGAGGTAGTAACCGTACAAGTTGACCCTGAGGGGGTGGATCCGGTCGACGCCTGCGATCCACTGGATGCATCCTTGAGGGGTTTTCGGAGTTTCTGCAGCTTCTTTTGAACTCCCAGCTGCCTCTTCAGCTGCTTCAGCTCCATAGACTTCTTCCCTGGGGAGTGGAGAGTCGTCTTGGGCTGGTTTCGGGAGAGGACGTTGACGCCGTGAAAAGGTCTACTCCTTTCCACACTCCTTAATTTTTTCCCCAGCTCCGTAGGCACCGGTACCACTTCTTTAATTGTTTGCTTCCTCTGGAGTTCTTCCCGGAATTTGTTTATGGCTCCGGACCCGCGAAAATCGCCAGTCTTCATTAAAGCATCTTTGAAAGATAACTTTAACGAATTCTGTTTTTTTCCGGGGTCGAATTGGAGAGTTCCCGTCTTGGTCGAGTCTGTTTTCGCGGAGGTTTTCTTTTCCTCGGCGAATTCCTCTGACAAATTTCGGTCAAGGGGCTTGGGATTTCGCCCTTGATTCTCCAAATCTCGCGCCCAATGCTGTCCTTCAATTTCGATTCGGTCCAGATTGCGCTGACGCTTTCGGATCTGTGTTTTCTCGCCAGCACGATCCGCAATCACTGGCGAGATCCGTTTTTTGACTTTTTGTCTTTAGTTTCGCCACTCCCACGAGCTCGGAATGCCGCACGTGCTGATTTCATGTGAAAACAGTCGACAATGCGATGTCCGTTTCCGCCGCAAAATTCGCAAAGTGTTTTGTTTTTTGCAGGACGTGAACTCGCGTCGAATTTGTCGACTTCCATGAGGTCGGCGAACGTGGTTGAAGCCGAGCGATCCCCTTGTCGTGATCCGACGACGTGGGGTCGTCGTGTCCCGGAGTTGACAAAGTCAAAACGCTCCGCGGCCGATACGATTTCGCTGTAGCTGCTGCAATTCGCTGCTGCAACCTGGCGCCGAATGTCGGTTTTCAGCCCCGCGATGTAGGACTGAATTTTTTCGCCCTCGGTAATGTCGGGAATGCGATTATAAAATTCCTCCATCTGCTGCGTGTATTGCGCGACACTCCCGTATTGCCTATGGTGATGTAATTTTTCGCGCGCAATATAAGTGGAATTAATCGGCTCAAAACGTTTGAGAAGGTCTGCCCGGAACTGCTGCCACGTGGCTTCGCCCTGGAAAATGCTACTGTTGCTTCCGAGCCACTCGAGAGCTGGACCGCGCATCAACGTTGTTGCGAGACGAATTTTCTCGCCGTCGTACTCCGTTGTCGTCCATCCGATCGCCGCGAAATAAATTTCCATCGTCGCGAGCCACCGCCTGACGTCGGATTTTCGATCGCTAGGGTCGAACGATTCCGGCGAGCGAAGTTTCGGAACCTCGAACTGACGCTGCGACTGCTGCGAAGTCGTCAAAGCAGGAATGTTCATGGTCGAGAGGAGCCGCGTAACGCGCTGCTGCTCGTTTCGCATCTGCTCGTTCTCCAATCGCGACCGTTCAGTCGTCACTCGCATCTCCGCTTCCATCTTGGCGATTTGCGCGAAGAGCTGCTGCGTAACGTCGTTGGTCGCCGGCGAACCCATCCTGTTCAAAAACCACGCGAGGGGGTTAATTCGAAAAGCGCGGAACTGGTACTTACCAGAAATCGGCGTCGAATTGGTCGCCCCCGGCGGTTTTTCGAGGCGATTTTTTCCGCGACCGCTGCTTAGCCAAGAGTTGTCGAGTGAGAACGGCTCTGATTACCAAGTGTCACAGGATCGAATTCTCAATCGAAACTTGTCACTAAAACTGAATACAAGGCCTATTTATACTCGGAAAGTACAAGGATAAACGAGATAAAACGAACCTTCGGGAACACACCCTTCCCGATACTACAATCAGAAGTGCGCATAAGCACGCAAGTCTATTGGCACTTGGGATTACGCCCAGATTACACCGTATACACCACTGTCGGCGCTGTCGGTGCCGTATAATAGGTATGTTGGTGGGAAAAGTAGGAAATAAGAGAAATAAATAGAAGGCTCTAGAAAATAGAATAGTAGGCCGATTGAGATGAGATAAAGACCAAAATAAAGAGGAGAAAAGGGAGAATAGGATAACGGAAAAATATAATAGTGAGAAAATATTATAACGGGGACGTCCTCTCACAAACGTGCATGGTCCAGGAGCTTGCCTGGTCCAGGAGCTTGCCTGGTCAAGGAGCTTGCCTGGTCCAGGAGCTTGCCTGGTCAAGGAGCTTGCCTGGTCCATGAGCTATCCTGGTTCAGGAGCTTGCCTAGTCAAGGAGCTTGCCTGGTCCAGGAGCTTGCCTGGTCCAGGAGCTTGCCTGGTCCACGAGCCTGCCTGGTCCAAGAGCTTGCCTGGTCCAGGAGCGTGCATGGTCCACGAACGTGCCTAGTCCAGGAGTTTGCCTGGTCCAGGAGCTTGCCTGGTCCAGGAGCTTGCATAGTCTAATCTCTTGCTCGGTCCAAAAGCCTGCCTCTTCCAAGAGCTTGCCTGGTCCAGGAGCGTGCCTGGTCCAAGAGCTTGACTTATCCAGGACCTTGCGTGGTCGAGGAGCTTGCCTGGTCAAGGAGCTTGCCAGGTCCAGGAGCTTGCCTAGTCCAAGAGCTTGCCTGGTCCAAGAGCTTGCGTGGTCCAGGAGCTTGCCTTGTCTAGGAGCTTTCCTGGTCTAGGAGCTTGCCTGGTCTAGGAGCTTGACTGGTCTAGGAGCGTGCGTGGTCCACGAGTTTGCCTGGTTCAGAAGCTTGCCTCGTCCAGGAGCTTGCCTGGTCTAGGAGGTTGCATGGTCCAGGAGTGTGCCTAGTCCAGGAGCTTGCCTAGTCCAGGAGCTATCCTGGTCAAGGAGCTTGCCTGGTCCAGGAGCTTGCCTGGTCCACGAGCGTCCACATCCATGTCCAAGTCCACGTCCTTGTCTACGTCCACATCCACGTCCATGACCACGTCCACGTCCACGTCCACGTCCACGTCCACGTCCACGTCCATGTCCATGTCCACGTCCACGTCCATGTCCACGTCCATGTCCACGTCCACGTCCATGTCCACGTCCACGTCCATGTCCACGACCACGTCCATGTCCACGTCCACGTCCACGTCTAAGTCCATGTCCACGTCCACGTCCACGTCCACGTCCATATCCACGACCATGTCTTCGTCCACGTCCACGTCCACGTCCATGTCCACGTCCAAGTTCTCCACGTCCACGTCCACGTCCACGTCGACGTCCACGTAAATGTCCACGTCCATGTCCACGTCCACGTCCACGTCCATGTCCACGTCCATGTCCACGTCCACGTCCACGTCCACGCCTATCTCCACGTCCAAGTCCTCCACGTCCATGTCCACGTCCATCTCCACGTCCACGTCCATGTCCACGTCCACGTCCACGTTCACGCCCACGTCCACGCCCACGTCCACGTCCACGTCCATGTCCACGTCCATGTCCACGTCCACGTCCACGTCCACGTCCACGTCCATGTCCACGTCCACGTCCATGTCCACGTCCATGTCCACGTCCATGTCCACGTCCACGTCCACGTCCAAGTCCACGTCCAAGTTCTCCACGTCCACGTCCACGTCCACGTCGACGTCCACGTACATGTCGACGTCCATGTCCACGTCCACGTCCACATCCATGTCCATGTCCACGTCCATGTCCACGTCCACGTCCACGTCCACGTCCACGCCTATCTCCACGTCCAAGTCCTCCACGTCCATGTCCACGTCCATGTCCACGTCCACGTCCACGTCCACGTCCATGTCCACGTCCACGTCCACGTCCACGTCCACGTCCACGTCGACGTCCACGTCCACGCCCACGTCCACGCCCATGTCCACGTCCACGTCCACGTCCACGTCCACGTCCACGTCCACGTCCACGTCCACGTCCATCTCCACGTCCACGTCCACGTCCACGTCCACGTCCACGTCCATCTCCACGTCCACGTCCACGTCCACGTCCACGTCCACGTCCATCTCCACGTCCACGTCCACGTCCACGTCCACGTCCACGACCAGGTCCACGTCCACGTCCACGTCCACGACCACGTCCACGTCCACGTCCACGACCAAGTCCACGTCCACGTCCACGTCCACGTCCACGTCCATGTCCACGTCCACGTCCACGGTCCACGTCCATGTCCACGTCCACGTCCACGTCCACGTCCACGTCCATCTCCACGTCCACGTCCACGTCCACGTCCACGTCCATCTCCACGTCCACGTCCACGTCCACGTCCACGTCCACGACCATGTCCACGTCCACGTCCACGTCCACGTCCATGTCCACGTCCACGTCCATGTCCACGTCCACGTCCACGTCCACGTCCACGTCCACGTCCACGTCCACGTCCACGTCCATGTCCACGTCCACGTCCAGGTCCACGTCCACGTCAGCGTCCACGTCCATGTCCACGTCCAAGTTCTCCACGTCCACGTCCACCTCCACGTCCACGTCCTTGTCCACGTCCATGTCCATGTCCACGTCCACGTCCACCATTTTCTCTACGTATTTGCGTTAGTTACCTTTCAAACCCTTACGTTCACTAGATGAATTTATTTCCTTCCTTCTATTTGAGTGAGACCACTAGATTTCGTGTACTATGCGAGATCTGAGTGGTTCCGTTCTCCCAGGCATTTGCACTCTAAGTTCCCATACTGACCGACCTGGCCAATGCACCATTTTCCATATACATAAGCATTAGATTCCTTTCGAACCTTATTAGCTCACTAGATTTATATATTTCCCACCTTGTGATCGAGTGAGACCGCTAGACTCCCTCTACTTTTTGAGAAATGAGCGTTTCCGTTCTCCTTGGCCCTAGTTGCACTATAAGTGCGAAATGCCGGCCAGACTGGCCGATGCACAATTTTCTCTACACATGTACGTTAGTTACCTTTCAAACCCTTACGTTCACTAGATGAATATATTTCCTACTTTCTATTTGAGTGAGACCACTTGATTCCGTGTACTATGCGAGATCTGAGCGCTTCCGTTCTCCCTGGCATTTGCATTTTAAGTTCCGATACTGACTGACCTGGCCAATGCACCATTTTCTCTATACATGTGCGTTGAATACATTTCAAACCTTAGGGGAAATGGCGACCCGAGGGGTCGCTAAAAAAAAATCGCGCCTCTGGGCGCGCTTCGGTGGGCAAAAAAAAAACGGTCCTTAGAAGGACCCGCTCTGATACCATGTAAGAATAAGCGAACATGAATGAATGAACTAGCAGTGAAAATGAGTACAAGTAGTAAACCCTAGAATTGTGTACCCCTTATAGGCTAACCCACTGTAGCCTACACAAGCACAACATATATGATGTTTGACACTGACCGACCTGGCCAATGCACCATTTTCTCTATACATGTACGTTGAATACATTTCAAACCTTTTTAGCTGACTAGATTTATATATTTCCCACCTTCTGATCGAGTGAGACCGTTAGATTCCCTTTACTTTTTGAGAAACGAGCGTTTCCGTTCTCCCTGGCCCCACTTGCACTATGAGTGCGAAATGCCGGCCAGACTGGCCGATGCACCATTTTCTCTACACATGTGCGTTAGTTACCTTTCAAACCCTTACGTTCACTAGATGAATATATTTCCTACCTTATATTTGAGTGAGACCACTAGATTCCGTGTATTATGCGAGATATGAGCGGTTCCGTTCTCTGAGACATTTGCACTCTAAGTTCCCATACTGACCGACCTGGCCAATGCACCACTTTTCATATACATATGCATTAGATTCCTTCCGAACCTTATTAGCTCACTATATTTATAAGGGCCTAAACCCTGAGAGCGCACAGTGGGATCAGCATCAGCAGCAGGGGCAGGAGAGGCGCCAGAAGTGAGGTCAAAGAGAGAGAGGCTGTCTACCCTATCGCACTGTAAAAACAACTGCAGGTTGTCGACCCAGACCTCAAAGTCAATGGCGCGACCCTGAGCGTCAAAAGCTAGGACACTAGGGGTAGCCATGACGACGACAGCAAAGCAGTGCAAGCAGTAGGGGAAGAGCACGCAGTGACAGTGGGACTGTGCTCACCAGGCAGGGCAGCGCTGCAGAAGGGCGGCTCGGCGACTCAGCGACTCGGCTGCTGGGCGGCTCGGCTTCCGGGCGGCTCGGTGTCGGGCGGCTCGGGTGCAGGGCGGCTCGGCTCCCGGGCGGCTCGGCGGCAGGGCGGCTCGGCTGCACCGCTGCTCGGCTGCTGCAGGTGGGCGGCTCGGCTGCTGTAGGTAGGGTGACGGGGCCGTGAGACCAGGGGCGGCGGGGCCGGCGAAGCAGGGCCGGCAGGGGGGACGGCGGGGCCGCGTCTGAGCGGGCGGCGGGGCCGCGGCTGAGCAGGCGGCGGGGCCGCGTAGTAGTGGGCGGCGGGGCCGGGGCTGAGCAGGCGGCGGGGCCGCGTCAAAGCGGGCGGCGGGGCCGCGTCAAAGCAGGTGGCGGGGCCGCGTCGTAGTGGGCGGCGGGGCCGGGGCTGAGCAGGCGGCGGGGCCGCGTCAAAGCGGGCGTCGGGGCCGCGTCAAAGCATGCGGCGGGGCCGCGTCGAAGCAGGCGGCGGGGCCGCGTCAAAGCAGGCGGCGGGGCCGCGTCAGAGCAGACGGCGGGGCCGCGTCAAAGCGGGCGGCGGGGCCGCCTCGTAGCGGGCGGCGGGGCCGCGTCTGAGCAGGCGGCGGGGCGTCTGAGCGGGCAGCAGGGGCCGCATCTGAGCGGGCGGCGGGGCCGCGTCGTAGCGGGCGGCGGGGCCGCGGCTGAGTAGGTGGCGGGGCCGCGTCTGAGCAGGCGGCGGAGCCGCGATCGAAATGGGCGGCGGGGCCGCGTCTGAAGGGGCGGCAGGGCCGCGAGGGAAGGGCGACACGGAGGGTCGCTCGAGCGAGAGGAAAAAAAAAGCTAGCGCGCCTCGGGGCGCGCTTCGGTGGGCCCTAGGCAAAGTTCCCACAGGGAACCCGCTCTATACCATGTGAAACTTGTAATGACAAAGTCAAGGTTGGGTACAAATACAACCCTAGGAAGCTGTACCCCATATGTGCTACCCCACTATAGCCTACAAACATGCATCAGCTATAGTAATCTGACACTACCTTCTATTTGAGTGAGACCACTAGATTCCGTGTACTATGGGAGATCTGAGCGTTTCCGTTCTCCCTGGCTTTCGTGGTCCAGAAGCTTGCCTGGTCCAGGAGCTTGCCTGGTCCAAGAGCTTGCCTAGTCCAAGAGCTTGCGTGGTCTAGAAGCTTGCCTGGTCCACGAGCCTGCCTGGTCTAGGAGCTTGCCTGGTCCTGGAGCTTGCTTGGTCTAGGAGCGTGCTTGGTCCAAGAGTTTGCCTGGTCTAAAGCTTGCCTGGTCCAAGAGCTTGCCTGGTCTAGGAGCTTGCATGGTCTAGGAGCGTGCCTAGTCCAGGAGCTAGCCTGGTCCAAGAGCTATCCTGGTCCAGGAGCTTGCCTGGTCCAGGAGCTTGCCTGGTCTAGGAGCTTGCCTGTTCCACGAGCATGCCTGGTCCAGGAGCTTGCCTTGTCCAGGAGCTTTCTTGGTCTGTTTGCTTGCCTGGTCCAGGAGCTTGCCTGGTCCAGGAGCTTTCTTGGTCCAAGAGCTTGCCTGGTCCAGGAGCTTGCCTGGTCCAGGAGCTTGCCTGGTCCAGGAGCTTGCCTGGTCCACGAGCCTACTTTGTCCGAGAGCTTGCCTGGTCTTTGAGCTTGTCTGGTCTTTGAGCTTGCCTGGTCCAGGAGCTTTCCTGGTCTAGGACCTTGCGTGGTCCAAGAGCTTGCTTGGTCCAGAAGCCTGCCTCGTCCACGAACTTGCCTGGTCTAGGAGCGTGCCTTGTCGAAAAGCTTGCGTAGTCCAGCAGCTTGCCTCGTCCAAGAGCTTGCCTGGTCCAAGAGCTTGCGTGGTCCATGAGCTTGCCTGGTCCAGGAGCTTGCCTGGTCTAGGAGCTTGCCTGGTCCAAGAGCTTCCTTGGTCCAGAAGCATGTCTGGTCCACGAGTTTGCCTGGTCCAGAAGCTTGCCTGGTCCAGGAGCTTGCCTGGTCTAGGAGCTTGCATGGTCCAGGAGCGTGCCTAGTCCAGGAGCTTGCCTAGTCCAGGAGCTATCCTGGTCCAGGAGCTTGCTTGGTCAAGGAGCTTGCCTGTTCCAGAAGCTTGCCTGTTCCAGGAGCTTGCCTGGTCCAGGAGCTATCCTGGTCTAGGAGCTTGCCTGGTCCAGGAGCTTGCGTGGTCCATGAGCTTGCCTTGTCCAGGAGCTTTCTTGGTCCGTGAGCTTGCCTGGTCCAGGAGCTTGCCTTGTCCAGGAGCTTGCCTGATCCAAGAGCTTGCCTGGTCCAAGAGCTTGCGTGGTCCAGGAGCTTGCCTGGTCTAGGAGCTTGCCTGTTCCAGGAGCTTGCCTGGTCCAGGAGCTATCCTGGTCTAGGAGCTTTCCTGGTCCAAGAGCTTGCCTGGTCCAGGAGCTTGCGTGGTCCAAGAGCTTGCCTGGTCCAGGAGCTTGCCTGGTCCAGGAGCGTGCCTGGTCCACGACTTTGCCTGGTCCAGAAGCTTGCCTGGTTTAGGAGCTTGCCTGGTCTAGGAGCTTGCATGGTCCAGGAGCGTGCCTGGTCTAGGAGCTTGCCTGGTCCAGGAGCTATCCTGTTCCAAGAGCTTGCCAGGTCCAAGAGCTTGCCTGGTCCAGGAGCTTGCCTGTTCGAGGAGCGTGCCTGGTCCAAGAGCTTGCCTGGTCCAAGAGCGAGCATGGTCCACGAGCGTGCCTGGTCGAGGAACTTGCCTGGTCAAGGAGCTTGCCTGGTCAAGGAAGTTGCCTGGTCCAGGAACTTGCCTGGTCCAAGAGCTTGCCTGGTTCATGAGCTTGCCTGGTCTAGGAGCTTGCCTGGTCCAGGAGCTTGCCTGGTCCAGAAGCGTGCCTGGTCCACGAGTTTGCCTGGTCCAGAAGCTTGCGTGGTCCAGGAGCTTGCCTGGTCTAGGAGCTTGCATGGTCCAGGAGCGTGCCTGGTCCAGGAGCTTGCCTGGTCCGGGAGCTATCCTGGTCCAGGAGCTTGCCTAGTCCAGGAGCTTGCCTGGTCCAAGAGCTTGCTTGTTCCAGGAGCGTGCCTGGTCCAAGAGCTTTCCTGGTCCAAGAGCGTGCATGGTCCACGAACGTTGTCACAGGATCGAATTCTCAATCGAAACTTGTCACTAAAACTAAATACAAGGCCTATTTATACTCGGAAAGTACAAGGATAAATGAGATAAAACGAACCTTCGGGAACACACCCTTCCCGATACTACAATCACAAGTGCGCATAAGCACGCAAGTCTATTGGCACTTGGGATTACGCCCAGATTACACCGTATACACCACTGTCGGCGCTGTCGGTGCCGTATAATAGGTATGTCGGTGGGAAAAGTAGGAAATAAGAGAAATAAATAGAAGGCTCTAGAAAATAGAATAGTAGGCCGATTGAGATGAGATAAAGACCAAAATAAAGAGGAGAAAAGGGAGAATAGGATAACGGAAAAATATAATAGTGAGAAAATATTATAACGGGGACGTCCTCTCACACTTCCCCCCCTCAAAGCTGGGTGGTAGAAGTAACACCCTGCTTGACAAGGTAGTCCTGTAGGGGACGGCGGGCGTTATCCATGTCGTGTTCAGGTACCCAGGTATCCTCGGAAGGATCATAGCCTTTCCAACGAATCAAGAACTCCAAGGTGCCGCTACGTCGTCGTCGGTGCGCCAGAACGGCTTCGACTTCGTACTCGGGTTCCCCATTAACGATCACTGGCAGTGGCGGCGGCGGCTGGCGACCTTTGAAGACCGTGTTTGGGTCCCGATAGGGCTTGAGAAGTTGAACATGGAAGGCATTGTGAATTCTCCAGGTAGCTGGTAAACGCAAGCGGAAGGTTACTGGAGTGACCTGCGCCTCGACGAGAAAAGGTCCGCAGAAGCGAGGTCGGAGCTTAGACGGAAGATGGCTAATGTCGAGATTGCGTGTATCCAGAAGCACCTGATCGCCAATCTGGATGGAATGATCGTTGCGACCCTGATCAGCGAGCTTCTTTTGTTGCTGCTGGATAGTCAGAAGACGTTTATGCGTGCGCTCCCACAATTGGTGCATAGTGGAAATGAAGTCATGTGCGGGTTGCACCGTGGCGGGTACTGTTGGTTTCTAAGGCGTGAGTGGGTTGCGACCGTAACAGAGGAAAAAAGGAGTTTGCCCTGTTGCGGCGTGCGTGGCGTTGTTATACGCAAACTCGAGAACCGGCAGATGTGCATCCCATGTAGAGATATCGTCCTTACACGCTGCTCGCAGAAGCTGTTCGACAATCTGGTTGAGGCGCTCTGTCTGACCATCCGTTTGGGGATGATAGGCTGATGACATGGCGAGTTTGGTCCCCATAAGCGACATGAGCTCCTTCCAGAATTGACTCGTGAATTTCGGGTCTCTGTCGGAGATCAGCGTGGTTGGAATGCCATGTTGCGAGATGACGTAGCGGAAGAATATTTGCGCTGTCTCCTCGACGCGAGCCGTTGTGTGTGTCGGAATGAAGTGTCCCATTTTGGAGAATTTGTCGATGACGACTAGAATGGTGTCGTAACCAGCTTTGGTAGGTGGTAACCCGGTGATGAAGTCGAGGCTAACCACTTGCCAAGGCTGTTCAGGGACTGGAAGAGGCTGTAGTAATCCTGCTTTCTTCTGTTTGCTACTCTTCATCCGTTGGCATGTGTCGCACGAGGTGACGAATTTTTGTACGTCATCCGCCATGTTGGGCCAATAATAATGCTTCGCAATACCGGCAAGCGTCTTGTTACTACCGAAGTGGCCTGCGTAGAGAACATCATGATATTCTTCGAGCAGTAACTGGCGTAAGGGAGGGTAATTAGGTACCCATATTTTTGTGGAGCCCTTGCGGTATGCGATGTCTTGATCCCAATGTAGAAGATGGCGCTTTTCTGCTACAGAGACTTCGGGGTCGATGGTGTATCCATGCGTGAAGAGTCCCTTCAGAAGTGGGTTCATGCCATCGATTTGTAAGGCGACAACGTGTGCAGGGCGACTCAGTGCGTCTGCCTTGTTCTTGTGCCCCGGCTTACACACGATGTCGTAATGGAAGTGGGTTTCGAGAAAGTCAATCCACCGGACCTGCCGCCTGGAGAGTGTTGGTTGGGTCTTCAGGTACTTGAGGCTGCAGTGGTCGGTGTAGACAGTCGTTTTTCTTCCTTCGAGATAACACCTCCATGCCTTAAATGCGTTGACGATGGCGAGGGCCTCTTTGTCATGGATGGGGTAATTGAGTTCTGCCCCGTGAAGTTTTTTACTGAGGTATGCAATGGGTTGTAGTCCCTTCCCTTGATCCTGCATGAGTACTGCGCCCACTGCTTGATCGCTAGCATCGGCCTCGATGACATAGTCAAGTTCAGTGTCTGGCAGGATAAGAACAGGTGCGGACGTGAGTGCGGTTTTAAGTTGTTCCACGGCTTCCTGGTGCTTCGCCTCCCATTGATATGGTGTATTCTTCTTCAACAGGTTCGTTAATGGTGCGGCAATCTTGGCGTAGTTCGGTACGAACCGGTTGTAGTAGTTGGCGAATCCAAGGAACTGTTGTAACTCCTTTACGTTCTCAGGGGTCTTCCACGTTCGCACTGCTTCGATCTTCTTAGGATCCACGTGAACTCCTTGAGCGCTCACCATATGTCCAAGGAAGTGGACTTTTTTCAACGCAAACTCGCTCTTGGATAGTTTCACGTAGAAGCGTTCTCGTCGAAGAATTTCAAACACCCGTCGTAGATGCTCAACGTGCTGCTTCATATCTTTCGAGTAGATCAGGATATCGTCCAAATATACCACCACGCACTCGTCCAGAAGGGGCCGAAGGATGTGGTTCATTTCTGCCTGAAATGTGGCTGGTGCGTTAGTGAGTCCGAATGGCATCACGAGATACTCGTATGACCCGTACCGAGTTCGAAAAGCGGTTTTGTGGATAGAGTTGTCCGCCATACGAATTTGCCAGTATCCCGATCTGAGGTCGAGCTTGGAGAATACCGTAGCACCGCGAAGTTGATCGAGTAAGTCGTCGATCCGTGGTATCGGGTATTTATTTTTTACAGTCTGCTTGTTCAAGGCTCGGTAGTCGATGCACATTCGCAGACTTCCGTCTGGCTTCGGAGTGAAGAGAACTGGAGCTCCGTACGGCGAAGTCGAAGGTCGAATCAGCCCTTTCTCCAGGAGATACTCTATTTGTTTTTTCATATCGGCAAGCTCTGTCGGGCTCAGCCGGTATGGTGCTCGAAATGTTGGCTTGGACCCCGGCTCTTCTACGATCTCGTGTTGATGTGTCCGGTATGGCGGTAGTTGATCAGGTAAATCGTCGGGGAGAACGTCCTGGAATTCTTCACGAATTTTCTTGACTGCTGGAGGAAGTTCCTGGGTCTGCTTCTCTCCGTTGTTTGCCTCGTTGACTATCGCCATGAATCCCGCCGTGGTCCGTTTGACGTTCTTTTCAAAGCGTGCGAGTGTCTCGACTGGAATATTTCCCGTGTCGTCCCATTTGGGAAGGCTGATTTTCCTCCCATTGTTGTTGATGTTGGCCGTCTGGTTAACCCAGTTGATCTCGGGGTTGAACTTTTTAAGAAAGTCTCTCCCGAAGATTATGTCGAGTCCTTTGATATTTGTGACGGGGAGAGCAGGCTTCCATCGAAGGGGTCCAATCTGGAGTAGCAACCGTGTTTCCCCGTAGATAGGTAGCTTACTGCCATCCAGCATCGTTGCAGAGAAGCTTGAGGACTTGATGTCACTTCCGAGTCGATCGATTGCCTTTTTGTCATAGACGCTGTGCGACGCCCCGCTGTCCACGAGTGCTTGGAGGCGCTGTCCGTTGCAGATCACCTCGAGCAGGAGTGGTGAGCGTTGCTCGGAGTACCCAAAAATGGTCTCATTAATAGGATCATAGGGTACATCCCAATATTCAGTACACACCGTGGTTCCACTGCTTTCTTCTGGACAACTAGCTGGCCTGGGCTGCGTGGAGAAAGGCTCTTCTCCAACGCCAGGAGTAGAGGTAGTAACCGTACAAGTTGACCCTGAGGGGGTGGATCCGGTCGACGCCTGCGATCCACTGGATGCATCCTTGAGGGGTTTTCGGAGTTTCTGCAGCTTCTTTTGAACTCCCAGCTGCCTCTTCAGCTGCTTCAGCTCCATAGACTTCTTCCCTGGGGAGTGGAGAGTCGTCTTGGGCTGGTTTCGGGAGAGGACGTTGACGCCGTGAAAAGGTCTACTCCTTTCCACACTCCTTAATTTTTTCCCCAGCTCCGTAGGCACCGGTACCACTTCTTTAATTGTTTGCTTCCTCTGGAGTTCTTCCCGGAATTTGTTTATGGCTCCGGACCCGCGAAAATCGCCAGTCTTCATTAAAGCATCTTTGAAAGATAACTTTAACGAATTCTGTTTTTTTCCGGGGTCGAATTGGAGAGTTCCCGTCTTGGTCGAGTCTGTTTTCGCGGAGGTTTTCTTTTCCTCGGCGAATTCCTCTGACAAATTTCGGTCAAGGGGCTTGGGATTTCGCCCTTGATTCTCCAAATCTCGCGCCCAATGCTGTCCTTCAATTTCGATTCGGTCCAGATTGCGCTGACGCTTTCGGATCTGTGTTTTCTCGCCAGCACGATCCGCAATCACTGGCGAGATCCGTTTTTTGACTTTTTGTCTTTAGTTTCGCCACTCCCACGAGCTCGGAATGCCGCACGTGCTGATTTCATGTGAAAACAGTCGACAATGCGATGTCCGTTTCCGCCGCAAAATTCGCAAAGTGTTTTGTTTTTTGCAGGACGTGAACTCGCGTCGAATTTGTCGACTTCCATGAGGTCGGCGAACGTGGTTGAAGCCGAGCGATCCCCTTGTCGTGATCCGACGACGTGGGGTCGTCGTGTCCCGGAGTTGACAAAGTCAAAACGCTCCGCGGCCGATACGATTTCGCTGTAGCTGCTGCAATTCGCTGCTGCAACCTGGCGCCGAATGTCGGTTTTCAGCCCCGCGATGTAGGACTGAATTTTTTCGCCCTCGGTAATGTCGGGAATGCGATTATAAAATTCCTCCATCTGCTGCGTGTATTGCGCGACACTCCCGTATTGCCTATGGTGATGTAATTTTTCGCGCGCAATATAAGTGGAATTAATCGGCTCAAAACGTTTGAGAAGGTCTGCCCGGAACTGCTGCCACGTGGCTTCGCCCTGGAAAATGCTACTGTTGCTTCCGAGCCACTCGAGAGCTGGACCGCGCATCAACGTTGTTGCGAGACGAATTTTCTCGCCGTCGTACTCCGTTGTCGTCCATCCGATCGCCGCGAAATAAATTTCCATCGTCGCGAGCCACCGCCTGACGTCGGATTTTCGATCGCTAGGGTCGAACGATTCCGGCGAGCGAAGTTTCGGAACCTCGAACTGACGCTGCGACTGCTGCGAAGTCGTCAAAGCAGGAATGTTCATGGTCGAGAGGAGCCGCGTAACGCGCTGCTGCTCGTTTCGCATCTGCTCGTTCTCCAATCGCGACCGTTCAGTCGTCACTCGCATCTCCGCTTCCATCTTGGCGATTTGCGCGAAGAGCTGCTGCGTAACGTCGTTGGTCGCCGGCGAACCCATCCTGTTCAAAAACCACGCGAGGGGGTTAATTCGAAAAGCGCGGAACTGGTACTTACCAGAAATCGGCGTCGAATTGGTCGCCCCCGGCGGTTTTTCGAGGCGATTTTTTCCGCGACCGCTGCTTAGCCAAGAGTTGTCGAGTGAGAACGGCTCTGATTACCAAGTGTCACAAGATCGAATTCTCAATCGAAACTTGTCACTAAAACTGAATACAAGGCCTATTTATACTCGGAAAGTACAAGGATAAACGAGATAAAACGAACCTTCGGGAACACACCCTTCCCGATACTACAATCAGAAGTGCGCATAAGCACGCAAGTCTATTGGCACTTGGGATTACGCCCAGATTACACCGTATACACCACTGTCGGCGCTGTCGGTGCCGTATAATAGGTATGTTGGTGGGAAAAGTAGGAAATAAGAGAAATAAATAGAAGGCTCTAGAAAATAGAATAGTAGGCCGATTGAGATGAGATAAAGACCAAAATAAAGAGGAGAAAAGGGAGAATAGGATAACGGAAAAATATAATAGTGAGAAAATATTATAACGGGGACGTCCTCTCACAAACGTGCATGGTCCAGGAGCTTGCCTGGTCCAGGAGCTTGCCTGGTCAAGGAGCTTGCCTGGTCCAGGAGCTTGCCTGGTCAAGGAGCTTGCCTGGTCCATGAGCTATCCTGGTTCAGGAGCTTGCCTAGTCAAGGAGCTTGCCTGGTCCAGGAGCTTGCCTGGTCCAGGAGCTTGCCTGGTCCACGAGCCTGCCTGGTCCAAGAGCTTGCCTGGTCCAGGAGCGTGCATGGTCCACGAACGTGCCTAGTCCAGGAGTTTGCCTGGTCCAGGAGCTTGCCTGGTCCAGGAGCTTGCATAGTCTAATCTCTTGCTCGGTCCAAAAGCCTGCCTCTTCCAAGAGCTTGCCTGGTCCAGGAGCGTGCCTGGTCCAAGAGCTTGACTTATCCAGGACCTTGCGTGGTCGAGGAGCTTGCCTGGTCAAGGAGCTTGCCAGGTCCAGGAGCTTGCCTAGTCCAAGAGCTTGCCTGGTCCAAGAGCTTGCGTGGTCCAGGAGCTTGCCTTGTCTAGGAGCTTGCCTGGTCTAGGAGCTTGCCTGGTCTAGGAGCTTGACTGGTCTAGGAGCGTGCGTGGTCCACGAGTTTGCCTGGTTCAGAAGCTTGCCTCGTCCAGGAGCTTGCCTGGTCTAGGAGGTTGCATGGTCCAGGAGTGTGCCTGGTCCAGGAGCTTGCCTAGTCCAGGAGCTATCCTGGTCAAGGAGCTTGCCTGGTCCAGGAGCTTGCCTGGTCCACGAGCGTCCACATCCATGTCCAAGTCCACGTCCTTGTCTACGTCCACATCCACGTCCATGACCACGTCCACGTCCACGTCCACGTCCACGTCCATGTCCATGTCCACGTCCACGTCCATGTCCACGTCCATGTCCACGTCCACGTCCATGTCCACGTCCACGTCCATGTCCACGACCACGTCCATGTCCACGTCCACGTCCACGTCTAAGTCCATGTCCACGTCCACGTCCACGTCCACGTCCATATCCACGACCATGTCTTCGTCCACGTCCACGTCCACGTCCATGTCCACGTCCAAGTTCTCCACGTCCACGTCCACGTCCACGTCGACGTCCACGTAAATGTCCACGTCCATGTCCACGTCCACGTCCACGTCCATGTCCACGTCCATGTCCACGTCCACGTCCACGTCCACGCCTATCTCCACGTCCAAGTCCTCCACGTCCATGTCCACGTCCATCTCCACGTCCACGTCCATGTCCACGTCCACGTCCACGTTCACGCCCACGTCCACGCCCACGTCCACGTCCACGTCCATGTCCACGTCCATGTCCACGTCCACGTCCACGTCCACGTCCACGTCCATGTCCACGTCCACGTCCATGTCCACGTCCATGTCCACGTCCACGTCCACGTCCACGTCCACGTCCAAGTCCACGTCCAAGTTCTCCACGTCCAAGTCCACGTCCACGTCGACGTCCACGTACATGTCCACGTCCATGTCCACGTCCACGTCCACGTCCATGTCCATGTCCACGTCCATGTCCACGTCCACGTCCACGTCCACGCCTATCTCCACGTCCAAGTCCTCCACGTCCATGTCCACGTCCATGTCCACGTCCACGTCCACGTCCACGTCCATGTCCACGTCCACGTCCACGTCCACGTCCACGTCCACGTCCACGTCCACGTCCACGCCCACGTCCACGCCCATGTCCACGTCCACGTCCACGTCCACGTCCACGTCCACGTCCACGTCCACGTCCACGTCCATCTCCACGTCCACGTCCACGTCCACGTCCACGTCCATCTCCACGTCCACGTCCACGTCCACGTCCACGTCCACGTCCACGTCCATCTCCACGTCCACGTCCACGTCCACGTCCACGTCCACGACCAGGTCCACGTCCACGTCCACGTCCACGACCACGTCCACGTCCACGTCCACGACCAAGTCCACGTCCACGTCCACGTCCACGTCCACGTCCATGTCCACGTCCACGTCCAGGTCCACGTCCATGTCCACGTCCACGTCCACGTCCACGTCCACGTCCATCTCCACGTCCACGTCCACGTCCACGTCCACGTCCATCTCCACGTCCACGTCCACGTCCACGTCCACGTCCACGACCATGTCCACGTCCACGTCCACGTCCACGTCCATGTCCACGTCCACGTCCATGTCCACGTCCACGTCCACGTCCACGTCCACGTCCACGTCCACGTCCATGTCCACGTCCACGTCCAGGTCCACGTCCACGTCCACGTCCACGTCCACGTCCATGTCCACGTCCAAGTTCTCCACGTCCACGTCCACCTCCACGTCCACGTCCTTGTCCACGTCCATGTCCATGTCCACGTCCACGTCCACCATTTTCTCTACGTATTTGCGTTAGTTACCTTTCAAACCCTTACGTTCACTAGATGAATTTATTTCCTTCCTTCTATTTGAGTGAGACCACTAGATTTCGTGTACTATGCGAGATCTGAGTGGTTCCGTTCTCCCAGGCATTTGCACTCTAAGTTCCCATACTGACCGACCTGGCCAATGCACCATTTTCCATATACATACGCATTAGATTCCTTTCGAACCTTATTAGCTCACTAGATTTATATATTTCCCACCTTCTGATCGAGTGAGACCGCTAGATTCCCATTACTTTTTGAGAAATGAGCGTTTCCGTTCTCCTTGGCCCTACTTGCACTATAAGTGCGAAATGCCGGCCAGACTGGCCGATGCACCATTTTCTCTACACATGTGGGTTAGTTACCTTTCAAACCCTTACGTTCACTAGATGAATTTATTTCCTACATTCGTTTTGAGTGAGACCACTAGATTCCGTGTGCTATGCAAGATCTGAGCGCTTCCGTTCTCCCAGGCATTTGCACTCTAAGTTCCCATACTGACCGACCTGGCCAATGCACCATTTTCCATATACATATGCATTAGATTCCTTTCGAACCTTATTAGCTCACTAGATTTATATATTTCCCACCTTGTGATCGAGTGAGACCGCTAGACTCCCTCTACTTTTTGAGAAATGAGCGTTTCCGTTCTCCTTGGCCCTAGTTGCACTATAAGTGCGAAATGCCGGCCAGACTGGCCGATGCACAATTTTCTCTACACATGTACGTTAGTTACCTTTCAAACCCTTACGTTCACTAGATGAATATATTTCCTACTTTCTATTTGAGTGAGACCACTTGATTCCGTGTACTATGCGAGATCTGAGCGCTTCCGTTCTCCCTGGCATTTGCATTTTAAGTTCCGATACTGACTGACCTGGCCAATGCACCATTTTCTCTATACATGTGCGTTGAATACATTTCAAACCTTAGGGGAAATGGCGACCCGAGGGGTCGCTAAAAAAAAATCGCGCCTCTGGGCGCGCTTCGGTGGGCAAAAAAAAAACGGTCCTTAGAAGGACCCGCTCTGATACCATGTAAGAATAAGCGAACATGAATGAATGAACTAGCAGTGAAAATGAGTACAAGTAGTAAACCCTAGAATTGTGTACCCCTTATAGGCTAACCCACTGTAGCCTACACAAGCACAACATATATGATGTTTGACACTGACCGACCTGGCCAATGCACCATTTTCTCTATACATGTACGTTGAATACATTTCAAACCTTTTTAGCTGACTAGATTTATATATTTCCCACCTTCTGATCGAGTGAGACCGTTAGATTCCCTTTACTTTTTGAGAAACGAGCGTTTCCGTTCTCCCTGGCCCCACTTGCACTATGAGTGCGAAATGCCGGCCAGACTGGCCGATGCACCATTTTCTCTACACATGTGCGTTAGTTACCTTTCAAACCCTTACGTTCACTAGATGAATATATTTCCTACCTTATATTTGAGTGAGACCACTAGATTCCGTGTATTATGCGAGATATGAGCGGTTCCGTTCTCTGAGACATTTGCACTCTAAGTTCCCATACTGACCGACCTGGCCAATGCACCACTTTTCATATACATATGCATTAGATTCCTTCCGAACCTTATTAGCTCACTATATTTATAAGGGCCTAAACCCTGAGAGCGCACAGTGGGATCAGCATCAGCAGCAGGGGCAGGAGAGGCGCCAGAAGTGAGGTCAAAGAGAGAGAGGCTGTCTACCCTATCGCACTGTAAAAACAACTGCAGGTTGTCGACCCAGACCTCAAAGTCAATGGCGCGACCCTGAGCGTCAAAAGCTAGGACACTAGGGGTAGCCATGACGACGACAGCAAAGCAGTGCAAGCAGTAGGGGAAGAGCACGCAGTGACAGTGGGACTGTGCTCACCAGGCAGGGCAGCGCTGCAGAAGGGCGGCTCGGCGACTCAGCGACTCGGCTGCTGGGCGGCTCGGCTTCCGGGCGGCTCGGTGTCGGGCGGCTCGGGTGCAGGGCGGCTCGGCTCCCGGGCGGCTCGGCGGCAGGGCGGCTCGGCTGCACCGCTGCTCGGCTGCTGCAGGTGGGCGGCTCGGCTGCTGTAGGTAGGGTGACGGGGCCGTGAGACCAGGGGCGGCGGGGCCGGCGAAGCAGGGCCGGCAGGGGGGACGGCGGGGCCGCGTCTGAGCGGGCGGCGGGGCCGCGGCTGAGCAGGCGGCGGGGCCGCGTAGTAGTGGGCGGCGGGGCCGGGGCTGAGCAGGCGGCGGGGCCGCGTCAAAGCGGGCGGCGGGGCCGCGTCAAAGCAGGTGGCGGGGCCGCGTCGTAGTGGGCGGCGGGGCCGGGGCTGAGCAGGCGGCGGGGCCGCGTCAAAGCGGGCGTCGGGGCCGCGTCAAAGCATGCGGCGGGGCCGCGTCGAAGCAGGCGGCGGGGCCGCGTCAAAGCAGGCGGCGGGGCCGCGTCAGAGCAGACGGCGGGGCCGCGTCAAAGCGGGCGGCGGGGCCGCCTCGTAGCGGGCGGCGGGGCCGCGTCTGAGCAGGCGGCGGGGCGTCTGAGCGGGCGGCAGGGGCCGCATCTGAGCGGGCGGCGGGGCCGCGTCGTAGCGGGCGGCGGGGCCGCGGCTGAGTAGGTGGCGGGGCCGCGTCTGAGCAGGCGGCGGAGCCGCGATCGAAATGGGCGGCGGGGCCGCGTCTGAAGGGGCGGCAGGGCCGCGAGGGAAGGGCGACACGGAGGGTCGCTCGAGCGAGAGGAAAAAAAAAGCTAGCGCGCCTCGGGGCGCGCTTCGGTGGGCCCTAGGCAAAGTTCCCACAGGGAACCCGCTCTATACCATGTGAAACTTGTAATGACAAAGTCAAGGTTGGGTACAAATACAACCCTAGGAAGCTGTACCCCATATGTGCTACCCCACTATAGCCTACAAACATGCATCAGCTATAGTAATCTGACACTACCTTCTATTTGAGTGAGACCACTAGATTCCGTGTACTATGCGAGATCTGAGCGTTTCCGTTCTCCCTGGCATTTGTACTCTAAGTTCCCATACTGACCGACCTGGCCAATGCACCATTTTCCATATACATATGCATTAGATTCCTTTCGAACCTTATTAGCTCACTAGATTTATATATTTCCCACCTTCTGATCAAGTGAGACCGCTAGATTCCCTTTAGTTTTGAGAAATGAGCGTTTCCGTTCTCCTTGGCCCTACTTGCACTATAAGTGCGAAATGCCGGCCAGACTGGCCGATGCACCATTTTCTCTACACATGTGCGTTAGTTACCTTTCAAACCCTTACATTCACTAGATGAATTTATTTCCTACCTTCTATTTGAGTGAGACCACAAGATTCCGTGTACTATGCGAGATCCGAGCGCTTCCGTTCTCCCTGGCATTTGCATTTTAAGTTCCGATACTGACCGACCTGGCCAATGCACCATTTTCTCTATACATGTGCGTTGAATACATTTCAAACCTTTTTAGCTGACTAGATTTATATATTTCCCACCTTCTGATCGAGTGAGACCGTTAGATTCCATCTACTTTTTGAGAAATGAGCGTTTCCGTTCTCCCTGGCCACACCTGCACTATGAGTGCGAAATTCCGGCCTGACTGGCCGATGCACCATTTTCTCTACACATGTGCGTTAGTTACCTTTCAAACCCTAACGTTGACTAGATGAATATATTTCCTACCTTATATTTGAGTGAGACCACTAGATTCCGTGTATTATGCGAGATCTGAGCGGTTCCGTTCTCCCAGGCATTTGCACTCTAAGTTCCCATACTGACCGACCTGGACAATGCACCACGTTCCATATACATATGCATTGGATTCCTTCCGAACCTTATTAGCTCACTAGATTTATATATTTTCCACCTTCTGATCTAGTGAGACCGCTAGATTCCCTTTACTTTTTGAGAAATGAGCGTTTCCGTTCTCCTTGGCCCTAGTTGCACTATAAGTGCGAAATGCCGGCCAGACTGGCCGATGCACAATTTTCTCTACACATGTGCGTTACTTACCTTTCAAACCCTTACGTTCACTAGATGAATATATTTCCTACTTTCTATTTGAGTGAGACCACTTGATTCCGTGTACTATGCGAGATCTGAGCGCTTCCGTTCTCCCTGGCATTTGCATTTTAAGTTCCGATACTGACCGACCTGGCCAATGCACCATTTTCTCTATACATGTGCGTTGAATACATTTCAAACCTTTTTAGCTGACTAGATTTATATATTTCCCACCTTCTGATCGAGTGAGACCGTTAGATTCCCTCTACTTTTTAAGAAACGAGCGTTTCCGTTCTCCCTGGCCCCACATGCACTATGAGTGCGAAATGCCGGCCAGACTCGCCGATGCACCATTTTCTCTACACATGTGCGTTAGTTACCTTTCAAACCCTTACGTTCACTAGATGAATATATTTCCTACCTTATATTTGAGTGAGGCCACTAGATTCCGTGTATTATGCAAGATCTGAGCGGTTCCGTTCTCCGAGGCATTTGCACTCTAAGTTCCCATACTGACCGACCTGGCCAATGCACCACTTTCCATATACATCCGCATTAGATTCCTTCCGAACCTTATTATCTCACTAGATTTATATATTTCCCACCTTCTGATCGAGTGAGACCGCTAGATTCCCTTAACTTTTTGAGAAATGACCGTTTCTGTTCTCCTTGGCCCTACTTGCACTATAAGTGCGAAATGCCGGCCAGACTGGCCGATGCACCATTTTCTCTACACATGTGCGTTAGTTACCTTTCAAACCCTTACGTTCACTAGATGAATTTATTTCCTACCTTCTATTTGAGTGAGACCACTAGATTCCGTGTACTATGCGAGATCTGAGCGCTTCCGTTCTTCCTGGCATTTGCACTCTAAGTTCCCATACTGACCGACCTGGCCAATGCACCATTTTCCATATACATTTGCATTAGATTCCTTTCGAACCTTATTAGCTCACTAGATTTATATATTTCCCACCTTCTGATCAAGTGAGACCGCTAGATTCCCTTTTGTTTTGAGAAATGAGCGTTTCCGTTCTCCTTGGCCCTGCTTGCACTATAAGTGCGAAATGCCGGCCAGACTGGCCGATGCACCATTTTCTCTACACATGTGCGTTAGTTACCTTTCAAACCCTTACATTCACTAGATGAATTTATTTCCTACCTTCTATTTGAGTGAGACCACAAGATTCCGTGTACTATGCGAGATCCGAGCGCTTCCGTTCTCCCTGGCATTTGCATTTTAAGTTCCGATACTGACCGACCTGGCCAATGCACCATTTTCTCTATACATGTGCGTTGAATACATTTCAAACCTTTTTAGCTGACTAGATTTATATATTTCCCACCTTCTGATCGAGTGAGACCGTTAGATTCCATCTACTTTTTGAGAAATGAGCGTTTCCGTTCTCCCTGGCCACACCTGCACTATGAGTGCGAAATACCGGCCAGACTGGCCGATGCACCATTTTCTCTACACATGTGCGTTAGTTACCTTTCAAACCCTAACGTTGACAAGATGAATATATTTCCTACCTTATATTTGAGTGAGACCACTAGATTCCGTGTATTATGCGAGATCTGAGCGGTTCCGTTCTCCCAGGCATTTGCACTCTAAGTTTCCATACTGACCGACCTGGCCAATGCACCATTTTCCATATACATATGCATTAGATTCCTTCCGAACCTCATTAGCTCACTAGATTTATATATTTTCCACCTTCTGATCTAGTGAGATCGCTAGATTCCTTTTACTTTTTGAGAAATGAGCGTTTCCGTTCTCCTTGGCCCTAGTTGCACTATAAGTGCGAAATGCCGGCCAGACTGGCCGATGCACAATTTTCTCTACACATGTGCGTTAGTTACCTTTCAAACCCTTACGTTCACTAGATGAATATATTTCCTACTTTCTATTTGAGTGAGACCACTTGATTACGTGTACTATGCGAGATCTGAGCGCTTCCGTTGTCCCTGGCATTTGCATTTTAAGTTCCGATACTGACCGACCTGGCCAATGCACCATTTTCTCTATACATGTGCGTTGAATGCATTTCAAACCTTTTTAGCTGACTAGATTTATATATTTCCCACCTTCTGATCGAGTGAGACCGTTAGATTCCTTTTACTTTTTGAGAAACGAGCGTTTCCGTTCTCCCTGGCCCCACCTGCACTATGAGTGCGAAATGCCGGCCAGACTGGCCGATGCACCATTTTCTCTACACATGTGCGTTAGTTACCTTTCAAACCCTTACGTTCACTAGATGAATATATTTCCTACCTTATATTTGAGTGAGACCACTAGATTCCGTGTATTATGCGAGATCTGAGCGGTTCTGTTCTCCCAGGCATTTGCACTCTAAGTTCCCATACTGAATTACCTGGCCAATGCACCACTTTCCATATACATATGCATTAGATTCCTTCCGAACCTTATTAGCTCACTAGATTTATATATTTCCCACCTTCTGATCGAGTGAGACCGCTAGATTCCCTCTACGTTGTGAGAAATGAGCGTTTCCGTTCTCCTTGGCCCTACTTGCACTATAAGTGCGAAATGCCGGCCAGACTGGCCGATGCACAATTTTGTCTACACATGTGCGTTAGTTACCTTTCAAACCCTTACGTTCACTAGATGAATATATTTCCTACTTTCTATTTGAGTGAGACCACTTGATTCCGTGTACTATGCGAGATCTGAGCGCTTCCGTTCTCCCTGGCATTTGCATTTTAAGTTCCGATACTGACCGACCTGGCCAATGCACCATTTTCTCTATACATGTGCGTTGAATACATTTCAAACCTTTTTAGCTGACTAGATTTATATATTTCCCACCTTCTGATCGAGTGAGACCGTTAGATTCCCTCTACTTTTTGAGAAACGAGCGTTTCCGTTCTCCCTGGCCCCACCTGCACTATGAGTGCGAAATGCCGGCCAGACTCGCCGATGCACCATTTTCTCTACACATGTGCGTTACTTACCTTTCAAACCCTTACGTTCACTAGATGAATATATTTCCTACCTTATATTTGAGTGAGACCACTAGATTCCGTGTATTATGCAAGATCTGAGCGGTTCCGTTCTCCGAGGCATTTGCACTCTAAGTTCCCATACTGACCGACCTGGCCAATGCACCACTTTCCATATACATACGCATTAGCTTCTTTCCGAACCTTATTATCTCACTAGATTTATATATTTCCCACCTTCTGATCGAGTGAGACCGCTAGATTCCCTTAACTTTTTGAGAAATGAGCGTTTCTGTTCTCCTTGGCCCTACTTGCACTATACGTGCGAAATGCCGGCCAGACTGGCCGATGCACCATTTTCTCTACACATGTGCGTTATTTACCTTTCAAACCCTTACGTTCAGTAGATGAATTTATTTCCTACCTTCTATTTGAGTGAGACCACTAGATTCCGTGTACTATGCGAGATCTGAGCGCTTCCGTTCTCCCTGGCATTTGCACTCTAAGTTCCCATACTGACCGACCTGGCCAATGCACCATTTTCCATATACATATGCATTAGATTCCTTTCGAACCTTATTAGCTCACTAGATTTATATATTTCCCACCTTCTGATCGAGTGAGACCGCTAGATTCCCTTTACTTTTTGAGAAATGAGCGTAGCCATTCTCCTTGGCCCTACTTGCACTATAAGTGCGAAATGCCGGCCAGACTGGCCGATGCACCATTTTCTCTACACATGTGCGTTAGTTACCTTTCAAACCTTACGTTGACTAGATGAATAAATTTCCTACCTTCTATTTGAGTGAGACCACTAGATTCCGTGTACTGTGCGAGATCTGAGCGCTTCCGTTCTCCCTGGCATTTGCACTCTAAGTTCCCATACTGACCGACCTGGCCAATGCACCATTTTCCATATACATATGCATTAGATTCCTTTTGAACCTTATTAGCTCACTAGATTTATATATTTCCCACCCTCTAATCGAGTGAGACCGCTAGATTCCCTTTACTTTTTGAGAAATGAGCGTTTATGTTCTCCTTGGCCCTACTTGCACTATAAGTGCGAAATGCCGGCCAGACTGGCCGATGCACCATTTTCTCTACACATGTGCGTGAGTTACCTTTCAAACCCTTACTTTCACTAGATGAATTTATTTCCTACCTTCTATTTGAGTGAGACCACTAGATTCCGTGTACTATGCGAGATCTGAGCGCTTCCATTCTCCCTGGCATTTGCACTCTAAGTTCCCATACTGACCGACCTGGCCAATGCACCACTTTCCATATACATATGCATTAGATTCCTTTCAAACCTTATTAGCTCACTAGATTTATATATTTTCCACCTTCTGATCGAGTGAGACCGCTAGATTCCCTTTACTTTTTGAGAAATGAGCGTCTCCGTTCTCCTTGGCCCTACTTGCACTATAAGTGCGAAATGCCGGCCAGACTGGCCGATGCACCATTTTCTCTACACATGTGCGTTAGTTACCTTTCAAACCCTTACGTTCACTAGATGAATTTATTTTCTACTTTCTATTTGAGTGACACCACTAGATTCCGTGTACTATGCGAGATCTGAGCGCTTCCATTCTCCCTGGCATTTGCACTCTAAGTTCCCATACTGACCGACCTGGCCAATGCACCATTTTTCATATACATATGCATTAGATTCCTTTCAAACCTTATTAGCTCACTAGATTTATATATTTCCCACCTTCTGATTGAGTGAGACCGCTAGATTCTCTCTACTTTTTGAGAAATGAGCGTTTCCGTTCTCCTTGGCCCTAGTTGCACTATAAGTGCGAAATGCCGGCCAGACTGGCCGATGCACAATTTTCTCTACACATGTGCGTTAGTTACCTTTCAAACTCTTACTTTCACTAGATGAATATATTTCCTACTTTCTATTTGAGTGAGACCACTTGATTCCGTGTACTATGCGAGATCTGAGCGCTTCCGTTCTCCCTGGCATTTGCATTCTAAGTTCCGATACTGACCGACCTGGCCAATGCACCATTTTCTCTATACATGTGCAATGAATACATTTCAAACCTTTTGAGCTGACTAGATTTATATATTTCCCACCTTCTGATCGAGTGAGACCGTTAGATTCCCTCTACTTTTTTAGAAATGAGCGTTTCCGTTCTCCTTGGCCCTACTTGCACTGTAAGTGCGAAATGCCGGCCAGACTGGCTGATGCACCATTTTCTCTACACATGTGCGTTAGTTACCTTTCAAACCCTTACGTTCACTAGATGAATTTATTTCCTACCTTCTATTTGAGTGACACCACTAGATTCCGTGTACTATGCGAGATCTGAGCGCTTCCATTCTCCCTGGCATTTGCAGTCTAAGTTCCCATACTGACCGACCTGGCCAATGCACCATTTTCCATATACATATGCATTAGATTCCTTTCAAACCTTATTAGCTCACTAGATTTATATATTTCCCACCTTCTGATCGAGTGAGACCGCTAGATTCTCTTTACTTTTTGAGAAATGAGCGTTTCCGTTCTCCTTGGCCCTACTTGCACTATAAGTGCGAAATGCCGGCCAGACTAGCCGATGCACCATTTTCTCTACACATGTGCGTTAGTTACCTTTCAATCCCTTACGTTCACTAGATGAATTTATTTCCTACCTTCTATTTGAGTGAGACCACTAGATTCTGTGAACTATGCGAGATCTGAGCGCTTCCGTTCTCCCTGGCATTTGCACTCTAAGTTCCCATACTGACCGACCTGGCCAATGCACCATTTTCCATAAACATATGCATTAGATTCCTTTCGAACCTTATTAGCTCACTAGATTTATATATTTCCCACCTTCTGATCGAGTGAAACCGCTAGATTCCCTTTACTTTTTGAGAAATGAGCGTTTCCGTTCTCCTTGGCCCTACTTGCACTATAAGTGCGAAATGCCGGCCAGACTAGCCGATGCACCATTTTCTCTACACATGTGCGTTAGTTACCTTTCAAACCCTTACGTTCACTAGATGAATTTATTTCCTACCTTCTATTTGAGTGAGACCACTAGATTCCGTGAACTATGCGAGATCTGAGCGCTTCCGTTCTCCCTGGCATTTGCACTCTAAGTTCCCATACTGACCGACCTGGCCAATGCACCATTTTCCATATACATATGCATTAGATTCCTTTCGAACCTTATTAGCTCACTAGATTTATATATTTTCCACCTTCTGATCGAGTGAGACCGCTAGATTCCCTTCACTTTTTGAGATATGAGCGTCTCCGTTCTCCTTGGCCCTACTTGCACTATAAGTGCGAAATGCCGGCCAGACTGGCCGATGCACCATTTTCTCTACACATGTGCGTTAGTTACCTTTCAAACCCGTACGTTCACTAGATGAATTTATTTCCTACCTTCTATTTGAGTGAGACCACTAGATTCCGTGTACTATGCGAGATCTGAGCGCTTCCGTTCTCCCTGGCATTTGCACTCTAAGTTCCCATACTGACCGACCTGGCCAATGCACCATTTTCCATATACATATGCATTAGATTCCTTTCGAACCTTATTAGCTCACTAGATTTATATATTTCCCACCTTCTGATTGAGTGAAACCGCTAGATTCCCTTTACTTTTTGAGTGTCAGAACTTATAGCTTACTTGTTTCTGTAGGCTATAGTGGGGTATCCCATAGGGGGTACAACCCAATTAGGGTTTCCTATTTGTACTCACTTCGTTCATAGTCATTCCATCCTCGTTCTTTGTTTCCACATGGAATCAGAGCAGGTTCCCTCCTAGGGACTGCTTCTAGGGCCCACCGAACCGCGCCCCGAGGCGCGTTTTTTTTTAGCGACCCGTCGTGTCGCCCCTAGCGGACCGTTGCGCCGCCCTTCCCCTCGCGGCTCCGCCGCCCTTCCCTAGCGGCCCCGCCGCCCTTCGATCGCGGCCCCGCCGCCCTTCGATCGCGGCCCCGCCGCCCTCTGCTACGCGGCCCCGCCGCCGCCCTTCGATCGCGGCCCCGCCGCCCTCGGCTACGCGGCCCCGCCGCCCTCTGCCTCGCGGCCCCGCCGCCCTCTGCTACGCGGCCCCGCCGCCCTCTGCTACGCGGCCCCGCCGCCCTCTGCTACGCGGCCCCGCCGCCCTTCGATCGCGGCCCCGCCGCCCTTTGCCACGCGGCCCCGCCGCCCTCTACTACGCGGCCCCGCCGCCCTCTGCTACGCGGCCCCGCCGCCCTTCGATCGCGGCCCCGCCGCCCTCTGCTACGCGGCCTCGCCGCCCTCTGCTACGCGGCCCCGCCGCCCCCTGCTACGCGGCCCCGCCGCTCTCTTCGGTCGCGGCCCCGCCGCCCTCTGCTACGCGGCCCCGCCGCCCTCTGCTACGCGGCCCCGCCGCTCTCTTCGGTCGCGGCCCCGCCGCCACTCTGCTACGCGGCCCCGCCGATCCGCCCAGCAGCAGCCGCCGCCGCCTGAGCCGCCGCCGAGCCGCCGCCGAGCCGTCGCCGAGCCGCCGCCGAGCCGCCGCCGAGCCGCCGCCGAGCCGCCGCCCGAGCCGCCGCCGAGCCGCCAGAGCCGCCGCCGAGCCGCCCGTGACGCCCGAGCCGCCCGCGCCGCCCAGCAGCAGCCGAGCCGCCGCCGAGCCGCCGCCGCCTGAGCCGCCGCCGAGCCGCCGCCGAGCCGCCGCCGAACCGCCGCCGAGCCGCCGCCCGAGCCGCCGCCGAGCCGCCCGCGCCGCCCGAGCCGCCTGCGGAGCCGTGCTGCTGTTCCTCTGCTGCTGACCTACCCGCCTCTCCCAGCCCGGTGAGATTTTCAGCTGCTGTCATGGCCACCCCCAATGTTCTTACCTTTGACGCTGAGGGGAGGGCCATTGACTTTGCCGTCTGGATTGAAGACCTGCAGCTGTACTTACTGTGTGATGCGATAGATGAGGTCTCTCTCTTTGACTTTGTCTCTGGCGCTGTCCCTGCCCCACCTGCTGATGCTGACTCTGCCGTTCGCTCCAAGTGGGCGACCCGCGATGCTGCTGCACGTCTTGCTGTGCGTCGCCACCTCCCTTCCTCTGAGCGTGCCCACTTTAGTCAGTGCAAGACCGCTCAGGCCTTGTACGACGCTGTAGTTGCACGCTACTCCTCCCCTTCCTCCGCTACCCTTAGCCGCCTCATGCTACCGTTTCTCTTCCCTGACCTCGCTTCCTTTCCCACTGTCGCTGACCTCGTTACCCACCTCCGTGCTAGTGACACCCGCTACCGCGCTGCCCTTCCTGCTGAGTTCCGCGCTGCGAACCCTCCTCCCATGTACATCACTCTCTACTTTCTCGTCACCCGTCTCCCTGAGTCCCTTCGTGTCGTTAGGGACCAGTTTCTCTCTGTCTGTCCCACCACTCTCACTGTCGACCTCCTTGAGGAGTCCCTGCTAGCGGCTGAGAAGAGTATTGTCGCTGTAGGGGCCTCTCGGGGTGACCCTCGCACCCCTATCTTTGAGGGGTGTGGTCCTTCCCCCCTGCTGCCCTCTGTCGCCTCTGCCGCTGCGGCCGACCTCACTGGTTTTGAGTCGGTCGGCGCGGCGTCTGCCCCCAGCGGCAGACGCCGCGCTGGCAAGGGCAAGGGGGGCAAGGGAGCGGGTGGAGCTAGAGGGGGCGGTGGAGGAGGCGGTGGGGGTGGCGGGGGGAGTGGGGGTGGCGGTGGGGGTGGTGGCGGGAGTGGAGGTACTGGTGGCGGCGGTGGAGGCGGAGGTGGCGGCGGAGGTGGTAGCGGAGGAGGCGGTGGGAGCGGTGGGAGCGACGGTCCTGGTGGGGGAGGTGGAGGTGGAGACGGGGGTGGCGGTGGAGGCGGGGGTGGCAGTGGAGGCGGGGGTCGGAGTGGCTCGTCCCAGCGGAGCAGCTCCGGGGGTGGTCAGCGCCAGCAGCAGCAGCAGCAGCAGCCGCAGCAGCAGCCACAGCAGCAGCAGCGCTCTCGCACCGTCCCCGCCCCTCAGCAGCTCCGTGAGTGGTACTCGCAGCGTCAGCGTGGTGGTGCGCTTGGTCCTTGCCCCTACGTTCTCCGCACCGGTGACCGTGCAGGGGAGAGGTGTGGAGGCGCCCACACTGCCCGCCGCTGCTTTGGCCGCCTGACTGACGCCTGGCGTCAGCAGTTTCCGGAGGCAGCTGAGATCCCCCGCTGGGGAGAGCTGTCTAGGGCTGGTGTAGCTATTTATGATCTTGATTTTGATGCTATTCTCTCTGCTATGTATGCTGCGATTGGTAGTGATGAGGATGACTGTTACCGGTGTTTCCCGCCCGACCCGGGCATTGGTACTGCCGCGTCAGGTACTAGTGAGGCTGCTGCTCTAGGTGCCAGTGCGTCTGTGCTCTCAGGTGCTGGTGAGTCTGCCCTCTCAGGTACTGTGTCGGCTTCGGCCTCTCACACCTTCACCCTTGACTCTGGAGCGTCTCGCTCCTTCTTTCGGGACCGCACCACTCTCACGCCGCTGAGTCGGCCGGTTGCGGTGTCCCTGGCTGACCCCTCTGGGGGGCCTGTCCTGTCTCGCTTCTCCACTGTCCTCCCGTGTCCGGCGGCCCCCTCTGGCACCCTGACTGGTCTCTACCTCCCCTCGTTCTCGACGAACTTGGTGAGTGGTGCTGACCTCCAGGATGCGGGTGTCCACCAGTTCACCCCTGCTCGTCAGCGGGTGACCCACTGCACGGAGGCGGATACAGGTCGCCACCTGGCTACGTTTACACGTCGGCCAGGGTCGAGCCTGTACACTCTGACCACTGCTTCTCCTCCAGGTGCTGAGTCTGGTAGGGTCACTTCGTCTGGTCAGGTGTTTGCTGCAGCGTCCAGGTCTGGTCCTGAGTCTGCCCCCTGCTCGTGCCGTCGTTTGTCTCACGAGACCCTCCTCTGGCACCACCGCCTTGGCCACCCCTCTCTGCTTCGGCTCAGAGGCATGGCCTCGCGAGTCCTTGTGTCTGGTCTTCCCCGGTCTCTCCCTCCCCTTCCTCCGGGCCCTGGCCCCACCTGTGTCCCCTGTGTCGAGGGGCGCCAGCGTGCTGCCCCTCACTCCTCCCAGTTTCCTCCGACAGAGGCCCCGTTGCAGACGCTTCACATGGATGTGTGGGGCCCAGCCCGCGTCCGTGGACAGGGTCAGGAGCGCTACTTCCTGCTGGTGGTTGACGACTACTCGCGTTACACCACAGTCTTCCCCTTGCGCAGCAAGGGTGAGGTCACTGCGGTGTTGATCGACTGGATCCGCGCAGCTCGTCTCCAGCTTCGGAGGAGCTTTGGCTCTGACTTCCCTGTTTTGCGTCTGCACTCGGACAGAGGCGGAGAGTTCTCCTCTGGCCTCCTGAGTGCCTACTGTCGTGCGCGAGGCATCCGTCAGACCTTCACGCTTCCGGACTCACCGCAGCAGAATGGGATTGCTGAGCGCCGCATTGGCATGGTCATGGACGTCGCTCGTACGTCCATGATGCATGCGGCTGCTCCCCATTTTCTGTGGCCGTTTGCGGTCAGGTACGCTGCGCACCAGATCAACCTCCACCCCAGGGTCTCTCGACCGGAGACCTCCCCAGCCCTGCTGTGGACGGGGAAGGTTGGCGATGCGTCGGCGTTCCGGGTCTGGGGATCTCGGGCGTTTGTTCGCGACCTGTCTGCGGACAAGCTATCCCCTCGTGCTTCTCCCTGCGTCTTCCTGGGGTTCCCCCCCGACGCCCCTGGGTGGCAGTTTTACCACCCCACCTCTCGACGTGTTCTGTCCTCCCAGGACGTCACGTTCGACGAGTCGGTACCCTACTACCGCCTCTTCCCCTACCGCACTCCGTCCCTCCCCCCACCCCCGCTCTTCTTGGTACCAGGTCCCCCCCCGGTAGTCCCCCTCCCCCCTCAGGGTCCTGCCCCTTCAGGTGTGTCCCAGGTAGACGCGGTCGAGCCTGTCGAGGTCACTGGTGACTCTGGTGCTGCTGCGGGAGCTGAGCCTGGGGGTGTGGAGTCTGGGGGTGCTGAGCCTGGAGGTGCCGAGTCTGGGGGTGCTGAGCCTGGGGGTGCTGAGCCCGGGGGTGCTGTGCCTGGGGGTGCTGAGTCTGGAGGTGCCGAGTCTGGGGGTGCTGTGCCTGGGGGTGCTGAGCCTGGGGGTGCTGAGCCTGGGGTTGCTGAGCCTGGGGGTGCTGAGCCTGGGGGTGACGTGCCTGGGGGTGCTGTGTCTAGGGGTGCTGAGCCTGGAGGTGCTGTGCCTGGGGGTGCTTCGTCTCGCCGGGAGCCACTCTCCCCACAGGAGCTGCGTGAGTGGTTTGCCGGGCGCTGGAGGCGTGCTGCTGGTGCTGGTGGTTCTTCGGCTGCAGAGGGTACTGCTGCTGCGCGCCCCGCCGGCGCTCGTACTGTGGGTGCTGGAGCTGCTGAGTCTGAGAGTTCTCCTGGAGCTGGTCCTGCTGAGGGTGTTGGTGCTGAGCCTGCCGTTGGCGGCCCGACTGACAGTGCTCCTGGTGCTGCGGCTGGAGGTGCTACTGGAGTGGGTGCTCCTGCCGGGGCTGCTGGTGCTGTTCCTGCTGTTTCTAGCGTCGCCGCGCGGCCCCGACCGTACTTCGTTCCGCTCCTGCAGCAGGTTCTTGGTCTTACACCTCCTCCTCCTCCCTTAGAGGGTCCGCAGCCTGTCCGGTCACAGCCACGGCTACAGCCTGCCTCCCCTTTGCCTGCTCCTTCTCCCTACGCTGGTCCGACTGGAGGTCTTACTGAGCGTCGTGAGCCTGCGTCTCGTCCTGTGTCGCCTGTTCGTACTGAGCGCGCTAGTGGTCGCGGGTCGCGTCAGCGTCCTCCTCCTGTCCCTGGCACGCACCGGATGTCACTGCGTCCGTCCACTGCTCCTCTGCGTGCCCCTTTGCCTTCTCCTCCTGCTTCCTCTCTTCCTGCTCTTGCCGACCCGGAGTCGGACGCCCTTCGTGCTGCCAGTCCTACTGTCACGCGTCTCCTGGCTACTGCTGTCACTGACCCCTCCTTTGAGTCGTCTGCTGCGTCTGCCCTTGTCACTGAGCTTGTCGACTTTGCTGCGCGCTGTCGTCTAGACTACGCTGCTCGTCTTGTCACTGAGTCTGAGTCCGCCTGTCCTCCGTCCGTCGGGGGTGAGTGTGCCCTTGGCACGGACGTCCTTGAGGACAGGCAGGAGGAGTTCCAGTGTCTGGCCGCCGCTTCACCTCGTCTCGCGTCTGTACTGCTAGCCCCTGAGGGAGACCCGGATGCACCAGACATCCCGACTCCGCGCTCTTACGCGGAGGCGATAGAGGGTCCCTACTCCTCTCAGTGGCAGGCAGCTATGGATGCAGAGATGGCTTCCTGGAAGTCCACAGGCACCTACGTTGATGCTGTTCCCCCTCCTGGGGCGAACATCGTCAGTGGCATGTGGATTTTCAGGGTGAAGCGGCCGCCGGGTTCTCCGCCTGTCTTCAAGGCGCGTTACGTGGCTCGTGGCTTCAGTCAGCGGCAGGGGGTTGACTACTTTCAGACCTTCTCCCCCACCCCGAAGATGACCACTCTTCGGGTTCTGCTACACGTTGCTGCTCACCGTGACTACGAGCTGCACTCTCTCGACTTCAGCACAGCTTTCTTGCAGGGCAGCCTGCACGAGGAGATCTGGCTGCGTCGCCCACCTGGCTTCACTGGGTCTTTCCCTCCTGGTACCCAGTGGAGTCTCCGGCGTCCAGTCTACGGTCTCCGCCAGGCGCCACGTGAGTGGCACGACACACTGAGGACTACGCTCGCGGCACTTGGGTTTGCTCCTTCCACTGCCGACCCGTCGCTGTTTCTGCGCACCGACACCTCTCTGCCGCCGTTCTACATCCTCGTGTACGTCGACGACTTGGTCTTTGCCACAGCTGACACTGCTGGACTCGCCTACGTGAAGTCCGAGCTGCAGAAGAGACACACGTGCACTGACCTGGGTGAACTGCGCAGCTACCTTGGCTTGCAGATCACCCGGGACAGAGCACGCCGCACCATTACCCTGACTCAGTCACACATGGTGCAGCAGGTCCTTCAGCGCTTCGGCTTCACGTACTCCTCGCCTCAGGCCACTCCTCTGCCTACTCGCCACTCGCTCTCAGCTCTGCCTTCGGATGAGTCCGTAGAGTCGAGTGGCCCGTTTGCAGAGCTTGTTGGCTGCCTCATGTACCTGATGACCTGCACACGACCTGACCTCGCATACCCTCTTAGCATTCTCGCACGCTTTGTTGCTCCTGGGAGACACCGACCAGAGCACATGGCTGCAGCGAAGAGGGTGTTGCGCTACTTGTGCAGTACGTCGGGCATGGGGCTAGTGCTTGGAGGGCGCAGTCCAGTGGTCCTCACTGGGCACGCAGACGCTTCTTGGGCTGACGACCAGGCTACGCAGCGGTCGTCACAGGGTTACACCTTCAGCCTTGGTTCCGGCTCTGTCTCGTGGCGGGCTACCCGCTCGTCTTCTGTTCTCGGCTCCAGTTGTGAGGCTGAGATCTACGCTGGGGCTATGGCTGCACAGGAGTTACGCTGGCTCACCTACCTGCTGACCGACCTTGGAGAGCAGCCTCGTTCTCCTCCAGTCCTGTACGTAGACAACAAGGCCATGCTGGCCTTGTGTCGAGAGCAGCGACTGGAGCACAGAACGAAGCACATTGCTCTTCGTTACTTTCTTGCTCGTGAGCTACAGCAGCGTGGACAGCTGCGACTTGCGTACGTGGCCTCTGAGGCCAACACTGCTGATGTCTTCACCAAGGCACTTGCGCCTTGTGATCATCAGCGTTGCTGCACGCAGTTGGGTCTTGTGCCTGTCTTGCCTCACTTGCTCTCCTCTTGACCTTGCTTGTACTTTCGCATATATATACTCTTGTTCTTGTATATCTCTATATATGATCTTGCATGTGAACTGGCCTTGTGGCCTTTGAACTTGTGCTCGGAATGCGTGGTGACTTTGTGATCCACCCTGAGCTTTGCTTTGCTTTGCTTGACTGGTCTTGTGACCCCTTGTTCTCCCCCACTTTGCCTATGGGGGTGTGTCAGAACTTATAGCTTACTTGTTTCTGTAGGCTATAGTGGGGTATCCCATAGGGGGTACAACCCAATTAGGGTTTCCTATTTGTACTCACTTCGTTCATAGTCATTCCATCCTCGTTCTTTGTTTCCACATTGAGAAATGAGCGTTTCCGTTCTCCTTGGCCCTACTTGCACTATAAGTGC
This sequence comes from Closterium sp. NIES-65, assembly GCA_948144175.1. NCBI lineage: Eukaryota > Viridiplantae > Streptophyta > Zygnematophyceae > Desmidiales > Closteriaceae > Closterium > Closterium sp. NIES-65. The sequence continues at coordinate 23,624 of CANXME010000289.1, read as the reverse complement.
GAAATGCCGGCCAGACTGGCCGATGCACCATTTTCTCTACACATGTGCGTTAGTTACCTTTCAAATCCTTACGTTCACTAGATGAATTTATTTCCTACCTTCTATTTGAGTGAGACCACTAGATTCCATGTACTATGCGAGATCTGAGCGCTTCCGTTCTCCCTGGCATTTGCACTCTAAGTTCCTATACTGACCGACCTGGCCAATGCACCATTTTCCATATACATATGCATTAGATTCCTTTCGAACCTTATTAGCTCACTAGGTTTATATATTTCCCACCTTCTGATCGAGTGAGACCGCTAGATTCCCTTTACTTTTTGAGAAATGAGCGTTTCCGTTCTTCTTGGCCCTAGTTGCACTATAAGTGCGAAATGCCGGCCAGACTGGCCGATGCACCATTTTCTCTACACATGTGCGTTATTTACTTTTCAAACCCTTACGTTCACTAGATGAATTTATTTCCTACCTTCTATTTGAGTGAGACCACTAGATTCCATGTACTATGCGAGATCTGAGCGCTTCCGTTCTCCCTGGCATTTGCACTCTAAGTTCCCATACTGACCGACCTGGCCAATGCACCATTTTCCATATACATATGCATTAGATTCCTTTCGAACCTTATTAGCTCACTAGATTTATATATTTCCCACCTTCTGATCGAGTGAAACCGCTAGATTCCATTTACTTTTTGAGAAATGAGCGTTTCCGTTCTCCTTGGCCCTACTTGCACTATAAGTGCGAAATGCCGGCCAGACTGACCGATGCACCATTTTCTCTACACATGTGCGTTAGTTACCTTTCAAACCCTTACGTTCACTAGATGAATTTATTTCCTACCTTCTATTTGAGTGAGACCACTAGATTCCGTGTACTATGCGAGATCTGAGCGCTTCCGTTCTCCCTGGCATTTGCACTCTAAGTTCCCATACTGACCGACCTGGCCAATGCACCATTTTCCATATACATATGCATTAGATTCCTTTCGAACCTTATTAGCTCACTAGATTTATATATTTCCCACCTTCTGATCGAGTGAAACCGCTAGATTCCCTTTACTTTTTGAGAAATGAGCGTTTCCGTTCTCCTTGGCCCTACTTGCACTATAAGTGCGAAATGCCGGCCAGACTGGCCGATGCACCATTTTCTCTACACATGTGCGTTAGTTACCTTTCAAATCCTTACGTTCACTAGATGAATTTATTTCCTACCTTCTATTTGAGAAAGACCACTAGATTCCATGTACTATGCGAGATCTGAGCGCTTCCGTTCTCCCTGGCATTTGCACTCTAAGTTCCTATACTGACCGACCTGGCCAATGCACCATTTTCCATATACATATGCATTAGATTCCTTTCGAACCTTATTAGCTCACTAGGTTTATACATTTCCCACCTTCTGATCGAGTGAGACCGCTAGATTCCCTTTACTTTTTGAGAAATGAGCGTTTCCGTTCTTCTTGGCCCTAGTTGCACTATAAGTGCGAAATGCCGGCCAGACTGGCCGATGCACCATTTTCTCTACACATGTGCGTTATTTACCTTTCAAACCCTTACGTTCACTAGATGAATTTATTTCCTACCTTCTATTTGAGTGAGGCCACTAGATTCCATGTACTATGCGAGATCTGAGCGCTTCCGTTCTCCCTGGCATTTGCACTCTAAGTTCCCATACTGACCGACCTGGCCAATGCACCATTTTCCATATACATATGCATTAGATTCCTTTCGAACCTTATTAGCTCACTAGATTTATATATTTCCCACCTTCTGATCGAGTGAAACCGCTAGATTCCATTTACTTTTTGAGAAATGAGCGTTTCCGTTCTCCTTGGCCCTACTTGCACTATAAGTGCGAAATGCCGGCCAGACTGGCCGATGCACCATTTTCTCTACACATGTGCGTTAGTTACCTTTCAAACCCTTACGTTCACTAGATGAATTTATTTCCTACCTTCTATTTGAGTGAGACCACTAGATTCTGTGTACTATGCAAGATCTGAGCGCTTCCGTTCTCCCTGGCATTTGCACTCTAAGTTCCCATACTGACCGACCTGGCCAATGCACCATTTTCCATATACATATGCATTAGATTCCTTTCGAACCTTATTAGCTCACTAGATTTATATATTTTCCACCTTCTGATCGAGTGAGACCGCTAGATTCCCTTTACTTTTTGAGAAATGAGCGTCTCCGTTCTCCTTGGCCCTACTTGCACTATAAGTGCGAAATGCCGGCCAGACTGGCCGATGCACCATTTTCTCTACACATGTGCATTATTTACCTTTCAAACCCTTACGTTCACTAGATGAATTTATTTCCTACCTTCTATTTGAGTGAGACCACTAGATTCCGTGTACTATGCGAGATCTGAGCGCTTCCGTTCTCCCTGGCATTTGCACTCTAAGTTCCCATACTGACCGACCTGGCCAATGCACCATTTTCTATATACATATGCATTAGATTCCTTTCGAACCTTATTAGCTCACTAGATTTATATATTTCCCACCTTCTGATCGAGTGAAACCGCTAGATTCCATTTACTTTTTGAGAAATGAGCGTTTCCGTTCTCCTTGGCCCTACTTGCACTATAAGTGCGAAATGCCGGCCAGACTGGCCGATGCACCATTTTCTCTACACATGTGCGTTAGTTACCTTTCACACCCTTACGTTCACTAGATGAATTTATTTCCTACCTTCTATTTGAGTGAGACCACTAGATTCCGTGTACTATGCGTGATCTGAGCGCTTCCGTTCTCCCTGGCATTTGCACTCTAAGTTCCCATACTGACCGACCTGGCCAATGCACCATTTTCCATATACATATGCATTAGATTCCTTTCGAACCTTATTAGCTAACTAGATTTATATATTTCCCACCTTCTGATCGAGTGAAACCGCTAGATTCCCTTTACTTTTTAAGAAATGAGCGTTTCCGTTCTCCTTGGCCCTACTTGCACTATAAGTGCGAAATGCCGGCCAGACTGGCCAATGCACCATTTTCTCTACACATGTGCGTTAGTTACCTTTCAAACCCTTACGTTCACTAGATGAATTTATTTCCTACCTTCTATTTGAGTGAGACCACTATATTCTGTGTACTATGCGAGATCTGAGCGCTTCCGTTCTCCCTGGCATTTGCACTCTAAGTTCCCATACTGACCGACCTGGCCAATGCACCATTTTCCATATACATATGCATTAGATTCCTTTCGAACCTTATTAGCTCACTAGATTTATATATTTTCCACCTTCTGATCGAGTGAGACCGCTAGATTCCCTTTAATTTTTGAGAAATGAGCGTCTCCGTTCTCCTTGGCCCTACTTGCACTATAAGTGCGAAATGCCGGCCAGACTGGCCGATGCACCATTTTCTCTACACATGTGCGTTAGTTACCTTTCAAACCCTTACGTTCACTAGATAAATTTATTTCCTACCTTCTGTTTGAGTGAGACCACTAGATTCCGTGTACTATGCGAGATCTGAGCGCTTCCATTCTCCCTGGCATTTGCACTCTAAGTTCCCATACTGACCGACCTGGCCAATGCACCACTTTCCATATATATATGCATTAGATTCCTTTCAAACCTTATTAGCTCACTAGATTTATATATTTTCCACCTTCTGATCGAGTGAGACCGCTAGATTCCCTTTACTTTTTGAGAAATGAGCGTCTCCGTTCTCCTTGGCCCTACTTGCACTATAAGTGCGAAATGCCGGCCAGACTGGCCGATGCACCATTTTCTCTACACATGTGCGTTAGTTACCTTTCAAACCCTTACGTTCACTAGATAAATTTATTTCCTACCGTCTATTTAAGTGAGACCACTAGATTCTGTGTACTATGCGAGATCTGAGCGCTTTCGTTCTCCCAGGCATTTGCACTCTAAGTTCCCATACTGACCGACCTGGCCAATGCACCATTTTCCATATACATATGCATTAGATTCCTTTCGAACCTTATTAGCTCACTAGATTTATATATTTTCCACCTTCTGATCGAGTGAGACCGCTAGATTCCCTTTACTTTTTGAGAAATGAGCGTCTCCGTTCTCCTTGGCCCTACTTGCACTATAAGTGCGAAATGCCGGCCAGACTGGCCGATGCACCATTTTCTCTACACATGTGCCTTAGTTACCTTTCAAACCCTTACGTTCACTAGATGAATTTATTTCCTACCTTCTATTTGAGTGAGACCACTAGATTCCGTGTACTATGCGAGATCTGAGCGCTTCCATTCTCCCTGGCATTTGCACTCTAAGTTCCCATACTGACCGACCTGGCCAATGCACCACTTTCCATATACATATGCATTAGATTCCTTTGGAACCTTATTAGCTCACTAGATTTATATATTTTCCACCTTCTGATCGAGTGAGACCGCTAGATTCCCTTTACTTTTTGAGAAATGAGCGTCTCCGTTCTCCTTGGCCCTACTTGCACTATAAGTGCGAAATGCCGGCCAGACTAGCCGATGCACCATTTTCTCTACACATGTGCGTTAGTTACCTTTCAAACCCTTACGTTCACTAGATGACTTTATTTCCTACCTTCTATTTGAGTGAGACCACTAGATTCCGTGTACTATGCAAGATCTGAGCGCTTCCATTCTCCCTGGCATTTGCACTCTAAGTTCCCATACTGACCGACCTGGCCAATGCACCATTTTCCATATACATATGCATTAGATTCCTTTCAAACCTTATTAGCTCACTAGATTTATATATTTCCCACCTTCTGATTGAGTGAGACCGCTAGATTCTCTCTACTTTTTGAGAAATGAGCGTTTCCGTTCTCCTTGGCCCTAGTTGCACTATAAGTGCGAAATGCCGGCCAGACTGGCCGATGCACAATTTTCTCTACACATGTGCGTTAGTTACCTTTCAAACCCTTACTTTCACTAGATGAATATATTTCCTACTTTCTATTTGAGTGAGACCACTTGATTCCGTGTACTATGCGAGATCTGAGCGCTTTCGTTCTCCCTGGCATTTGCATTTTAAGTTCCGATACTGACCGACCTGGCCAATGCACCATTTTCTCTATACATGTGCAATGAATACATTTCAAACCTTTTGAGCTGACTAGATTTATATGTTTCCCACCTTCTGATCGAGTGAGACCGTTAGATTCCCTCTACTTTTTGAGAAACGAGCGTTTTCGTTCTCCCTGGCCAGACTGGCCGATGCACCATTTTCTCTACACATGTGCGTTAGTTACCTTTCAAACCCTTACGTTCACTAGATGAATATATTTCCTACCTTATATTTGAGTGAGACCACTAGATTCCGTGTATTATGCGAGATCTGAGCGGTTCCGTTCTCCCAGGCATTTGCACTCTAAGTTCCCATACTGACCGACCTGGCCAATGCACGACTTTCCATATACATATGCATTAGATTCCTTCCAAAACTTATTAGCTCACTAGATTTTTATATTTCCCACCTTCTGATCGAGTGAGACCGCTAGATTCCCTTTACTTTTTGAGAAATGAGCGTTTCCGTTCTCCTTGGCCCTACTTGCACTACAAGTGCGAAATGCCGGCCAGACTGGCCGATGCACCATTTTCTCTACACATGTACGTTAGTTACCTTTCAAACCCTTACGTTCACTAGATGAATTTATTTCCTACCTTCTATTTGAGTGAGACCACTAGATTCCGTGTACTATGCGAGATCTGAGCGTTTCCGTTCTCCCTTGCATTTGTACTCTAAGTTCCCATACTGACCGACCTGGCCAATGCACCATTTTCCATATACATATGCATTATATTCCTTTCAAACCTTATTAGCTCACTAGATTTATATATTTCCCACCTTCTGATCGAGTGAGACCGCTAGATTCCCTTTACTTTTTGAGAAATGAGCGTTTCCGTTCTCCTTGGCCCTACTTGCACTATAAGTGCGAAATGCCAGCCAGACTGGCCGATGCACCATTTTCTCTACACATGTGCGTTAGTTACCTTTCAAACCCTTACGTTCACTAGATGAATTTATTTCCTACCTTCTATTTGAGTGAGACCACTAGATTCCATGTACTATGCGAGATCCGAGCGCTTCCGTTCTCCCAGGCATTTGCACTCTAAGTTCCCATACTGACCGACCTGGCCAATGCACCACTTTCCATCTACATATGCATTAGATTCCTTTGGAACCTTATTAGCTCACTAGATTTATATATTTCCCACCTTCTGATCAAGTGAGACCGCTAGATTCCCTCTACTTTTTGAGAAATGAGCGTTTCCGTTCTCCTTGGCCCTAGTTGCACTATAAGTGCGAAATGCCGGCCAGACTGGCCGATGCACAATTTTCTCTACACATGTGCGTTAGTTACCTTTCAAACCCTTACGTTCACTAGATGAATAAATTTCCTACTTTCTATTTGAGTGAGACCACTTGATTCCGTGTACTATGCGAGATCTGAGCGCTTCTGTTCTCCCTGGCATTTGCATTTTAAGTTCCGATACTGACTGACCTGGCCAATGCACCATTTTCTCTATACATGTACGTTGAATACATTTCAAACCTTTTTAGCTGACTAGATTTATATATTTCCCACCTTCTGATCGAGTGAGACCGTTAGATTCCCTCTACTTTTTGAGAAACGAGCGTTTCCGTTCTCCCTGGCCCCACCTGCACTATGAGTGCGAAATGCCGGCCAGACTGGCCGATGCACCATTTTCTCTACACATGTGCGTTAGTTACCTTTCAAACCCTTACGTTCACTAGATGAATATATTTCCTACCTTATAGTTGAGTGAGACCACTAGATTCTGTGTATTATGCGAGATGTGAGCGGTTCCGTTCTCCCAGGCATTTGCACTCTAAGTTCCCATACTGACCGACCTGGCCAATGCACCACTTTCCATATACATATGCATTAGATTCCTTTCGAACCTTATTAGCTCACTAGATTTATATATTTCCCACCTTCTGATCGAGTGAGAGCGCTAGATTCCCTTTACTTTTTGAGAAATGAGCGTTTCCGTTCTCCTTGGCCCTACTTGCACTATAAGTGCGAAATGCCGGCCAGACTGGCCGATGCACCATTTTCTCTACACATGTGCGTTAGTTACCTTTCAAACCCTTACGTTCACTAGATGAATTTATTTCCTACCTTCTATTCGAGTGAGACCACTAGATTCTATGTACTATGCGAGATCTGAGCGCTTCTGTTCTCCCTAGCATTTGCACTCTAAGTTCCCATACTGACCGACCTGGCCAATGCACCATTTTCCATATACATATGCATTAGATTCCTTCCGAACCTTATTAGCTCACTAGATTTATATATTTCCCACCTTGTGATCGAGTGAGACCGCTAGATTCCCTCTACTTTTTGAGAAATGAGCGTTTCCGTTCTCCTTGGCCCTAGTTGCACTATAAGTGCGAAATGCCGGCCAGACTGGCCGATGCACAATTTTCTCTACACATGTGCGTAAGTTACCTTTCAAACCCTTGCGTTCACTAGATGAATATATTTCCTACTTTCTATTTGAGTGAGACCACTTGATTCCGTGTACCATGCGAGATCTGAGCGCTTCCGTTCTCCCTGGCATTTGCATTTTAAGTTCCGATACTGACCGACCTGGCCAATGCACCATTTTCTATATACATGTGCATTGAATACTATCAAACCTTTTTAGCTGACTAGATTTATATATTTCCCACCTTCTGATCGAGTGAGACCGTTAGATTCCCTCTACTTTTTGAGAAACGAGCGTTTCCGTTCTCCCTGGCCCCACCTGCACTATGAGTGCCAAAATGCCGGCCAGACTGGCCGATGCACCATTTTCTCTACACATGTGCGTTAGTTACCTTTCAAACCCTTACGTTCACTAGATGAATATATTTCCTACCTTCTTTTTGAGTGAGACCACTAGATTCCGTGTATTATGCGAGATCTGAGCGGTTCCGTTCTCCCAGGCATTTGCACTCTAAGTTCCCAAACTGACCGACCTGGCCAATGCTCCACTTTCCATATACATATGCATTAGATTCCTTTCAAACCTTATTAGCTCACTAGATTTATATATTTCCCACCTTCTGCTCGAGTGAGACCACTAGATTCCTTTTACTTTTTGAGTATTGAGCGTTTTCTTTCTCCTTGGCCCTACTTGCACTATAAGTGCGAAATGCCGGCCAGACTGACCGATGCACCATTTTCTCTACACATGTGCGTTAGTTACCTTTCAAACCCTTACGTTCACTAGATAAATTTATTTCATACCTTCTATTTGAGTGAGACCACTAGATTCCGTGAACTATGCGAGATCTGAGCACTTCCGTTCTCCCTGGCATTTGCACTCTAAGTTCCCATACTCACCGACCTGGCCAATGCACCATTTTCCATATACATATGCATTAGATTCCTTTCGAACCTTATTAGCTCACTAGATTTATATATTTCCCACCTTCTGATCGAGTGAGACCGCTAGATTCCCTCTACTTTTTGAGAAATGAGCGTTTCCGTTCTCCTTGGCCCTAGTTGCACTATAAGTGCGAAATGCCGGCCAGACTGGCCGATGCACCATTTTCTCTATACATGTGCGTTAGTTACCTTTCAAACCCTTACGTTCACTAGATGAATTTATTTCCTACCTTCTATTTGAGTGAGACCACTAGATTCCGTGTACTATGCGAGATCTGAGCGCTTCCGTTCTCCCTGGCATTTGCACTCTAAGTTCCCATACTGACCGACCTGGCCAATGCACCATTTTCTCTATACTTATGCATTAGATTCGTTTCGAACCTTATTAGCTCACTAGATTTATATATTTCCCACCTTCTGATCGAGTGAGACCGCTAGATTCCCTCTACTTTTTGAGAAATGAGCGTTTCCGTTCTCCTTGGCCCTAGTTGCACTATAAGTGCGAAATGCCGGCCAGACTGGCCGATGCACCATTTTCTCTATACATGTGCGTTAGTTACCTTTCAAACCCTTACGTTCACTAGATGAATTTATTTCCTACCTTATATTTGAGTGAGACCACTAGATTCCGTGTACTATGCGAGATCTGAGCGCTTCCGTTCTCCTTGGCATTTGCACTCTAAGTTCCCATACTCACCGACCTGGCCAATGCACCATTTTCCATATACATATGCATTAGATTCCTTCCGAACCTTATTAGCTCACTAGATTTATATATTTCCCACCTTTTGAACGAGTGAGACCGCTAGATTCCCTTTACTTTTTGAGAAATGAGCGTTTCTGTTCTCCTTGGCCCTACTAGCACTATAAGTGCGAAATGCCGGCCAGACTGGCCGATGCACCATTTTCTCTATACATGTGCGTTAGTTACCTTTCAAACCCTTACGTTCACTAGATGAATTTATTTCCTACCTTCTATTTGAGTGAGGCCACTAGATTCCGTGTACTATGCGAGATCTGAGCGCTTCCGTTCTCCCTGGCATTTGCACTCTAAGTTCCCATACTCACCGACCTGGCCAATGCACCATTTTCCATATACATATGCATTAGATTCCTTTCGAACCTTATTAGCTCACTAGATTTATATATTTCCCACCTTCTGATCGAGTGAGACCACTAGATTCCTTTTATTTTTTGAGAAATGAGCGTTTTATTTCTCCTTGGCCCTACTTGCACTATAAGTGCGAAATGCCGGCCAGACTGGCCGATGCACCATTTTCTCTACACATGTGCGTTAGTTACCTTTCAAACCCTTACGTTCACTAGATAAATTTATTTCATACCTTCTATTTGAGTGAGACCACTAGATTCCGTGAACTATGCGAGATCTGAGCACTTCCGTTCTCCCTGGCATTTGCACTCTAAGTTCCCATACTGACCGACCTGGCCAATGCACCATTTTCCATATACATATGCATTAGATTCCTTTCGAACCTTTGTAGCTCACTAGATTTATATATTTCCCACCTTCTGATCGAGTGAGACCGCTAGATTCCCTCTACTTTTTGAGAAATGAGCGTTTCCGTTCTCCTTGGCCCTAGTTGCACTATAAGTGCGAAATGCCGGCCAGACTGGCCGATGCACAATTTTCTCTACACATGTGCGTTAGTTACCTTTCAAACCCTTACGTTCACTAGATGAATATATTTCCTACTTTCTATTTGAGTGAGACCACTTGATTCCGTGTACTATGCGAGATCTGAGCGCTTGCGTTCTCCCTGGCATTTGCATTTTAAGTTCTGATACTGACCGACCTGGCCAATGCACCATTTTCTATATACATGTGCATTGAATACTATCAAACCTTTTTAGCTGACTAGATTTATATATTTCCCACCTTCTGATCGAGTGAGACCGTTAGATTCCCTTTACTTTTTGAGAAACGAGCGTTTCCGTTCTCCCTGGCCCCACCTGCACTATGAGTGCGAAATGCCGGCCAGACTGGCCGATGCACCATTTTCTCTACACATGTGCGTTAGTTACCTTTCAATCCCTTACGTTCACTACATGAATATATTTCCTACTGTCAGATTATTATAGCTGATGCATGTTTGTAGGCTATAGTGGGGTAGCTCATATGGGGTACAGTTTGCTAGGGTTGTATTTGTACCCAACTCTGACTTAGTCAATTCATTCCTGTTCATTCCTTTCACATGGTATAGAGCGGGTTCCTTGTGGGAACTTCGCCTAGGGCCCACCGAAGCGCGCCCCGAAGCGCGCGATCCTTTTTTTTTAGCGACCCCCCCGAGTCGCCCTTCCCCTGCGGCCCCGCCGCCCTTCGTTCGCGGCCCCGCCGTCCAGTCGCGGCCCCGCCCTTACGTCGCGGCCCCGCCCTTACGTCGCGGCCCCGCCACTAAGTCGCGGCCCCGCCACTAAGACGCGGCCCCGCCACCCAGTCGCGGCCCCGCCGCCTACTCGGACGCGGCCCCCGCCGCCTGCTAAGACGCGGCCCCGCCGCCTGCTAAGACGCGGCCCCGCCGCCTGCTAAGACGCGGCCCCGCCGCCTGCTCAGCCGCGGCCCCGCCGCCCTCTACGACGCGGCCTCCGCCGTCTGCAGACGCCGCGGCCTCCGCCGCCTGCTCAGCCGCGACCCCGCCGCCCGCTACGACGCGGCCTCCGCCGCCTGCTCAGCCGCGGCCCCGCCGCCCTCTACGACGCGGCCTCTGCCGCCTGCTCAGCCGCGGCCCTGCCGCCTCCTACGACGCGGCCCCGCAGCCTGCTCAGCCGCGGGTGCTTCCAGCGGCCCTCCGCTGCATCCTGACGGCCCGCCGCTGCACCCTGCGGCCCCGCCACTGCGCTTGTCCCGGCTCCGCCACTGCACCCTGACTGCCCCGCCGTCCCCTGTCTCGGCCCCACCGCTGCACCCTGACGGCCCCGCCGTCCCTTGTCCCGGCCCCGCCACTACACTGCAGCCGAGCCGCCCAGCAGCAGCCTCTGCCGCCCAACAGCAGCCGAGCCGCCCAGCAGCAGCCGAGCCGCCCAGCAGCAGCCGAGCCGCCCAGCAGCAGCCGAACCGCCCAGCAGCAGCCGAGCCGCCCAGCAGCAGCCGAGCCGCCCGGTACCTGAGCCGCCCGAGCCGCCCGAGCCGCCCGAGCCGCCCGAGTCGCCCGAGCCGCCCGAGCCGCCCGAGCCGCCCGAGCAGCCCGAGCCGCCTGCTGCTGACCTACCCGACTCTCCCATCCCGGTGAGACTTTCAGCTGCTGCCATGGCCACCCCCAATGTTCTCACTTTTGACGCTGAGGGGAGGGCCATTGACTTTGCCGTCTGGATCGAGGACCTGCAGCTGTACTTACTGTGTGATGCGGTAGATGAGGTCTCTCTCTTTGACTTTGTCTCTGGCGCTGTCCCTGCCCCGCCTGCTGATGCTGACTCTGCCGTTCGCTCCAAGTGGGCGACCCGCGATGCTGCTGCACGTCTTGCTGTGCGTCGCCACCTCCCTTCCTCTGAGCGTGCCCACTTTAGTCAGTGCAAGACCGCTCAGGCCTTGTACGACGCTGTAGTTGCGCGCTACTCCTCCCCTTCCTCCGCTACCCTTAGCCGCCTCATGCTACCGTTTCTCTTCCCTGACCTCGCTTCCTTTCCCACTGTCGCTGACCTCGTTACCCACCTCCGCGCTAGTGACACCCGCTACCGCGCTGCCCTTCCTGCTGAGTTCCGCGCTGCGAACCCTCCTCCCATGTACATCACTCTCTACTTTCTCGTCACCCGTCTCCCTGAGTCCCTTCGTGTCGTTAGGGACCAGTTTCTCTCTGTCTGTCCCACCACTCTCACTGTCGACCTCCTTGAGGAGTCCCTGCTAGCGGCTGAGAAGAGTATTGTCGCTGTAGGGGCCTCTCGGGGTGACCCTCGCACCCCCATCTTTGAGGGGTGTGGTCCCTCCCCCCTGCTGCCCTCTGTCGCCTCTGCCGCTGCGGCCGACCTCGTTGGTTTTGAGTCGGTCGGCGCGGCGTCTGCCCCCAGTGGCAGACGCCGCACTGGCAAGGGCAAGGGGGGCAAGGGAGCGGGTGGAGCCAGAGGGGGCGGTGGAGGAGGCGGTGGGGGTGGAGGGGGGAGTGGGGGTGGCGAGATCACTTGATTTGAGTGATACCACTTGATTCCGTGTACTATGCGAGATCTGAGCGCTTCCGTTCTCCTTGGCATTTGCATTTTAAGTTCCGATACTGACCGACCTGGCCAATGCACCATTTTAGCTGACTAGATTTATATATTTCCCACCTTCTGATCGAGTGAGACTGCTAGATTCCCTTTACTTTTTGAGAAATGAGCGTTTCCGTTCTCCGTGGCCCTACTTGCACTATAAGTGCGAAATGCCGGCCAGACTGGCCGATGCACCATTTTCTCTACACATGTGCGTTAGTTACCTTTCAAACCCTTACGTTCACTAGATGAATTTATTTCCTACCTTCTATTTGAGTGAGACCACTAGATTCCGTGTACTATGCGAGATCTGAGCGCTTCCGTTCTCCCTGGCATTTGCACTCCAAGTTCCCATACTGACCGACCTGGCCAATGCACCATTTTCCATATACAGATGCATTAGATTCCTTTCAAACCTTCTTAGCTCACTAGATTTATATATTTCCCACCTTCTGATCGAGTGAGACCGCTAGATTCCCTCTACTTTTTGAGAAATGAGCGTTTCCGTTCTCCTTGGCCCTAGTTGCACTATAAGTGCGAAATGCCGGCCAGACTGGCCGATGCACAATTTTCTCTACACATGTGCGTAAGTTACCTTTCAAACCCTTGCGTTCACTAGATGAATATATTTCCTACTTTCTATTTGAGTGAGACCACTTGATTCCGTGTACCATGCGAGATCTGAGCGCTTCCGTTCTCCCTGGCATTTGCATTTTAAGTTCCGATACTGACCGACCTGGCCAATGCACCATTTTCTATATACATGTGCATTGAATACTATCAAACCTTTTTAGCTGACTAGATTTATATATTTCCCACCTTCTGATCGAGTGAGACCGTTAGATTCCCTCTACTTTTTGAGAAACGAGCGTTTCCGTTCTCCCTGGCCCCACCTGCACTATGAGTGCGAAATGCCGGCCAGACTGGCCGATGCACCATTTTCTCTACACATGTGCGTTAGTTACCTTTCAAACCCTTACGTTCACTAGATGAATATATTTCCTACCTTCTATTTGAGTGATACCACTTGATTCCGTGTACTATGCGAGATCTGAGCGCTTCCGTTCTCCTTGGCATTTGCATTTTAAGTTCCGATACTGACCGACCTGGCCAATGCACCACTTTCTATATACATATGCATTAGATTCCTTTCGAACCTTATTAGCTCACTAGATTTATATATTTCCCACCTTCTGATCGAGTGAGACCGCTAGATTCTCTTTACTTTTTGAGAAATGAGCGTTTCCGTTCTCCTTGGCCCTACTTGCACTATAAGTGCGAAATGCCGGCCAGACTGGCCGATGCACCATTTTCTCTACACATGTGCGTTAGTTACCTTTCAAACCCTTACGTTCACTAGATGAATTTATTTCCTACCTTCTATTTGAGTGAGACCACTAGATTCCGTGTACTATGCGAGATCTGAGCGCTTCCGTTCTCCGTGGCATTTGCACTCTAAGTTCCCATACTGACCGCCCTGGCCAATGCACCATTTCCATATACATATGCATTAGATTCCTTTCAAACCTTATTAGCTCACTAGATTTATATATTTCCCACCTTCTGATCGAGTGAGACCGCTAGATTCCCTCTACTTTTTGAGAAATGAGCGTTTCCGTTCTCCTTGGCCCTAGTTGCACTATAAGTGCGAAATGCCAGCCAGACTGGCCGATGCACAATTTTCTCTACACATGTGCGTTAGTTACCTTTCAAACCCTTATGTTCACTAGATGAATATATTTCCTACTTTCTATTTGAGTGATACCACTTGATTCCGTGTACTATGCGAGATCTGAGCGCTTCCGTTCTCCCTGGCATTTGCATTTTAAGTTCCGATACTGACCGACTTGGCCAATGCACCACTTTCTATATACATATGCATTAGATTCCTTTCGAACCTTATTAGCTCACTAGATTTATATATTTCCCACCTTCTGATCGAGTGAGACCGCTAGATTCCCTATACTTTTTGAGAAATGAGCGTTTCCGTTCTCCTTGGCCCTAGTTGCACTATAAGTGCGAAATGCCGGCCAGACTGGCCGATGCACCATTTTCTCTACACATGTGCGTTAGTTACCTTTCAAACCCTTATGTTCACTAGATGAATATATTTCCTACTTTCTATTTGAGTGAGACCACTTGATTCCGTGTACTATGCGAGATCTGAGCGCTTCCGTTCTCCTTGGCATTTGCACTCTAAGTTCCCATACTGACCGACCTGGCCAATGCACCATTTTCTCTATACTTATGCATTAGATTCGTTTCGAACCTTATTAGCTCACTAGATTTATATATTTCCCACCTTCTGATCGAGTGAGACCGCAAGATTCCCTCTATCTTTTGAGAAATGAGCGTTTCCGTTCTCCCTGGCCCCACCTGCACTATGAGTGCGAAATGCCAGCCAGCCTGGCCGATGCACCATTTTCTATACACATGTGCGTTAGTTACCTTTCAAACCCTTACGTTCACTAGATGAATATATTTCCTACCTTATATTTGAGTGAGACCACTAGATTCCGTGTATTATGCGAGATCCGAGCGGTTGCGTTCTCCCAGGCATTTGCACTCTAAGTTCCCATACTGACCGACCTGGCCAATGCACCACTTTCCATATACATATGCATTCGATTCCTTCTGAACCTTATTAGCTCACTAGATTTATATATTTCCCACCTTCTGATCGAGTGAGACCGCTAGATTCGCTTTACTTTCTGAGAAATGAGCGTTTCCGTTCTCCTTGGCCCTACTTGCACTATAAGTGCGAAATGCCGGCCAGACTGGCCGATGCACCATTTTCTCTACACATGTGCGTTAGTTACCTTTCAAACCCTTATGTTCACTAGATGAATTTATTTTCTACCTTCTTTTTGAGTGAGACCACTAGATTCCGTGTACAATGCGAGATCTGAGCGCTTCCGTTCTCCCTGGCATTGCACTCTAAGTTCCCATACTGACCGACCTGACCAATGCACCATTTTCCATATACATATGCATTAGATTCCTTTCAAACCTTATTAGCTCACTAGATTTATATATTTCCCACCTTCTGATCGAGTGAGACCGCTAGATTCCCTCTACTTTTTGAGAAATGAGCGTTTCCGTTCTCCTTGGCTCTACTTGCACTATAAGTGCGAAATGCCGGCCAGACTGGCCGATGCACAATTTTCTGTACACATGTGCGTTAGTTACCTTTCAAACCCTTACGTTCACTAGATGAATTTATTTCCTACCTTATATTTGAGTGGGACCACTAGATTCCGTGTACTATGCGAGATCTGAGCGCTTCCGTTCTCCTTGGCATTTGCACTCTAAGTTCCCATACTGACCGACCTGGCCAATGCACCATTTTCCATATACATATGCATTAGATTCCTTTCGAACTTTATTACCTCACTAGATTTATATATTTCCCACCTTCTGATCGAGTGAGACCGCTAGATTCCCTTTACTTTTTTAGAAATGAGCGTTTCCGTTCTCCTTGGCCCTACTTGCACTATGAGTGCGAAATGCCGGCCAGACTGGCCGATGCACCATTTTCTCTACACATGTGCGTTACTTACCTTTCAAACCCTTACGTTCACTAGATGAATATATTTCCTACCTTCTATTTGAGTGAGACCACTAGATTCCGTGTATTATGCGAGATCTGAGCGGTTCCGTTCTCCCAGGCATTTGCACTCTAAATTCCCATACTGACCGACCTGGCCAATGCACCACTTTCCATATACATATGCATTAGATTCCTTTCGAACCTTATTAGCTCACTAGATTTATATATTTCCCACCTTCTGATCGAGTGAGACCGCTAGATTCCCTTTACTTTTTGAGAAATGAGCGTTTCCGTTCTCCTTGGCCCTGCTTGCACTATAAGTGCGAAATGCCGGCCAGACTGGCCGATGCACAATTTTCTCTACACATGTGCGTTAGTTACCTTTCAAACCCTTACGTTCACTAGATGAATTTATTTCCTACCTTCTATTTGAGTGAGACCACTAGATTCCGTGTACTATGCGAGATCTGAGCGCTTCCGTTCTCCCTGGCATTTGCACTCTAAGTTCCCATACTAACTGACCTGGCCAATGCACCATTTTCCATATACATATGCATTAGATTCCTTTCGAACCTTATTAGCTCACTAGATTTATATATTTCCCACCTTCTGATCGAGTGAGACCACTAGATTCCCTTTACTTTTTGAGAAATGAGCGTTTCCGTTCTCCTTGGCCCTACTTGCACTATAAGTGCGAAATGCCGGCCAGACTGGCCGATGCACCATTTTCTCTACACATGTGCGTTAGTTACCTTTCAAACCCTTACGTTCACTAAATGAATTTATTTCCTACCTTCTATTTGAGTTAGACCACTAGATTCCGTGTACTATGCGAGATCTGAGCGCTTCTGTTCTCCCTGGCATTTGCACTCTAAGTTCCCATACTGACCGACCTGGCCAATGCACCATTTTCCATATAAATATGCATTAGATTCCTTTCGAACCTTATTAGCTCACTAGATTTATATATTTCCCACCTTCTGATCGAGTGAGACCGCTAGATTCCCTCTACTTTTTGAGAAATCAGCGTTTCCGTTCTCATTGGCCCTAGTTGCACTATAAGTGCAAAATGCCGGCCAGACTGGCCGATGCACAATTTTCTATACACATGTGCGTTAGTTACCTTTCAAACCCTTACGTTCACTAGATGAATTTATTTCCTACCTTCTATTTGAGTGAGACCACTAGATTCCGTGTACTATGCGAGATCTGAGCGCTTCCGTTCTCCTTGGCATTTGCACTCTAAGTTCCCATACTGACCGACCTGGCCAATGCACCATTTTCCATATACATATGCATTAGATTCCTTTCGAACCTTATTACCTCATTAGATTTATATATTTCCCACCTTCTGATCGAGTGAGACCGCTAGATTCCCTTTACTTTTTGAGAAATGAGCGTTTCCGTTCTCCTTGGCCCTACTTGCCCTATAGTGGCGAAATGCCGGCCAGACTGGCCGATGCACCATTTTCTCTACACATGTGCGTTACTTACCTTTCAAACCCTTACGTTCACTAGATGAATATATTTCCTACCTTATATTTGAGTGAGACCACTAGATTCCGTGTATTATGCGAGATCTGAGCGGTTCCGTTCTCCCAGGCATTTGCACTCTAAATTCCCATACTGACCGACCTGGCCAATGCACCACTTTCCATATACATATGCATTAGATTCCTTTCGAACCTTATTAGCTCACTAGATTTATATATTTCCCACCTTCTGATCGAGTGAGACCGCTAGATTCCCTTTACTTTTTGAGAAATGAGCGTTTCCGTTCTCCTTGGCCCTGCTTGCACTATAAGTGCGAAATGCCGGCCAGACTGGCCGATGCACAATTTTCTCTACACATGTGCGTTAGTTACCTTTCAAACCCTTAGGTTCACTAGATGAATTTATTTCCTACCTTCTATTTGAGTGATACCACTTGATTCCGTGTACTATGCGAGATCTGAGCGCTTCCGTTCTCCGTGGCATTTGCACTCTAAGTTCCCATACTGACCGCCGTGGCCAATGCACCATTTCCATATACATATGCATTAGATTCCTTTCAAACCTTATTAGCTCACTAGATTTATATATTTCCCACCTTCTGATCGAGTGAGACCGCTAGATTCCCTCTACTTTTTGAGAAATGAGCGTTTCCGTTCTCCTTGGCCCTAGTTGCACTATAAGTGCGAAATGCCAGCCAGACTGGCCGATGCACAATTTTCTCTACACATGTGCGTTAGTTACCTTTCAAACCCTTATGTTCACTAGATGAATATATTTCCTACTTTCTATTTGAGTGATACCACTTGATTCCGTGTACTATGCGAGATCTGAGCGCTTCCGTTCTCCCTGGCATTTGCATTTTAAGTTCCGATACTGACCGACTTGGCCAATGCACCACTTTCTATATACATATGCATTAGATTCCTTTCGAACCTTATTAGCTCACTAGATTTATATATTTCCCACCTTCTGATCGAGTGAGACCGCTAGATTCCCTATACTTTTTGAGAAATGAGCGTTTCCGTTCTCCTTGGCCCTAGTTGCACTATAAGTGCGAAATGCCGGCCAGACTGGCCGATGCACCATTTTCTCTACACATGTGCGTTAGTTACCTTTCAAACCCTTATGTTCACTAGATGAATATATTTCCTACTTTCTATTTGAGTGAGACCACTTGATTCCGTGTACTATGCGAGATCTGAGCGCTTCCGTTCTCCTTGGCATTTGCACTCTAAGTTCCCATACTGACCGACCTGGCCAATGCACCATTTTCTCTATACTTATGAATTAGATTCGTTTCGAACCTTATTAGCTCACTAGATTTATATATTTCCCACCTTCTGATCGAGTGAGACCGCAAGATTCCCTCTATCTTTTGAGAAATGAGCGTTTCCGTTCTCCCTGGCCCCACCTGCACTATGAGTGCGAAATGCCAGCCAGCCTGGCCGATGCACCATTTTCTATACACATGTGCGTTAGTTACCTTTCAAACCCTTACGTTCACTAGATGAATAAATTTCCTACCTTATATTTGAGTGAGACCACTAGATTCCGTGTATTATGCGAGATCCGAGCGGTTGCGTTCTCCCAGGCATTTGCACTCTAAGTTCCCATACTGACCGACCTGGCCAATGCACCACTTTCCATATACATATGCATTCGATTCCTTCTGAACCTTATTAGCTCACTAGATTTATATATTTCCCACCTTCTGATCGAGTGAGACCGCTAGATTCGCTTTACTTTCTGAGAAATGAGCGTTTCCGTTCTCCTTGGCCCTACTTGCACTATAAGTGCGAAATGCCGGCCAGACTGGCCGATGCACCATTTTCTCTACACATGTGCGTTAGTTACCTTTCAAACCCTTATGTTCACTAGATGAATTTATTTTCTACCTTCTTTTTGAGTGAGACCACTAGATTCCGTGTACAATGCGAGATCTGAGCGCTTCCGTTCTCCCTGGCATTGCACTCTAAGTTCCCATACTGACCGACCTGACCAATGCACCATTTTCCATATACATATGCATTAGATTCCTTTCAAACCTTATTAGCTCACTAGATTTATATATTTCCCACCTTCTGATCGAGTGAGACCGCTAGATTCCCTCTACTTTTTGAGAAATGAGCGTTTCCGTTCTCCTTGGCTCTACTTGCACTATAAGTGCGAAATGCCGGCCAGACTGGCCGATGCACAATTTTCTGTACACATGTGCGTTAGTTACCTTTCAAACCCTTACGTTCACTAGATGAATTTATTTCCTACCTTATATTTGAGTGGGACCACTAGATTCCGTGTACTATGCGAGATCTGAGCGCTTCCGTTCTCCTTGGCATTTGCACTCTAAGTTCCCATACTGACCGACCTGGCCAATGCACCATTTTCCATATACATATGCATTAGATTCCTTTCGAACTTTATTACCTCACTAGATTTATATATTTCCCACCTTCTGATCGAGTGAGACCGCTAGATTCCCTTTACTTTTTTAGAAATGAGCGTTTCCGTTCTCCTTGGCCCTACTTGCACTATGAGTGCGAAATGCCGGCCAGACTGGCCGATGCACCATTTTCTCTACACATGTGCGTTACTTACCTTTCAAACCCTTACGTTCACTAGATGAATATATTTCCTACCTTCTATTTGAGTGAGACCACTAGATTCCGTGTATTATGCGAGATCTGAGCGGTTCCGTTCTCCCAGGCATTTGCACTCTAAATTCCCATACTGACCGACCTGGCCAATGCACCACTTTCCATATACATATGCATTAGATTCCTTTCGAACCTTATTAGCTCACTAGATTTATATATTTCCCACCTTCTGATCGAGTGAGACCGCTAGATTCCCTTTACTTTTTGAGAAATGAGCGTTTCCGTTCTCCTTGGCCCTGCTTGCACTATAAGTGCGAAATGCCGGCCAGACTGGCCGATGCACAATTTTCTCTACACATGTGCGTTAGTTACCTTTCAAACCCTTACGTTCACTAGATGAATTTATTTCCTACCTTCTATTTGAGTGAGACCACTAGATTCCGTGTACTATGCGAGATCTGAGCGCTTCCGTTCTCCCTGGCATTTGCACTCTAAGTTCCCATACTAACTGACCTGGCCAATGCACCATTTTCCATATACATATGCATTAGATTCCTTTCGAACCTTATTAGCTCACTAGATTTATATATTTCCCACCTTCTGATCGAGTGAGACCACTAGATTCCCTTTACTTTTTGAGAAATGAGCGTTTCCGTTCTCCTTGGCCCTACTTGCACTATAAGTGCGAAATGCCGGCCAGACTGGCCGATGCACCATTTTCTCTACACATGTGCGTTAGTTACCTTTCAAACCCTTACGTTCACTAAATGAATTTATTTCCTACCTTCTATTTGAGTTAGACCACTAGATTCCGTGTACTATGCGAGATCTGAGCGCTTCTGTTCTCCCTGGCATTTGCACTCTAAGTTCCCATACTGACCGACCTGGCCAATGCACCATTTTCCATATAAATATGCATTAGATTCCTTTCGAACCTTATTAGCTCACTAGATTTATATATTTCCCACCTTCTGATCGAGTGAGACCGCTAGATTCCCTCTACTTTTTGAGAAATCAGCGTTTCCGTTCTCATTGGCCCTAGTTGCACTATAAGTGCAAAATGCCGGCCAGACTGGCCGATGCACAATTTTCTATACACATGTGCGTTAGTTACCTTTCAAACCCTTACGTTCACTAGATGAATTTATTTCCTACCTTCTATTTGAGTGAGACCACTAGATTCCGTGTACTATGCGAGATCTGAGCGCTTCCGTTCTCCTTGGCATTTGCACTCTAAGTTCCCATACTGACCGACCTGGCCAATGCACCATTTTCCATATACATATGCATTAGATTCCTTTCGAACCTTATTACCTCATTAGATTTATATATTTCCCACCTTCTGATCGAGTGAGACCGCTAGATTCCCTTTACTTTTTGAGAAATGAGCGTTTCCGTTCTCCTTGGCCCTACTTGCCCTATAGTGGCGAAATGCCGGCCAGACTGGCCGATGCACCATTTTCTCTACACATGTGCGTTACTTACCTTTCAAACCCTTACGTTCACTAGATGAATATATTTCCTACCTTATATTTGAGTGAGACCACTAGATTCCGTGTATTATGCGAGATCTGAGCGGTTCCGTTCTCCCAGGCATTTGCACTCTAAATTCCCATACTGACCGACCTGGCCAATGCACCACTTTCCATATACATATGCATTAGATTCCTTTCGAACCTTATTAGCTCACTAGATTTATATATTTCCCACCTTCTGATCGAGTGAGACCGCTAGATTCCCTTTACTTTTTGAGAAATGAGCGTTTCCGTTCTCCTTGGCCCTGCTTGCACTATAAGTGCGAAATGCCGGCCAGACTGGCCGATGCACAATTTTCTCTACACATGTGCGTTAGTTACCTTTCAAACCCTTAGGTTCACTAGATGAATTTATTTCCTACCTTCTATTTGAGTGAGACCACTAGATTCCGTGTACTATGCGAGATCTGAGCGCTTCCGTTCTCCCTGGCATTTGCACTCTAAGTTCCCATACTAACTGACCTGGCCAATGCACCATTTTCCATATACATATGCATTAGATTCCTTTCGAACCTTATTAGCTCACTAGATTTATATATTTCCCACCTTCTGATCGAGTGAGACCACTAGATTCCCTTTACTTTTTGAGAAATGAGCGTTTCCGTTCTCCTTGGCCCTACTTGCACTATAAGTGCGAAATGCCGGCCAGACTGGCCGATGCACCATTTTCTCTACACATGTGCGTTAGTTACCTTTCAAACCCTTACGTTCACTAGATGAATATATTTCCTACCTTCTATTTGAGTTAGACCACTAGATTCCGTGTACTATGCGAGATCTGAGCGCTTCTGTTCTCCCTGGCATTTGCACTCTAAGTTCCCATACTGACCGACCTGGCCAATGCACCATTTTCCATATAAATATGCATTAGATTCCTTTCGAACCTTATTAGCTCACTAGATTTATATATTTCCCACCTTCTGATCGAGTGAGACCGCTAGATTCCCTCTACTTTTTGAGAAATCAGCGTTTCCGTTCTCATTGGCCCTAGTTGCACTATAAGTGCAAAATGCCGGCCAGACTGGCCGATGCACAATTTTCTATACACATGTGCGTTAGTTACCTTTCAAACCCTTACGTTCACTAGATGAATTTTTTTTCCTACCTTCTATTTGAGTGAGACCACTAGATTCCGTGTACTATGCGAGATCTGAGCGCTTCCGTTCTCCTTGGCATTTGCACTCTAAGTTCCCATACTGACCGACCTGGCCAATGCACCATTTGTCAGAACATATAGCTTACTTATTTCTGTAGGCTATAGTGGGGTATCCCATAGGGGGTACAACCCAATTAGGGTTTCCTATTTGTACCCACTTCTTTTTCATAGTCATTCACTTCTCGTTCGTACTTTCTCATGGAATCAGAGCAGGTCCCTTCCTAGGGCTGTCCTAGGGCCCAGAAGCGCGCCCCGAGGCGCGCATTTTTTTTAGCGACCCTCCGAGTCTCCCTCCCGTCGTGCTCCCGCTTAGGCCCTCGTCGGCCCCCCGCTTAGGCCCTCGTCGGCCCCCCGCTTAGGCCCCTCGTCGGCCCCGATTAGGCCCTCGTCGGCCCCGCTTAGGCCCCTCGTCGGCCCCTGCTTAGGCCCCTCGTCGGCCCGCGTACCCTCGTCGGCCCTGCCGTAGGCCCCCGCGTACCCCTCGTCGGCCCCGCGTACCCCTCGTCGGACCCGCGTAGGCCCCGCGTACCCCTCGTCGGCCCCACGTAGGCCCCGCGTAGGCCCCGCGTACCCCTCGTCGGCCCCGCGTAGGCCCCCGCGTACCCCTCGTCGGCCCCGCGTACCCCTCGTCGACACCGGCGTACACCTCGTAGGCCCCGCGTACACCTCGTCGGCCCCGCGACACCTCGTCGGCCCCGCGTACCCCTCGTCGACCCGCGTACACCTCG
>CANXME010000288.1:0-114726 GCA_948144175.1 Closterium sp. NIES-65 | reverse complement strand
TTCCATCACCACGCCCCATTCTCCCTCTTTCCATCACCCCTCCCCATTCTCCCTCTTTCTATCACCACGCCCCATTCTCCCGATTTCCATCACCCCGCCCCATTCTCCCTCTTTCCATTACCCCGCCCCATTCTCCTGCTTTCCATCACCCCGCCCCATTCTCCCTCTTTCCATCACCCCGCCCCATTCTCCCGCTTTCTATCACCCCACCCCATTCTCCCGCTTTCCATCACCCCTCTCCATTGTCCCGCTTTCCATCACCCCGCCCAATTCTCCCGCTTTCCATCACCCCTCTCCATTCTCCCTCTTTCCATCTCCCCGCCCCATTCTCCCTGTTTCCATCACCCCGTCCAACTCTCCCTCTTTCCGTCACCCCGCCCCATTCACCCTGTTTCCATCACCTCGCCCCATTCTCCCTCTTTCCATCTCCCCGCCCCATTCTCCCGCTTTCCATCACCCCGCCCCATTCTCCCTCTTTCCATCACCCCGCCCCATTCTCTCGCCTTTCATCACCCCGCCCCATTCTCCCGCTTTCCATCACCCCGCCCAATTCTCCCGCTTTCCATCACCCCGCCCCATTCTCCCGCCTTCCATCACCCCGCCCCATTCTCCCTCTTTCCATCACCCCGCCCCATTCTCACGCTTTCCATCAGCCCGCCCCAATCTCCCTCTTTCCATCACCCCGCCCCATTCTCCCACTTTCCATCACCCCGCCCCATTCTCCCTCTATCCATCACCCCGCCCCATTCTCTCGCTTCCATCACCCCGCCTTATTCTCCCGTTTTCCATCACCCCGCCCCATTATCCCGATTTCCATCACCCCGCCCCATTCTCCCGCTTTCCATCACCCTGCCCCATTCTTCCGATTTCCATCACCCCGCCCCATTCTCCCGCTTTCCATCACCCCGCCCCATTCTCCCGCTTTCCATCACCCTGCCCCATTCTCACTCTTTCCATCACCCCTCCCCATTCTCCCTCTTTCCATCACCCCGCCCCATTCTCCTGCTTTCTATCTCCCCGCCCCATTCTCCCTCTTTCCATCACCCCGCCCTATTCTCCCGCCTTCCATCACCCCGCCCCATTCTCCATCTTTCCATCACCCTGCCCAATTCTCCCCCTTTCCATCACCCCGCCCCATTCTCCCGCCATCCATCACCCCGCCCCATTCTCCCTCTTTCCATCACCCAGCCCCATTCTCTCGCTTTCCATCACCCCGCCCTATTTTCCCGATTTCCATCACCCCGCCCCATTCTCCCGTTTTCCATCACCCCACCCCATTCTCCCGCTTTCCATCACCCCGCCCCATTCTCCCGCTTTCCATCACCCCGCCCCATTCTCCCGCTTTCCATCACCCTGCCCCATTCTCCCGCTTTCCATCACCCCGCCCCATTCTCCCGCTTTCCATCACCCCACCCCATTCTCCCTCTTTCCATCACCCCGCCCCATTCTCCCGCTTTCCATCACCCTGCTCCATTTTCACTCTTTCCATCACCCCGCTCCATTCTCCCGCTTTCCATCACCCCGCCCAATTCTCTCTCTTTCCATCACCCCTCCCCATTCTCCCTCTTTCCATCACCCCGCCCCATTCTCCCGCTTTCCATCACCCCGCCCCATTCTCCCTCTTTCCATCACCCGGCCCCATTCTCCCTCTTTCCATCACCCCGCCCCATTCTCCCGCTTTCCATCACCCCGCCCCATTCTCCCGCTTTCCATCACCCCGACCCATTCTCCCTCTTTCCATCACCCCGCCCCATTTGCCCACTTTCCATCACCCCGCCCCATTCTTCCTCTTTCCATCTCCCTGCCCCATTCTCCCTCTTTCCATCACCCCGCCCCATTCTCCCGATTTCCGTCACCCCGCCCCATTCTCCCTCTTTCCATCACCCCGCCCCATTCTCCCGATTTCCGTCACCCCGCCCCATTCTCCCTCTTTCCATCACCCCGCCCCATTCTTCCTCTTTCCATCTTCCCGCCCCATTCTCCCTCTTTCCATCACCCCGCCCCATTCTCCCTCTTTCCATCACCCCGCCCCATTCTCCCTCTTTCCATCACCCCGCCCCATTCTCCCGATTTCCGTCACCTCGCCCCATTCTCTCTCTTTCCATCACCCCGCCCCATTCTCCCGATTTCTGTCATCCTGCCCCATTCTCCCTCTTTCCATCACCCCGCCCCATTCTCCCTCTTTCCATCACCCCGACCCATTCCTCGCTTTCCATCACCCCGCCCCATTCTCCCTCTTTCCATCACCCCGCCCCATTCTCCCGCTTTCCATCACCCTGCCCCATTCTCCCTCTTTCCATCACCCCGCCCTATCCTCTCTCTTTCCATCACCCCGCACCATTTTCCCGCTTTCCATCACCCCGCACCATTCTACCTCTTTCCATCACCCCACCTCATTCTACTGCTTTCCATGACCCCGTCCCATTCTCTTGCTTTCCATCACCCCGCCCAATTTTCCCTCTTTCCATCATCCCGCCCCATTCTCCCTCTTTCCATCACCCCGCCCCATTCTCCCCCAATCCATCACCCCACCCCATTTTCTCTCTTTTCATCACCCCGTCCCATTCTTCCGCTTTCCATCACCCCGCCCCATTCTCCCGCCTTCCATAACCCCGCCCCATTCTCCATCTTTCCATCACCCTGCCCAATTCTCCCGCTTTCCATCACCCCGCCCCATTCTCCCGCCTTCCATCACCCCGCCCCATTCTCCCTCTTTCCATCACCCCGCCCCATTCTCCCGCTTTCCATCACCCCGCCCCATTCCCCCGCTTTCCATCACCCCGCCCCATTCTCCCGCTTTCCATCACCCCGCCCAATTCTCCCTCTTTCCATCACCTGGCCCCATTCTCCCGCTTTCCATCACCCCGCCCCATTCTCCCTCTTTCCATCACCCCGCCCCATTCTCCCGATTTCCATCACTTCGCCCCTTTCTCCCGCTTTCCATCACCACGCCCCATTCTCCCGCTTTCCATCACCCCGCCCCATTCTCCCTCTTTCCATCACCCCGCCCCATTCTCCCGCTTTCCATCACCACGCCCCATTCTCCCGCTTTCCATCACCCTGCCCCATTCTCCCGCTTTCCATCACCCCGCCCCATTCTCCCTCTTTCCATCACCCCGCCCCATTCTCCCGCTTTCCATCACCTCGCCCCATTTTCCCGCTTTCCATCACCCCGCCCCATTCTCCCGCTTTCCATCACCCCGCCCCATTCTCCCTCTTTCCATCACCCGGCCCCATTCTCCCGCTTTCCATCACCCCGCCCCATTCTCCCTCTTTCCATCACCCCTCCCCATTCTCCCGATTTCCATCACTTCGCCCCATTCTCCCGCTTTCCATCACCCCGCCCCATTCTCCCGCTTTCCATCACCCCGCCCCATTCTCCCTCTTTCCATCACCCCGCCCCATTCTCCCGCTTTCCATCACCTCGCCCCATTCTCCCGCTTTCCATCACCCCGCCCCATTCTCCCGCTTTCCATCACCCCGCCCCATTCTCCCTCTTTCCATCACCCGGCCCCATTCTCCCGCTTTCCGTCACCCCGCCCCATTCTCCCTCTTTCCATCACCCCGCCCCATTCTCCCGCTTTTAATCACTGCGCCCCATTCTCCCGCTTTCCATCACTCCGCCCCATTCTCCCGATTTCCATCACCCCGCCCCATTCTTCAGCTTTCCATCACTTCGCCCCATTCTCTCGATTTCCATCACCCCGCCCCATTCTTTTGCTTTCCATCACCCCGCCACATTCTCCTGCTTTCCATTACCCCGCCCCATTCTCCCGCTTTCCATCACCCCGCCCCATTCTCCCGCTTTTCATCACCCCGCCCCATTCTCCCGATTTCCATCACCCCGCCCCTCTCCCGCTTTCCATCACCCTGCCCCATTCTCCCGCTTCCCATCACCCCGCCCAATTCTCCCTCTTTCCATCACCCCGCCCCATTCTCCCTCTTTCCATCACCCCGCCCCATTCTCCAGCTTTCCATCACCCCGCCCCATTCTCCCGCTTTCCATCACCTCGCCCCATCTCCCGCTTTCCATCACCCCGCCCCATTCTCCCTCTTTCCATCACCCCGCCCCATTCTCCTGCATTCTATCACCCTGCCCCATTCTCCATCCTTCCATCACCCCGCCCCATTCTCCTGCTTTCCATCAACTCGCCTTGCTGGTGGGGGTGCTGGGAGCAACTCACCTGGCTGGTGGGGGTGCTGGGAGCAACGCACCTCGCTGGTGGGGGTGCCTGGAGCAACTCGTCTGGCTGGAGGGGGTGCTGGGAGCGACTCACCTGGCTGGTGGGGGTGGTGGGAGCAACTCACCTGGCTGGTGAGGGTGCCTGGAGCAACTCGTCTGGCTGGTGGGGGTGCTGGGAGCAACTCGCCTGGCCGGTGCGGGTGCTGGGAGCAACTCGCCTGGCTGGTGGGGGTGCTGGAAGCAGCTCGCTTGGCTGGTGGGGATGCTGGGAGCAACTCGCCTTGCTGGTGGGGGTGCTCGGAGCAACTTGCCTGGCTGGTGGGGGTGCAGGGAGCAACTCGCCTGGCTGGTGGGGGTGCTGGGAGCAACTCGCCTGGCTGGTGGGGGTGCTGGGAGCAACTCGCCTGGCTGGTGGGGGCGCTGGGAGCAACTCACCTGGCTGGTGGGGGTGCTGGGAGCAACTCACCTGGCTGCTGGGGGTGCTAGGAGCAACTCTTCTGGCTGGTGGGGTTGCTGGGAGCAACTCGCCTGGCTGGTGGGGGTGCTGGGAGCAACTCGCCTGGCTGGTGGGGGTGCTGGGAGCAACTCGCCTGGCTGGTGGGGGTGCTGGGAGCAACTCACCTGGCTGGTGGGGGTGCTGGGAGCAACTCGCCTGGCTGGTGGGGGTGCTAGGAGCAACTCGTCTGGCTGGTGGGGTTGCTGGGAGCAACTCGCCTGGCTGGTGGGGGTGCTGGGAGCAACTCGCCTGGCTGGTGGGGGTGCTGGGAGCAACTCGCCTGGCTGGTGGGGGTGCTGGGAGCAACTCGTCTGGCTGGTGGGGGTGCTGGGAGCAACTCGCCTGGCTGGTGGGGGTGCTGGGAGCAACTCGCCTGGCTGGTGGGGGTGCTGGGAGCAACTCGCCTGGCTGGTGGGGGTGCTGGGAGCAACTCGCCTGGCTGGTGGGGGTGCTGGGAGCAACTCACCTGGCTGGTGGGGGTGCTGGGAGCAACTCGCCTGGCTGGTGGGGGTGCTAGGAGCAACTCGTCTGGCTGGTGGGGTTGCTGGGAGCAACTCGCCTGGCTGGTGGGGGTGCTGGGAGCAACTCGCCTGGCTGGTGGGGGTGCTGGGAGCAACTCGCCTGGCTGGTGGGGGTGCTGGGAGCAACTCGTCTGGCTGGTGGGGGTGCTGGGAGCAACTCGCCTGGCTGGTGGGGGTGCTGGGAGCAACTCGCCTGGCTGGTGGGGGTGCTGGGAGCAACTCGTCTGGCTGGTGGGGGTGCTGGGAGCAACTCGCCTGGCTGGTGGGGGTGCTGGGAGCAACTCGCCTGGCTGGTGGGGGTGCTGGGAGCAACTCGCCTGGCTGGTGGGGGTGCTGGGAGCAACTCGCCTGGCTGGTGGGGGTGCTGGGAGCAACTCACCTGGCTGGTGGGGGTGCTGGGAGCAACTCGCCTGGCTGGTGGGGGTGCTAGGAGCAACTCGTCTGGCTGGTGGGGTTGCTGGGAGCAACTCGCCTGGCTGGTGGGGGTGCTGGGAGCAACTCGCCTGGCTGGTGGGGGTGCTGGGAGCAACTCGCCTGGCTGGTGGGGGTGCTGGGAGCAACTCGTCTGGCTGGTGGGGGTGCTGGGAGCAACTCGCCTGGCTGGTGGGGGTGCTGGGAGCAACTCGCCTGGCTGGTGGGGGTGCTGGGAGCAACTCGTCTGGCTGGTGGGGGTGCTGGGAGCAACTCACCTGGCTGGTGGGGGTGTTAGGAGCAACTCACCTGGCTGGTGGGGGTGCTGGGAGCAACTCACCTGGCTGCTGGGGGTGCTAGGAGCAACTCTTCTGGCTGGTGGGGTTGCTGGGAGCAACTCGCCTGGCTGGTGGGGGTGCTGGGAGCAACTCGCCTGGCTGGTGGGGGTGCT
Organism: Closterium sp. NIES-65; assembly: GCA_948144175.1. NCBI lineage: Eukaryota > Viridiplantae > Streptophyta > Zygnematophyceae > Desmidiales > Closteriaceae > Closterium > Closterium sp. NIES-65. The sequence continues at coordinate 108,664 of CANXME010000288.1, read as the reverse complement.
GGGAGCAACTCGCCTGGCTGGTGGGGGTGCTGGGAGCAACTCACCTGGCTGGTGGGGGTGCTGGGAGCAACTCGCCTGGCTGGTGGGGGTGCTAGGAGCAACTCGTCTGGCTGGTGGGGTTGCTGGGAGCAACTCGCCTGGCTGGTGGGGGTGCTGGGAGCAACTCGCCTGGCTGGTGGGGGTGCTGGGAGCAACTCGCCTGGCTGGTGGGGGTGCTGGGAGCAACTCGTCTGGCTGGTGGGGGTGCTGGGAGCAACTCGCCTGGCTGGTGGGGGTGCTGGGAGCAACTCGCCTGGCTGGTGGGGGTGCTGGGAGCAACTCGCCTGGCTGGTGGGGGTGCTGGGAGCAACTCGCCTGGCTGGTGGGGGTGCTGGGAGCAACTCACCTGGCTGGTGGGGGTGCTGGGAGCAACTCGCCTGGCTGGTGGGGGTGCTAGGAGCAACTCGTCTGGCTGGTGGGGTTGCTGGGAGCAACTCGCCTGGCTGGTGGGGGTGCTGGGAGCAACTCGCCTGGCTGGTGGGGGTGCTGGGAGCAACTCGCCTGGCTGGTGGGGGTGCTGGGAGCAACTCGTCTGGCTGGTGGGGGTGCTGGGAGCAACTCGCCTGGCTGGTGGGGGTGCTGGGAGCAACTCGCCTGGCTGGTGGGGGTGCTGGGAGCAACTCGTCTGGCTGGTGGGGGTGCTGGGAGCAACTCGCCTGGCTGGTGGGGGTGCTGGGAGCAACTCACCTGGCTGGTGGGGGTGTTAGGAGCAACTCACCTGGCTGGTGGGGGTCCTCGGAGCAACTCACCTGGCTGGTGGGGGTGATGGGAGCAACTCACCTAGTTTGTGGGGGTGCTGGGAGCAACTCACCTGGCTGGTGGGGGTGCTGGGAGCAACTCACCTGGCTGGTGGGGGTGGTGAAAGCAACTCACCTGGCTGGTGGGGGTGCTAGGAGCAACTCACCTGGCTGGTGGGGGTGCTGGGAGCAACTCACCTGGCTGGTGGGGGTGCTGGGAGCAACTCACCTAACTGGTGGGGTTGTTCGGAGCAACTCACCTGGCTGGTGGGGGTGCTGGGAGCAAGTAACCTGGCCTGTGGGGGTGCTAGGAGCAACTCGCCTGGCTGGTGGGGGTGCTGGGAGCAACTCGCCTGGCTGGTGGGGGTGCTGGGAGCAATTCGCCTGGCTGGTGGGGGTGCTGGGAGCAACTCGCCTGGCTGGTGGGGGTGCTGGGAGCAACTCGCCTGGCTGGTGGGAGTGCAGGGAGCAACTCGCCTGGCTGGTGGGGGTGCTGGGAGCAACTCGCCAGGCTGGTGTGGGTGCTGGGAGCAACTCGCCTGGCTGGTGGGGGTGCTGGGAGCAACTCGCCTGGCTGGTGGGGGTGCTGGGAGCAACTCGCCTGGCTGGTGGGGGTGCTGGGAGCAACTCGCCTGGCTGGTGGGGGTGCTGGGAGCAACTCGCCTGGCTGGTGGGGGTGCTGGGAGCAACTCGCCTGGCTAGTGGGGGTGCTGGGAGCAACTCGCCTGGCTGGTGGGGGTGCTGGGAGCAACTCACCTGGCTGGTGGGGGTGCTGGGAGCAACTCGCCTGGCTGGTGGGGGTGCTGCGAGCAATTTACCTGGCTGGTGGGGGTGCTGGGAGCAACTCACCTGACTGGTGGGGGTGCTGGGAGCAACTCGCTTGGCCGGTGGGGGTGCTGGGAGCAACTCGCCTGGCTGGTGGGGGTGCTAGGAGCAACTCGCCTAGCTGGTAGGAATGCTGGGAGCAACTCGCCTGGCCGGTGGGGGTGCTGGGAGCAACTCGCCTGGCCGGTGGGGGTGCTGGGAGCAACTCACCTGGCTGGTGGGGGTGCTGGGAGCAACTCACCTGGCCGGTGGGGGTGCTGGGAGCAACTCGCCTGGCTGGTGGGAGTGCAGGGAGCAACTCGCCTGGCTGGTGGGGGTGCTGGGAGCAACTCGCCAGGCTGGTGTGGGTGCTGGGAGCAACTCGCCTGGCTGGTGGGGGTGCTGGGAGCAACTCGCCTGGCTGGTGGGGGTGCTGGGAGCAACTCGCCTGGCTGGTGGGGGTGCTGGGAGCAACTCACCTGGCTGGTGGGGGTGCTGGGAGCAACTCACCTAACTGGTGGGGTTGTTCGGAGCAACTCACCTGGCTGGTGGGGGTGCTGGGAGCAAGTAACCTGGCCTGTGGGGGTGCTAGGAGCAACTCGCCTGGCTGGTGGGGGTGCTGGGAGCAACTCGCCTGGCTGGTGGGGGTGCTGGGAGCAATTCGCCTGGCTGGTGGGGGTGCTGGGAGCAACTCGCCTGGCTGGTGGGGGTGCTGGGAGCAACTCGCCTGGCTGGTGGGAGTGCAGGGAGCAACTCGCCTGGCTGGTGGGGGTGCTGGGAGCAACTCGCCAGGCTGGTGTGGGTGCTGGGAGCAACTCGCCTGGCTGGTGGGGGTGCTGGGAGCAACTCGCCTGGCTGGTGGGGGTGCTGGGAGCAACTCGCCTGGCTGGTGGGGGTGCTGGGAGCAACTCGCCTGGCTGGTGGGGGTGCTGGGAGCAACTCGCCTGGCTGGTGGGGGTGCTGGGAGCAACTCGCCTGGCTAGTGGGGGTGCTGGGAGCAACTCGCCTGGCTGGTGGGGGTGCTGGGAGCAACTCACCTGGCTGGTGGGGGTGCTGGGAGCAACTCGCCTGGCTGGTGGGGGTGCTGCGAGCAATTTACCTGGCTGGTGGGGGTGCTGGGAGCAACTCACCTGACTGGTGGGGGTGCTGGGAGCAACTCGCTTGGCCGGTGGGGGTGCTGGGAGCAACTCGCCTGGCTGGTGGGGGTGCTAGGAGCAACTCGCCTAGCTGGTAGGAATGCTGGGAGCAACTCGCCTGGCCGGTGGGGGTGCTGGGAGCAACTCGCCTGGCCGGTGGGGGTGCTGGGAGCAACTCACTCTCTTGAGCAGAGGAGTAACTTCAGATATCTGCTCAATCCAAATAACATTCCCACACACTCAGAGAATCCAAACCACACCAAACACAAATTCTTGCATACGCTAACACCACGCATGCAACGCACGAACACATGATGGGAGGCAGACAGACGTGAATGCGTATGGTAGCATCACTCAACAGAAAGTGGGAGAACGGGGCGGGGTGATGGAAAGCGGGAGAATGGGGCGGGGTGATGGAAAGCTGGAGAATGGGGCGGGTGATGGAAAGCAGGAGAATGGGGCGGAGTGATGAAAAGTGGGAGAATGGGGCGGGGTGATGGAAAGCGGGAGAATGGGGCGGGGTGAAGGAAAGCGGGAGAATGGGGCGGGGTGATGGAAAGCGGGAGAATGGGGCGGGGTGATGGAAAGCGGGAGAATGGGGCGGGGTGATGCAAGGAGGGAGAATGGGGTGGGGTGATGGAAGGAGGGAGATTGGGCCGGGGTGATGGAAAGCGGGAGAAGGGGGCGAGGTGATGGAAAGCGGGAGAATAGGGCGGGCCTATGAAATGCGGGAGACTGGGGCGGGGTGAGGGAAAGCGGGAGAATGGGGTGGGGTGATGGAAAGCGGGAGAATGGGGCGGGGTGATGGAAAGCGGGAGAATGGGGCGGGGTTATGGAAGGAGGGAGAATGGGGCGGGGTGATGGAAGGAGGGAGAATGGGGCGGGGTGATGGAAAGAAGGAGAATGGGGCGGGGTGATGGAAAGCGTGAGAATAGGGCGGTGTGATGGAAAGCGGGAGAATGGGGCGGGGTGATGGAAGGAGGGAGAATGGGGAGGGGTAATGGAAAGCGGGAGAATGGGACGGGGTGATGGAAAGCGGGAGAATGGAGCGGGTGATGGAAAGCGGGAGAATGAGGCGGGGTGATGGAAAGCGAGAGAATGGGGCGGGGTGATGGAAAGCGGGAGAATGGGGCGGGGTGATGGAAAGCGGGAGAATCGGGCATGGTGATGGAAAGCGGGAAAATGGGGCGGGGTGATGGAAAGAGGGAGAATGGGACGGGGTGATGGAAAGCTGGAGAATGGGGCGTGGTGATGGAAAGCGGGAGAATGGGACGGGGTGATTAAAAGCGGGAGAATGGGGCGGGGTGATGGAAAGCGGGAGAATGGGGCGGGGTAATGGAAGGAGGGAGAATGGGGCAGGGTCATGGAAGGAGGGAGAATGGGGCGGGGTGATGGAAAGCAGGAGAATGGGGAGGAGTGATGGAAAGCGGGAGAATGGGGCGGGGTGATGGAAAGCGGGAGAATGGGGCGGGGTGATGGAAAGCGGGAGAATGGGGCGGGGTGATGGAAAGTGGGGGAATGGGGCGGGGTGATGGATAGCAGGAGAATGGGGCGGGGTGACGCAAAGCGGGAAAATGGGTCGGGGTGATGGAAAGCGGGAGAATGGGGCTGGGTGATGGAATGCGGAAGAATGGGGCGGGGTGATGGAAAGCAGGAGAATGGGGCGGGGTGATGGAAGGAGGGAGAATGGGGTGGGGTGATGGTAGAAGGGAGATTGGGCCGAGGTGATGGAAAGCGGGAGAAGGGGGCGAGGTGATGGAAAGCGGGAGAATAGGGCGGGGCTATGAAATGCGGGAGACTGGGGCGGGGTGAGGGAAAGCGGGAGAATGGGGCGGGGTGATGGAAAGCGGGAGAATGGGGCGGGGTGATGGAAAGCAGAAGAATGGGGCGGGGTGATGGAAGGAGGGAGAATGGGGCGGGGTGATGGAAAGCAGGTGAATGGGGCGGGGTGATGGAAAGCATGAGAATAGGGCGGTGTGATGGAAAGCGGGAGAATGGGGCGGGGTGATGGAAGGAGGGAGAATGGGGAGGGGTGATGGAAAGCGGGAGAATGGGACGGGGTGATGGAAAGCGGGAGAATGGGGCGGGGTGATGGAAAGCGGGAGAATGGGGCGGGGTGATGGAAAGCGGGAGAATGGGGCGGGGTGATGGAAGGAGAGAGAAGGGGGCGGGGTGCTGGAAAGTGGGAGAATGTGGCGGGGTGATGAAAAGCGGGAGAATGGGGTGGGGTTATGGGAAGCGGGAGAATGGGGTGGGGTGATGGAAAGCGGGAGAATGGGGCGGGGTGATGGAAGGAGGGAGAATGGGGCGGGGTGATGGAAGGAGGGAGAATGGGGCGGAATGATGGAAAGCGGGAGAATGGGGCGGGGTGATGGAAGGAGGGAGAATGGGGCGAGATGATGGAAAGCGGGAGAATGGGGCGGGGTGATGGAAAGCGGGAGAATGGGGCGGGGTGATGGAAAGCGGGAGAATGGGGCGGGGTGATGGAAATCGGGAGAATGGGGGGGGGTGATGGAAAGCGGGAGAATGGGGCGGGGTGATGGAAGGAGGGAGAGTGGGGCGGGGTGATAGAAAGCGGGAGAATGTGGCGGGGTGATGGAAAGTGGGAGAATGGGGTGGGGTTATGGGAAGCGGGAGAATGGGGCGGGGTGATGGAAAGCGGGAGAATGGGGCGGGTTGATGGAAGGAGGGAGAATGGGGCGGGGTGATGGAAGGAGGGAGAATGGGGCGGGGTGATGGAAAGCGTGAGAAAGGGGCGGGGTGATGGAAGGAGGGAGAATGGGGCGGGGTGATGGAAAGCGGGAGAATGGGGCGGGGTGATGGAAGGAGGGAGAATGGGGCGGGGTGATGGAAAGCGGGAGAATGGGGCGGGGTGATGGAAAGCGGGAGAATGGGGCGGGGTGATGGAAAGCGAGGGAATGGGGCGGGGTGATGGAAGGAGGGAGAAAAGGGAGGGGTGATGGAAAGCGGGGGAATGGGGCGGGATGATGGGAAGCGGAAGAATGGGGCGGGGTGATGGAAAGCGGGAGAATGGGGCGGGGTGATGGAAAGCGGGAGAATGGGGCGGGGAGATGGAAAGAGGGAGAATACGGCGGGGTGATGGAAAGAGGGAGAATGGGGCGGGGTGATGGAAAGCGGGAGAATGGGGCGGGGTGATGGAAAGCGGGAGAATGGGGCGGGTCGATGGAAAGCGGGAGAATGGGGCGGGGTGATGGAAAGAGGGAGAATGGGGAGGGGTGATGGAAAGAGGGAGAATTGGGCGGGGTGATGGAAAGCGGGAGAATGGAGCGGGGTGATGGAAAGTGGGAGAATGGGGCGGGGTGATGGAAAGCGGGACAATGGGACGGGGTGATGGAAAGAGTGAAAATGGGGCGGGGTGATGGATTGGGGGTGAATGGGGCGGGGTGATGGAAAGAGGTAGAATGGGTCGGGGTGATGGAAAGAGGGAAAATTGGGCGGGGTGATGGAAAGCGGGAGAATGGAGCGGGGTGATGGAAAGCGGGAGAATGGGGCGGGGTGATGGAAAGAGGGAGAATGGTGCAGGGTGATGGAAAGCGGGAGAATGGTGCGGGGTGATGGAAAGAGGGAGGATGGGGCGAGGTGATGGAAAGAGGGAGAATGGGGCGGGGTGATGGTGTTATAGTCACAGTAGGCTCCAATGTGCCTAAAACGAAAGATAGAGTGCACAGTCGGATTTCTGCACAGCGGTTTCAAACGTTCATAGCGTTTTGGTCACAGCTTCAAATGACTTGATTCAACTTGGATCTGGAGCGCCTTACTTTCGCCTACAATAGGCAATTTAGATCGCACGATTTGACCAAGTATTGACGACACAGGGTTGGTTTGAACGAACGGCACTATGGCAGCCACTATGGTCTTAGAACACAAGATAGGAAGAGTTAGGAAGAGTTACGAGTTGGGAATGACTCCCAGCTCCTACAAACCCCAAGAGCCGAGGTACAGTGATGTGGAACAGTGCCACACTGTCCCCAACCACGAAGGGTCTCGAAACTACCCTTCACTAGGGCCTACACCAAGTGAAATGTTACACTACACAAAGTAATGTAACTATCTTCAATATCTTGAGGTGTACCCTTTTGGCGAGCTTTGAAATCACTTGTGGATTGACACCAAGGCTCGGCTCTTTATCACAAACTCATCCTTGAGTTCTTGATGGGTCTGCTGCACACACCTGCGACACACCGAACGTTCGACATAGGACAAAAGAGAAACCGCGCACGACAAAATAGAAACCGCGCGCGAGACACAAACGACCACGTAACACGCGTCTAGCGATAACTCGCTATTGACTCGACACATACACTCGACATCATGACTCAACATTCACACACAATTATAAGCATTAAATATATATTATCCCATGCCCTCATACCATTCCATAGACACACACACATGCACGCACACGGATAACAAGCCGAGTGCAAACCATAGGGTTGCACCAACAGATGGATAGAGGGAGAATGGGGAGGGGTGATGGAAAGAGGGAGAATGGGGAGGGGTGATGGAAAGAGGGAGAATGGGGAGGGGTGATGGAAAGAGGGAGAATTGGGCGGGGTGATGGAAAGCGGGAGAATGGTGCAGGGTGATGGAAAGCGGGAGAATGGTGCGGGGTGATGGAAAGAGGGAGGATGGGGCGAGGTGATGGAAAGAGGGAGAATGGGGCGGGGTGATGGAAAGAGGGAGAATGGGGAGGGGTGATGGATAGAGGGAGAATTGGGCGGGGTGATGGAAAGCGGGAGAATGGAGCGGGGTGATGGAAAGCGGGAGAATGGGGCGGTGTGATGGAAAACGGGAGAATGGGGCGGGGTGATGGAAAGCGAGAGAATGGGGCGGGGTGATGGAAAGAGGGAGAATGGGGCGCGGTGATGGAAACAGGGAGAATGGGGCGGGCTGATGGAAAGCGGGAGAATGGGGCTGGGTGATAGAAAGAGGGAGAATGGGGAGGGGTGATGGAAAGAGGGAGAATTGGGTGGGGTGTTGGAAAGCAGGAGAATGGAGCGGGGTGATGGAAAGCGGGAGAATGGGGCGGGGTGATGGAAAGCGGGAGAACGGGACGGGGTGATGGAAAGATTGAAAATGGGGCGGGGTGATGGATTGGGGGAGAATGGGGCAGGGTGATGGAAAGAGGGAGAATGGGGCGGGGTGATGGAAAGCAGGAGAATGGGACGGGGTGATGGAAAGAGTGAAAATAGGGAGGGGTGATGGATTGGGGGAGAATGGGGCAGGGTGATGGAAAGAGGGAGAATGGGTCGGGGTGTTGCAAAGAGGGAAAATTGGGCGGGGTGATGGAAAGCGGGAGAATGGGACGGGGTGATGGAAAGCAGGAGAATGGTGCGGGGTGATGGAAAGAGGGAGAATGGTGCGGGGTGATGGAAAGAGGGAGAATGGGGCGGGGTGATGGAAAGAGGGAGAATGGGGCGGGGTGATGGAAAGAGGGAGAAAGGAGAGGGGTGAGGGAAAGAGGGAGAATTGGGCGGGGTGATGGAAAGCGGGAGAATAGAGCGGGGTGATGGAAAGCGGGAGAATGGGGCGGGGTGATGGAAAGCGGGAGAATGGGGCGGGGTGATGGAAAGAGGGAGAATGGGGCAGGGTGATGGAAAGAGGGAGAATGGGGCCGGGTGAAAGCGGGAGAATGGGGCGGGGTGATGGAAAGAGGGAGAATAGGGCGGGGTGATGGAAGGATGGAGAATGGGGCGGGGTGATGGAAAGAGGGAGAATGGGGCGGGGTGATGGAAAGAGGGAGAAAGGAGAGGGGTGAGGGAAAGAGGGAGAATTGGGCGGGGTGATGGAAAGCGGGAGAATAGAGCGGGGTGATGGAAAGCGGGAGAATGGGGCGGGGTGATGGAAAGAGGGAGAATGGGGCAGGGTGATGGAAAGAGGGAGAATGGGGCCGGGTGAAAGCGGGAGAATGGGGCGGGGTGATGGAAAGAGGGAGAATGGCGCGGGGTGATGGAAGGATGGAGAATGGGGCGGGGTGATGGAAAGCGGGAGAATGGGGCGGGGTGATTGAAAGCGGGAGAATGGGGCGGGGTTATGGAAAGAGGGAGAATGGGGCGGGGTGATGGAAAGCGGGAGAATGGGGCGGGGTGATGGAAAGCGGGAGAATGGGGCGGGGTGATGGAAAGAGGGAAAATGGGGCGGGGTGATAGAAAGCGGGAGAATGGGGCGGGGTGATGGAAAGAGGGAGAATGGGGCGCAGTGATGGAAAGAGGGAGAATGGGGTGGGTGATCGAAAGCGGGAGAATGGGGTGGGGTGGTGGAAAGCGGGAGAATGGGGTGGGGCTATGGAAAGAGGGAGAGTGGGGCGGGGTGATGGAAAGCGGGAGAATGGAGCGGGGTGATGGAAAGCGGGGGAATGGGGCGGGGTGATGGAAAGCTGGAGAATGGGGCGGGGTGATGGAAAGAGGGAGAACGGGGCGGGGTGGTGGAAAGAGGGAGACTGGGGAGGGGTGATGGAAAGGGGGAGAACGAGGCGGGGTGATGGAGAGCGGGAGAACGGGGCGGGGTGATGGAAAGGGGTAGAATAGGGCGGGGTGATGGAAAACGGGAGAACGGGGCGGGGTGATGAAAAGATGGAGAATGGGGCGGGGTGATGGAAACCGGGAGAACGGGGCGGGGTGATGGAAAGCGGGAGAATGGGGCGGGGTGATGGAAAGTGGGAGAATGGGGCGGGGTGATGGAAAGCGGGAGAATGGGGCGGGGTGATGGAAACAGGGAGAATGGGGCGGGGTGATGGAAACAGGGAGAATGGGGTGGGGTGATGGAAAGAGGGGGAATGGGGCAGGGTGATAGAAAGAGGGAGAACGGGGCGGGGTGATGGAAAGAGGGTGAATGGGGCGCGGTGATGGAAAGAGGGAGAATGGGGAGGGGTGATGGAAAGAGGGAGAATTGGGCGGGGTGATGGAAAGCGGGAAAATGGAGCGGGGTGATGGAAAGCGGGAGACTGGGGCGGGGTGATGGAAAGAGGGAGAATGGGGCGGGGTGATGGAAAGCAAGAGAATGGGGCGGGGTGATGAAAAGCGAGAGAATGGGGCGGGGTGATGGAAAGAGGGAGAATGGGGTGGGGTGATGGAAAGAGGGAGAATGGGGCGGGGTGATGGAAAGCGGGAGAATGGGGCTGGGTGATGGAAAGAGGGAGAATGGGGAGGGGTGATGGAAGGAGGGAGAATTTGGCGGGGTGATGGAAAGCCGGAGAATAGAGCGGGGTGATGGAAAGTGGGAGAATGGGGCGGGGTGATGGAAAGCGGGAGAATGGGGCGGGGTGATGGAAAGCGGGAGAATGGGGCGGGGTGATGGAAAGCGGGAGAATGGGGCGGGATGATGGAAAGCTGGAGAATGGGGCGGGGTGATGGAAAGAGGGAGAATACGGCGGGGTGATGGAAAGAGGGAGAATGGGGCGGGGTGATGGAAAGCGGGAGAATGGGGCGGGGTGATGGAAAGCGGGAGAATGGGGCGGGTCGATGGAAAGCGGGAGAATGGGGCGGGGTGATGGAAAGAGGGAGAATGGGGAGGGGTGATGGAAAGAGGGAGAATTGGGCTGGGTGATGGAAAGCGGGAGAATGGAGCGGGGTGATGGAAAGTGGGAGAATGGGGCGGGGTGATGGAAAGCGGGACAATGGGACGGGGTGATGGAAAGAGTGAAAATGGGGCGGGGTGATGGATTGGGGGAGAATGGGGCGGGGTGATGGAAAGAGGTAGAATGGGTCGGGGTGATGGAAAGAGGGAAAATTGGGCGGGGTGATGGAAAGCGGGAGAATGGAGCGGGGTGATGGAAAGCGGGAGAATGGGGCGGGGTGATGGAAAGAGGGAGAATGGTGCAGGGTGATGGAAAGCGGGAGAATGGTGCGGGGTGATGGAAAGAGGGAGGATGGGGCGATGTGATGGAAAGAGGGAGAATGGGGCGGGGTGATGGATAGAGGGAGAATGGGGAGGGGTGATGGAAAGAGGGAGAATGGGGAGGGGTGATGGAAAGAGGGAGAATGGGGAGGGGTGATGGAAAGAGGGAGAATTGGGCGGGGTGATGGAAAGCGGGAGAATGGTGCAGGGTGATGGAAAGCGGGAGAATGGTGCGGGATGATGGAAAGAGGGAGGATGGGGCGAGGTAATGGAAAGAGGGAGAATGGGGCGGGGTGATGGATAGAGGGAGAATGGGGAGGGGTGATGGAAAGAGGGAGAATGGGGAGGGGTGATGGAAAGAGGGAGAATTGGGCAGGGTGATGGAAAGACGCATGCTTGTGTCCGGACTCATGCTTGCGCCCGGACGCATGCTTGGGTCTGGACGCATGCTTGCGCCCGGTCGCATGCTTGTGTCCGGACGCATGCTTGTGCTCGGTCGCATGCTTGTGTCCGGACGCATGCTTGTGTCCGGACTCATGCTTGCGCCTGCACGCATGCTTGAGTTCGGTCGCATGCTTGTGTCCAGACGCATGCTTGCGCCCGGACGCATGCTTGTGTCCAGACGCATGCTTGCGCCCGGAAGCATGCTTGTGTCCGGACGCATGCTTGCGCCCGGACGCATGCTTGTGTCCAGACGCATGCTTGCGCCTGGTCGCATGCTTGTGTCAGGACGCATGCTTGTGTCCGGTCGCATACTTGTGTCCGGACGCATGCTTGGGTCCGGACGTATGCTTGCGTCCGGACGCATGCTTGTGTCTGGACGCATGCTTGCGCCCGGTCGCATGCTTGTGTTCGGACGCATGCTTGCGCCCGGTCGCATACTTGTGTCCCGACGCATGCTTGTGTCCGGACGCATGCTTGTGTCTGGACGCATGCTTCTGTCCAAGCGCATGCTTGTGCAAGAACGCATGCTTGCGTCCGGACGCATGCTTGCGCCCGGTGGCATGCTTGGGTCCGGACGCATGCTTGTGTCCGGACGCATGCTTGCGCCTGATTGCATGCTTGTGTCCGGACGCATGCTTGTGCCCGGACGCATGCTTGCGCCCGGACGCATGCTTGCGCCCAGACACATGCTGGTGTCCGGACGCATGCTTGTGTCCGGAAGCATGCTTGCGCCCGGTCGCATGCTTGTGTCCGGACGCATGCTTGTGTTTGGACGCATGCTTGCGCCCGGACGCATACTTGTGTCCGGACGCATGCATGTGTCCGGACGCATGCTTTTGTCCGGAAGCATGCTTTTGCCCGGTTGCATGCTTGTGTCCAGACGCATGCTTGTGTCTGGACGCATGCTTGCGCCCGGACGCCTGCTTGTGTCCGGACGCATGCTTGCGCCCGGTCGCTTGCTTGTGTCCAGACCCATGCTTGCGCCCTATCGCATGCTTGTGTCCGGACGCATGCGTGTGTCCGGACGCATGCTTGCGCCCGGTCGCATGCTTGCGTCCGGATGCATGCTTGTGCCCGGACGCATGCTTGCGTCCGGACGCATGCTTGTGTCCGAACGCATGCTTGCGCCTGTTCGCATGCTTGTGTCCGGACGCATGCTTGCGCCTGTTCGCATTCTTGCGCCCGGACGCATGCGTGTGTCCAGACGCATGCTTGCGCCCGGACGCATGCTTGTGTCCGAACGCATGCTTGCGCCCGTTCGCATGCTTGTGTCCGGACGCATGCTTGCGCCCGTTCGCATTCTTGCGCCCGGACGCATGCGTGTGTCCAGACGCATGCTTGCGCCCGGTCGCATGCTTGCGCCCGGACGCATGCTTGTGTCCGGACGCATGCTTGCGCCCGGTCACATGCTTGTGTCCGGACGCATGCTTGCGCCCGTTCGCATGCTTGTGTGCGGACGCATGGTTGTGTCCAGACGCATGCTTGCGCCCGGACGCATGCTTGTGCCCGGACGCATGCTTGTGTCCGGACGCATGCTTGCGCCCGGTCGCATGCTTGGGTCCGGACGCATGCTTGTGTCCGGACGCATGCTTGCGCCCGTACGCATGCTTGTGTCCGCACGCATGTTTGCGCCCGTTCGCATGCTTGTGTCCGGACGCATGCTTAAGCCCGTTCGCATGCTTGCGCCCATTCGCATGCTTGTGTACGGACGCATGCTTGTGTCCGGACGTATGCTTGCGCCCGGTTGCATGCTTGTGTACGGACGCATGCATACGCCTGGTCGCATGCTTGGGAATGGACGCATGCTTGTATCCAGACGCATGCTTGCGCCCGATCGCATGCTTGCGTTCGGACGCATGCTTGCGTTCGGACGCATGCTTGTGCCCGGACGCATGCTTGCGCCCGGACACATGCTTGTGTCCGGACGCATGCTTGTGTCCGGACGCATGCTTGTGTCCGGAAGCATGCTTGCGCCCGGTCGCATGCTTGTGTCCGTACGCATGCTTGTGTCTGGACGCATGCTTGCGCCCGGACGCATACTTGTGTCCGGACGCATGCTTGTGTCCGGAAGCATGCTTGCGCCCGGTCGCATGCTTGTGTCCGGACGCATGCTTGTGTCTGGACGCATGCTTGCGCCCGGTCGCATGCTTATGTCCGGCCCCATGCTTGTGTCCAGACGCATGCTTGCGCCCGGTCGCATGCTTGTGTCCGGACCCATGCTTGCGCCCAGTCGCATGCTTGTGTCTAGAGGCATCGCTCACATGCTTGTGTCCGGACGCATGCTTGTGTCCGAACGCATGCGTGTGTCCGTACGCATGCTTGCGCCCGGTTGCATGCTTGCGTCCGGATGCTTGCTTGTGCCCGTACACATGCTTGTGTCCAGACGCATGCTTGCGCTCGTTCGCATGCTTGTGTCCGGACGCATGCTTGCGCCCGGTCGCATGCTTGTGTCTGGTAGCATGCTTGTGTCCAGACGCATGCATGCGCCCAGTAGCATGCTTGTGTCCGGACGCATGCTTGTGTCCAGACGCATGCTTGCGCCCGTTCGCATGCTTGTGTGCGGACGCATGCTTGTGTCTACACGCATGCTTGCGCCTGGACGCATGCTTGTGCCCGCACGCATGCTTGTGTCCGGACGCATGCTTGCGCCCGGTCGCATGCTTGTGTCTGGTAGCATGCTTGTGTCCAGATGCATGCATGCGCCCAGTAGCATGCTTGTGTCCGGACGCATGCTTGTGTGCAGACGCATACTTGTGTCCGGACGCATGCTTGCGCCCTGTCGCATGCTTGTGTCCGGACGCATGCTTGTGTCCGGACGCATGCTTGTGTCCGGACGCATGCTTGTGTCCGGACGCATGCTTGTGTCCGGACGCATGCTTGCGCCCGGTCGCATGCTTGTGTCCGGACGCATGCTTGTTTCCGGACGCATGCTTGTGTCCGGACGCATGCTTGTGTCCGGACGCATGCTTGTGTCCGGACGCATGCTTGTGTCCGGACGCATGCTTGTGTCCGGACGCATGCTTGCGCCCGGTCGCATGCTTGTGTCCGGACGCATGCTTGTTTCCGGACGCATGCTTGCGCCCGGACGCATGCTTGTGTCCGGACACATGCTTGTGTCCGGACGCATGCTTGCGCCCGGTCGCATGCTTGTGTCCGGACGCATGCTTGTTTCCGGACGCATGCTTGCGCCCGATCGCATGCTTGTGTCCGGACGCATGCTTGCGCCCGGTCGCATGCTTGGGTCCGGACACATGCTTGTGTCCGGACGCATGCTTGCGCCCGTTCGCATGCTTGTGTCCGGACGCATGCTTGAGCCCGTTCGCATGCTTGCGCACGTTCGCATGCTTGTGTCCGGATGCATGCTTGTGTCCGTACGCATGCTTGCGCCCGGTCGCATGCTTGTGTCCGGACGCATACTTGCGCCCGGTCGCATGGTTTGGTCCAGACGCATGCTTGCGCCCGATCGCATGCTTGTGTCCGGACGCATGCTTGTGCCCGGACGCATGCTTGCGCCTGGACGCATGCTTGTGTCCGGAAGCATGCTTGCGCCCGGTCCCATGCTTGTGTCCGGACGCATGCTTGTGTCTGGACGCATGCTTGCGCCCGGACGCATACTTGTGTCCAGACGCATGCTTGTGTCCGGACGCATGCTTGTGTCCGGAAGCATGCTTGCGCCCGGTCGCATGCATGTGTCCGGACGCATGCTTGTGTCTACACGCATGCTTGCGCCCGGATGCCTGCTTGTGTACGGACGCATGCTTGTGCCCGGACGCATGCTTGTGTCCGGACGCATGCTTGTGTTCGGACGCATGCTTGTGGGCGGACGCATGCTTGCGCCCGGTCGCATGCTTGCGTCCGGACACATGCTTGCGCCCGGTCGCATGCTTGGGTCCGGACGCATGCTTGTGTCCGCACGCATGCTTGCACCCGGTCACATGCTTGTGTCCAGACCCATGCTTGCGCCACGTCGCATGCTTGTGTCTGGAGGCATCGCTCGCATGCTTGTGTACGGACGCATGCTTGTGTCCGGACGCATGCTTGTGTCCAGACGCATGCTTGTGCTTAGTCGCATGCTTGTGTCCGGACGCATGTTTGTGTCCAGACGCATGCTTGGGTCCGGACGCATGCTTGCGCCCGGTCGCATGCTTGTGTCCAGACGCATGCTTGCGTCCAGTAGCATACTTGTGTCCGGTCGCATGCTTGCGCCCGTTCGCATGCTTGTGTCCGGAAGCATTCTTGTGTCCAGATGCATGCATGCGCCCGGTAGCATGCTTGTGTCCGGACGCATGCTTGTGTCCGGACGCATGCTTGCGCGCGGTCGCATGCTTGTGTCCGGACGCATGCTTGCGCCCGGACGCATGCTTGTGTCCGGACGCATGCTTGCGCCCGGTCGCATGCTTGCGTCCGGACGCATGCTTGTGTCCGGACGCATGCTTGTGTCGGTCGCATGCTTGTGTCCGGACGCATGCTTGTTTCCGGACGCATGCTTGCGCCCGGACGCATGCTTGTGTCCGGACGCATGCTTGTGTCCGGACGCATGCTTGCGCCCGGTCGCATGCTTGTGTCCGGACGCATGCTTGTTTCCGGACGCATGCTTGCGCCCGATCGCATGCTTGTGTCCGGACGCATGCTTGCGCCCGGTCGCATGCTTGGGTCCGGACGCATGCTTGTGTCCGGACGCATGCTTGCGCCCGTTCGCATGCTTTTGTCCGAACGCATGCTTGAGCCCGTTCGCATGCTTGCGCACGTTCGCATGCTTGTGTCCGGATGCATGCTTGTGTCCGTACGCATGCTTGCGCCCGGTCGCATGCTTGTGTCCGGACGCATACTTGCGCCCGGTCGCATGCTTTGGTCCAGACGCATGCTTGCGCCCATTCGCATGCTTGTGTCCAGACGCATGCTTGAGCCCGTTCGCATGCTTGCGCACGTTCGCATGCTTGTGTCCGGATGAATGCTTGTGTCCGGACACATGCTTGCGCCCGATCGCATGCTTGTGTCCGGACGCATGCTTGCGCCCGGTCGCATGCTTGGGTCCGGACACATGCTTGTGTCTGGACGCATGCTTGCGCCCGATCGCATGCTTGTGTCAGGACGCATGCTTGTGCCCGGACGCATGCTTGCGCCCGGACGCATGCTTGTGTCCGGAAGCATGCTTGCGCCCGGTCGCATGCTTGTGTCCAGACGCATGCTTGTGTCTGGACGCATGCTTGCGCCCGGACGCATGCTTGTGTCCGGACGCATGCTTGTGTTCGGAAGCATGCTTGCGCCCGGTCGCATGCTTGTGTCCGGACGCATGCTTGTGTCTGCACGCGTGCTTGCGCCTGGATGCCTGCTTGTGTACGGACGCATGCTTGCGCCCGGTCGCATGCTTGTGTCCGGACCCATGCTTGCACCCAGACGCATGCTTGTGTCCAGAGGCATCGCCCGCATGCTTGTGTCCGAACTCATGCTTGTGTCTGGACGCATGCGTGTGTCCGGACGCATGCTTGCGCCCGGTCGCATGCTTGCGTCCGGATGCATGCTTGTGCCTGGACGCATGCTTGAGCCCGTTTGCATGCTTGCGCACGTTCGCATGCTTGTGTCCGGATGAATGCTTGTGTCCGGACACATGCTTGCGCCCGATCGCATGCTTGTGTCCGGACGCATGCTTGCGCCCGGTCGCATGCTTGGGTCCGGACACATGCTTGTGTCTGGACGCATGCTTGCGCCCGATCGCATGCTTTTGTCCGGACGCATGCTTGTGCCCGGACGCATGCTTGCGCCCGGACGCATGCTTGTGTCCGGAAGCATGCTTGCGCCCGGTCGCATGCTTGTGTCCAGACGCATGCTTGTGTCTGGACGCATGCTTGCGCCCGGACGCATGCTTGTGTCCGGACGCATGCTTGTGTCCGGAAGCATGCTTGCGCCCGGTCGCATGCTTGTGTCCGGACGCATGCTTGTGTCTGCACGCGTGCTTGCGCCTGGATGCCTGCTTGTGTACGGACGCATGCTTGCGCCCAGTCGCATGCTTGTGTCTGGACCCATGCTTGCACCCAGTCGCATGCTTGTGTCCAGAGGCATCGCTCGCATGCTTGTGTCCGGTCGCATGCTTGCGTACGGATGCATGCTTGTGCCCGGACGCATGCTTGCGCCCGGATGCATGCTTGTGTCCGGACGCATGCTTGCGCCCGTTCGCATGCTTGTGTCCGGACGCATGCTTGCGCCCGTTCGCATGCTTGCGCACGTTCGCATGCGTGTGTCCCGACGCAAGCTTGCGCCCGGTCGCATGCTTGCGCCCGGACGCATGCTTGTGTACGGATGCATGCTTGCGCCCGGTCGCATGCTTGTGTCCGGACACATGCTTGCGCTCGTTCGCATGCTTGTGTGCGGACGCATGCTTGCGCTCGGACGCATGCTTGTGCTCGGACGCATGCTTGTGTCCGGACGCATGCTTGCGCCCGGTCGCATACTTGTGTCCAGACGCATGCTTGCGCCTGTTCGCATGCTTGTGTCCGGACGCATGCTTGTGTCCAGACGCATGCATGGGCCCGGTAGCATGCTTGTGTCCGGACGCATGCTTGTGTCCGGACGCATGCTTGCGCCCGGACGCATGCTTGTGTCCGGACGCATGCTTGTGTTCGGACGCATGCTTTTGGGTGGACGCATGCTTGCGCCCTAACGCATGCTTGCATCCAGACGCATGCTTGCGCCCGGTCGCATGCTTGGGTCCAAACGCATGCTTGTGTCCGGACGCATGCCTGCGCCCGGTCACATGCTTGTGTCCAGACCCATGCTTGCGCCCAGTCGCATGCTTGTGTCCGGAGGCATCGCTCGCATGCTTGTGTACGGACGCATGCTTGTGCCCGGACGCATGCTTGTGTCCGAACGCATGCTTGTGTCCAGACGCATGCTTGTGCCCAGTCGCATGTTTGCGCCCGGTCGCATGCTTGCGCCCGGTCGCATGCTTGTGTCCGGACGCATGCTTGCGCCCAGTCGCATGCTTGTGTCCGGACCCATGCTTGCGCCCGGTCGCATGCTTGTGTACTGAGGCATCGCTCGCATGCTTGTGTCCGGACGCATGCTTGTGTCCGAACGCATGCGTGTGTCCGGACGCATGCTTGCGCCCGGTCGCATGCTTGCGTCCGGATGCATGCTTGTGCCCGGACGCATGCTTGCGCCCGGACGCATGCTTGTGTCCGGACGCATGCTTGCGCCCGTTCGCATGCTTGTGTCCGGACGCATGCTTGCGCCCGTTCGCATGCTTGCGCCCGGATGCATGCGTGTGTCGGGACGCATGCTTGTGTCTGGACGCATGCTTGCGCCCGGTCGCATGCTTGTGTCCAGACGCATGCTTGCGCCCGTTTGCATGCTTGTGTGCGGACGCATGCTTGTGTCTAGACGCATGCTTGCGCCTGGACGCATGCTTGTGTCCGGACGCATGCTTACGCCCGGTCGCATGCTTGTGTCCAGTAGCATGCTTGTGTCCAAACGCATGCATGCGCCCGGTAGCATGCTTGTGTCCGGACGCATGCTTATGTGCGGACGCACGCTTGTGTCCGGAAGCATGCTTGCGCCCGGTCGCATGCTTGTGTCCGGACGCATGCTTGCGCTCGGATGCCTGCAAGTGTCTGGACGCATGCTTGTGTCTGGACGCATGCTTGCGCCCGGTCGCATGCTTGTGTCCATACGCATGCTTGTGCCCGTTCGCATGCTTGTGTGCGGACGCATGCTTGTGTCTAGACGCATGCTTGCACCCGTACGCATGCTTGTGCCTAGACGCATGCTTACGCCTGGTCGCATGCTTGTGTCCGGTAGCATGCTTGTGTCCAGACGCATGCATGCGCCTGGTAGCATGCTTGTGTCCGGACGCATGCTTGTGTGCGGACGCATGCTTGGGTCCGGACGCATGCTTGCGCCCGGTCGCATGCTTGTGTCCGGACGCATGCTTGCGCCCGGACGCATGCTTGTGTCCGGACGCATGCTTGTGTTCGGACGCATGCTTGTGGGCGGACGCATGCTTCTGCCCGGTCGCATGCTTGCGTCCGGACGCATGCTTGCGCCCGGTCGCATGCTTGGGTCCGGACGCATGCTTGTGTCCGGACGCATGCTTGCGCCCGGTCACATGCTTGTGTCCAGACCCATGCCCAGTTGCATGCTTTTGTCCGGAGGCATCGCTCGCATGCTTGTGTACGGACACATGCTTGTGCCCGGACGCATGCTTGTGTCCGGACGCATGCTTGTGTCCAGACGCATGCTTGTGCCCAGTCGCATGCTTGTGTCCGTACGCATGTTTGTGTCCGGACGCATGCTTGTGTCCGGACGCATGCTTGCGCCCAGTCGCATGCTTGTGTCCGGACGCATGCGTGCGTCCGGTAGCATACTTGTGTCCGGAGGCATGCTTGCGCCCGTTCGCATGCTTGTGTCCGGAAGCATGCTTGTTTCCAGATGCATGCATGCGCCCGGTAGCATGCTTGTGTCCGGACGCATGCTTGTGTCCGGACGCATGCTTGTGTCCGGACGCATGCTTGCGCGCGGTCGCATGCTTGTGTCCGGACGCATGCTTGCCCCCGGACGCATGCTTGTGTCGGGACGCATGCTTGTGTCCGGAAACATGCTTGCGCTCGGTCGCATGCTTGTGTCCGGACGCATGCTTGTTTCCGGACGCATGCTTGCGCCCGGTCACATGCTTGTGTCCGGAAGCATGCTTGCGCCCTGTCGCATGCTTGGGTCCCGACGCATGCTTGTGTCCGGACGCATGCTTGCGCCCGGACGCATGCTTGTGTCCTGATGCATGCTTGTGCCCGTTCACATGCTTGTGTCCGGACGCATGCTTGAGCCCGTTCGCATGCTTGCGCACGTTTGCATGCTTGTGTCCGGATGCATGCTTGTGTCCGGACGCATGCTTGCGCCCGGTCGCATGCTTGTGTCCGGACGCATGCTTGCGCCCGGTCGCATGCTTGGGTCCGGACGCATGCTTGTGTCCGGACGCATGCTTGCGCCCGATCGCATGCTTGTGTCCGGACGCATGCTTGTGCTCAGACGCATGCTTGCGCCCGGACGCATGCTTGTGTCTGGAAGCATGCTTGCGCTCGGTCGCATGCTTGTGTCCGGACGCATGCTTGTGTCTGGACGCATGCTTGCGTGTAGACGCATACTTGTGTCCAGACGAATGCTTGTGTCCGGATGCATGCTTGTGTCCGGAAGCATGCTTGCGCCCGGTCGCATGCTTGTGTCCGGAGGCATGCTTGTGTCCGCACGCATGCTTGCGCCCGGTCGAAACTTGTGTCCGGACCCATGCTTGCACCCAGTCGCATGCTTCTGTCCAGAGGCATCGCTTGCATGCTTGTGTCCAGACGCATGCTTGTGTCCGGACGCATGCGTGTGTCTGGACGCATGCTTGCGCCCGGTCGCATGCTTGCGTCTGGATGCATGCTTGTGTGCGGACGCATGCTTGTGTCCGGACGCATGCTTGCGCCCAGTCGCATGCTTGTGTCCGGACGCATGCTTGCGTCCGGTAGCATACTTGTGTCCGGACGCATGCTTGCGCCCGTTCGCATGCTTGTGTCCGGACGCATGCTTGTGTCCGCACGCATGCATGCGCCCGGATGCCTGCTTGTGTACGGACGCATGCTTGCGCCTGGTCGCATGCTTGTGTCCGGACCCATGCTTGCACCCAGTCGCATGCTTGTGTCCAGAGGCATCGCTCGCATGCTTGTGTCCGGACGCATGCTTGTGTCCGCACGCATGCGTGTGTCATGACGCATGCTTGCGCCCAATCGCATGCTTGCGTCCGGATGCATGCTTGTGCCCGGACGCATGCTTGCGCCCGGATGCATGCTTGTGTCCGGACGCATGCTTGCGCCCGTTCGCATGCTTGTGTCCGGACGCATGCTTGCGCCTGTTTGCATGCTTGCGCACGTTCGCATGCGTGTGTCCGGACGCATGCTTGTGTCTGGACGCATGCTTGTGTCCGGGCGCATGCTTGCGCCCGGTCGCATGCTTGTGTCCGGACGCATGCTTGCGCCCGGTCGCATGCTTGTGTCCGGACGCATGCTTGCACCCGGTAGCATGCTTGTGTCCGGACGCATGCTTGCGCCCGTTCGCATGCTTGTGTCCGGACGCATGCTTGCGCCCGTTCGCATGCTTGTGTCCGGACGCATGCTTGTGTCCAGACGCATGCATGCGCCTGGTAGCATGCTTGTGTCCGGACGCATGCTGGTGTCTGGACGCATGCTTGTGTCCGGACGCATGCTTGCGCCCGGTCGCATGCTTGTGTCCGGACGCATGCTTGCGCACGGACGCATGCATGTGTCCGGACGCATGCTTGTGTTCGGACGCATGCATGCCCCCGGACGCATGCTTGCGCCTGGTCGCATGCTTGGGTCTAGACGCATGCTTGTGTTCGGACGCATGCCTGCGCCCGGTCACATGCTTGTGTCGAGACCCATGCTTGCGCCCAGTCGCATGCTTATGTCCGGGGGCATCGCTCGCATGCTTGTGTACGGACGCATGCTTGTGCCCGGACGCATGCTTGTGTCCGGACGCATGCTTGTGTCCAGACGCATGCTTGTGCCCAGTTGCATGCTTGTGCCTGGACGCATGTTTGTGTCTGGACGAATGCTTGTGTCCGGACGCATGCTTGCGCCCGGACGCATGCTTGTGTCCGGACGCATGCTTGCGTCCGGTAGCATACTTGTGTCCGGACGCATGCTTGCGCCCGTTCGCATGCTTCTGTCCAGACGCATGCTTGTGTCCAGATGCATGCATGCGCCCGGTAGCACGCTTGTGTCCGGACGCATGCTTGTGTCCGGACGCATGCTTGCGCCCGGACGCATGCTTGTGTCCAGACGCATGCTTGCGCCCGGTCGCATGCTTGTGTCCGGACGCATGCTTGTTTCCGGACGCATGCTTGTGTCCGGACGCATGCTTGCGCGCGGTCGCATGCTTGGGTCCGGACGCATGCTTGCGCCCGGACGCATGCTTGTGTCTGGACGCATGCTTGTGTCCGGACGCATGCTTCCGCCCGGTCGCATGCTTGTGTCCGGACGGATGCTTGTGTCCGGACGCATGCTTGTGTCCGGACGCATGCTTTTGTTCGGACGCATCAGTCGCATGCTTGTGTTCGGAGGCATCGCTCGCATGCTTGTGTCCGGACGCATACTTGTGTTCGGAAGCATGCTTGTGTCAGAACGCATGCTTGTGTCCGGACGCATGCTTGTGTCCAGATGCATGCATGCGCCCGGTAGCATGCTTGTGTCCGGACGCATGCTTGTGTCCGGACGCATGCTTGTGCGCGGTCACATGCTTTTGTCCGGACGCATGCTTGCGCCTGGACGCATGCTTGTGTCCGGACGCATGCCTGGCCTGGTCGCATGCTTGTGTCCGGACGCATGCTTGTGTCCGGACGCATGCTTGTGTCCGAACGCATGCTTTTGTCTAGACGCATCGGTCGCATGCTTGTGTCCGGAGGCATCGCTCGCATGCTTGTGTCTGGACGCATACTTGTGTCCGGACGTATGCTTGTGTCAGGACGCATGCTTGTGTCCGGACGCATGCTTGCGAGCAGTCGCATGCTTGTGTCCGGACGCATGCTTGCGCCCGGTCGCATGCTTGTGTCTAGACGCATGCTTGTGTTCGGACGCATGCTTGCGCCCGGTCGCATGCTTGTGTCCGTACGGATGCTTATGTCGGGACGCATGCTTGTGTCTGGACGCATGCTTTTGTTCGGAAGCATGCTTGTGTCCGGAGGCATGCTTGTGTCCGGAGGCATCGCTCGCATGCTTGTGTCCGGACGCATACTTGTGTCCGGAAGCATGCTTGTGTCAGGACGCATGCTTGTGTTCGGACGCATGCTTGTGTCCAGATTCATGCATGCGCCCGGTAGCATGCTTGTGTCCGGACGCATGCTTGCGCGTAGTCGCATGCTTGTGTCCGGATGCATGCTTGCGCGCGGACGCATGCTTGTGTCGGGACGCATGCTTGTGTCCGGACAAATGCTTGCGCCCGGTCGCATGCTTGTGTCCGGACGCATGCTTGTGTCCGGTCGCATGCTTGTGTCCGGACGCATGCTTTTGTCCGGACGCATCGGTTGCATGCTTGTGTCCAGAGGCATCGCTTGCATGCTTGTGTTCGGACGCATACTTGTGTCCGGACGCATGCTTGTGTCAGGACGCATGCTTGTGTCCGGACGCATGCTTGCGCCCGGTCGCATGCTTGTGTCTGGACGCATGCTTGCGCCCGGACGCATACTTGTGTCCGGACGCATGCTTGTGTCCGGACGCATGCTTGTGTCCGGAAGCATGCTTGCGCCCGGTCGCATGCTTGTGTCCGGGCGCATGCTTGTGTCTGGACGCATGCTTGCGCCCGGACACCTGCTTGTCTCCGGACGAATGCTTGCGCCCGGTCGCATGCTTGTGTCCGGACCCATGCTTGCGCCCAGTCGCATACATTTGTCCAGAGGCATTGCTCGCATGCTTGTGTCCGGACGCACGCTTGTGTCCGGACGCATGCGTGTGTCCGGACGCATACTTGCGCCCGGTCGCATGATTGCGCCCGGACACATGCTTGTGTCCGGACGCATGCTTGTGTCCGGAAGCATGCTTGCGCCCGGTAGCATGCTTGTGTCCGGACGCATGCTTGTGTCCGGACGCATGCGTGTGTCCGGACGCATGCTTGCGCTTGGTCGCATGCTTGTGTCCGGACGCATGTTTGCGCCCGGACGCATGCTTGTGTCCGGACGCATGCTTGTGTCCGGACGCATGCTTGCGCCCGGACGCATGCTTGTGCCCGGATGCATGCTTGTGTCCGGACGCATGCTTGCGCCCGGTCGCATGCTTGTGTCCAGACGCATGCTTGCACCCGGCAGCATGCTTGTGTCCGGAAGCATGCTTGCTCCCGTTCGCATGCTTGTGTCCGGACGCATGCTTGTGTCCCAACGCATGCATGCACCCGGTAGCATGCTTTTGTCCGGACGCATGCTTGTGTCCGGATGCATGCTTGCGCCCGGTCGCATGCTTGTGTACGGTCGCATGCTTGCGCTTAGCGTGTACAAAATAGCAAGAACAAGGGCCTAGCGTGTGCAAAATTGGAAGAACAAGGGCCTAGCGTGTGCAAATTTGGAAGAACAAGGGCCTAGCGTGTGCAAAATAGCAAGAACAAGGGCCTAGCGTGTGCAAAATTGGAATAACAAGGACATAGCGTGTGCAAAATAGCAAGAACAAGGGCCTAGCGTGTGCAAAATTTCAAGAGCAAGGGCCTAACGTGTGCAAAATTGGAAGAACAAGGGCCTAGCATGTGCAAAATTGGAATAACAAGGACATAGCGTGTGCAAAAAAGCAAGAACAAGGGCCTAGCGTGTGCAAAATTGGAATAACAAGGACATAGCGTGTGCAAAATAGCAAGAACAAGGGCCTAGCGTGTGCAAAATTGGAAGAACAAGGGCCTAGCGTGTGCAAATTTGAAAGAATAGGAGCCTAGCGTGTGCAAAATAGCAAGAACAAGGGCCTACCGTGTGCAAAATTGGAAGAACAAGGGCCTAGCTTGTGCAAATTTGGAAGAACAAGGGCCTAGCGTGTGCAAAATAGCAAGAACAAGGGCCTAGCGTGTGCAAAATTGGAATAACAAGGACATAGCGTGTGCAAAATAGCAAGAACAAGGGCCTAGCGAGTGCAAAATTTCAAGAGCAAGGGCCTAGCGTGTGCAAAATTGGAAGAACAAGGGCCTAGCATGTGCAAAATTGGAATAACAAGGACATAGCATGTGCAAAAAGCAAGAACAAGGGCCTAGCGTGTGCAAAATTAGAAAAACAAGGACATAGCGTGTGCAAAATAGCAAGAACAAGGGCCTAGCGTGTACAAACATTCAAGAACAAGGGCCTAGCGTGTGCAAAATTGGAAGAACAAGAGCCTAGCGTGTGCAAAATTGGTAGAACAAGGGCCTAGCGTGTGCAAAATAGCAAGAATAAGGGCCTAGCGTGTGCAAAAGTTCAAGAACAAGGGCCTAGCTTGGGCAAAATTGGAAGAACAAGGGCCTAGTGTGTTCAAAATTGCAAGAACAAATGCCTAACGTGTGCAAAATAGCAAGAACAAGGGCGTAGCGTGTGCGAAATAGCAAGAACAAGGGCCTAGCATGTGCAAAATTGCAAGAACAATGGCCTAGCGTGTGCAAATTTCAAGAACAAGGGCCTAGCGTTTGCAGAATTGCAAGAACAAGAACCAACGTGTGCAAAATAGCAAGAACAAGGGCCTAGCGTGTGCAAAATTGGAAGAACAAGGGCCTAGCCTGTACGAAATTGGAAGAACAAGGGCCTAGCCTGTACAAAATTGGAAGAACAAGGGCCTAGCCTGTACGAAATTGGAAGAACAAGGGCCTAGCGTGTACAAAATAGCAAGAACAAGGGCCTAGCGTGTGCAAAATTGGAAGAACAAGGGCGTAGCGTGTGCAAAATAGCAAGAACAAGGGCCTAGCGTGTGCAAAATTGGAATAACAAGGACATAGCGTGTGCAAAATAGCAAGAACAAGGGCCTAGCGTGTGCAAAATTTCAAGAGCAAGGGCCTAGCATGTGCAAAATTGGAAGAACAAGGGCCTAGCATGTGCAAAATTGAAATAACAAGGACATAGCGTGTGCAAAAAAGCAAGAACAAGGGCCTAGCGTGTGCAAAATTGGAATAACAAGGACATAGCGTGTGCAAAATAGCAAGAACAAGGGCATAGCGTATACAAAATTTAAAGAACATGGGCCTAGCGTGTGCAAAATTGGAAGAACAAGAGCCTAGCGTGTGCAAAATTGGTAGAACAAGGGCCTAGCGTGAGCAAAATAGCAAGAACAAGGGCCTAGCGTGTGCAAAATTGCAAGAACAAGGGCCTAGCGTGTGCAAAATAGCAAGAACAAGGGCCTAGCGTGTGCAAAATTGCAAGAACAAGGGCCTAGCGCGTGCAAAATTGCAAGAACAAGGGCCTAGCGTGTGCAAAATTGCAAGAACAAGGGCCTAGCGTGTGCAAAAAAGGAAGAACAAGAGCCTATTGTGTGCAAAATTGGAAGAACAAGGGCCTAGCGTGTGCAGAATAGCAAGAACAAGGGCCTAGTATGTGCAAAATCGGAAGAACAAGGGCCTAGCATGTGCAAAATTGGAAGAACAAGGGCCTCGCGTATGCAAAATAGCAAGAACAAGGGCCTAGCGTGTGCAAAATTTCAAGAACAAGGGCCTAGCTTGTGCAAAATTGGAAAACAAGGGCCTAGCGTGTTCAAAATTGCAAGAACTAATGCCTAACGTGTGCAAAATAGCAAGAACAAGGGCCTAGCGTGTGCGAAATAGCAAGAACAAGGGCCTAGCATGTGCAAAAATGCAAGAACAATGGCCTAGCGTGTGCAAAATTTCAAGAACAAGGGCCTAGCGTTTGCACAATTGCAAGAACAAGAACCTAGCGTGTGCAAAGTAGCAAGAACAAGTGCCTAGCGTGTGCAAAATTGGAAGAACAAGAGGCTAGCGTGTGCAAAATTGGAAGAACAAGTGCCTAGCGTGTGCAAATTTCGAAGAACAAGGGCCTAGCGTGTACAAAATAGCAAGAACAAGGGCCTAGCCTGTGCAAAATTGGAAGAACAAGGGCCTAGCGTGTGCAAATTTGGAAGAACAAGGGCCTAGCGTGTGCAAAATAGCAAGAACAAGGGCCTAGCTTGTGCAAAATTTGAAGAACAAGAGCCTAGCTTGTGCAAATTTGGAAGAACAAGGGCCTAGCATGTGCAAAATAGCAAGAACAAGGGCCTAGCGTGTGCAAAATTGGAATAACAAGGACATAGCATGTGCAAAACAGCAAGAACAAGGGCCTAGCGTGTGCAAAATTTCAAGAGCAAGGGCCTAGCATGTTCAAAATTGGAAGAACAAGGGCCTAGCATGTGCAAAATTGGAATAACAAGGACATAGCGTGTGCAAAATAGTAAGAACAAGGGCCTAGCGTGTACAAAAGTTCAAGAACAAGAGCCTAGCGTGTGCAAAATTGGAAGAACAAGAGCCTAGCGTGTGCAAAATTGGTAGAACAAGGGCCTAGCGTGTGCAAAATAGCAAGAACAAGGGCCTAGTATGTGCAAAATTGGAAGAACAAGGGCCTAGCGTGTGCAGAATTGGAAGAACAAGGGCCTAGCGTGTGCAAAATTTCAAGGAGAAGGGCCTAGCGTGTGCAAAATAGCAAGAACAAGGGCATAGCGTGTGCAAAATTGCAAGAAGAAGGGCCTAGCATGTGCAAACTAGCAAGAACAAGGGCCTAGCGTGTGCAAAAGTTCAAGAACAAGGGCCTAGCGTGTGCAAAATCGGAAGAACAAGGGCCTAGCGTGTGCAAAATTGGAAGAACAAGGGCCTAGCGTATGCAAAATAGCAAGAACAAGGGCCTAGCGTGTGCAAAATTTCAAGAACAAGGGCCTAGCTTGTGCAAAATTGGAAAACAAGGGCCTAGCGTGTTGAAATTTGCAAGAACTAATACCTAACGTGTGCAAAATAGCAAGAACAAGGGCCTAGCGTGTTCGAAATTGCAAGAACAAGTGCCTAGCATGTGCAAAATTGCAAGAACAATGGCCTAGCGTTTGCAAAATTTCAAGAACAAGGGCCTAGCGTTTGCACAATTGCAAGAACAAGAACCTAGCGTGTGCAAAGTAGCAAGAACAAGTGCCTAGCGTGTGCAAAATAGGAAAAACAAGAGGCTAGCGTGTGCAAAATTGGAAGAACAAGGGCCTAGCGTGTGCAAATTTGGAAGAACAAGGGCCTAACGTGTACAAAAAAGCAAGAACAAGGGCCTAGCCTGTGCAAAATTGGAAGAACAAGGGCCTAGCGTGTGCAAATTTGGAAGAACAAGGGCCTAGCGTGTGCAAAATAGCAAGAACAAGGGCCTAGCGTGTGCAAAATTGGAAGAACAAGGGCCTAGCTTGTGCAAATTTGGAAGAACAAGGGCCTAGCGTGTGCAAAATAGCAAGAACAAGGGCCTAGCGTGTGCAAAATTGGAATAACAAGGACATAGCATGTACAAAACAGCAAGAACAAGGGCCTAGCGTGTGCAAAATTTCAAGAGAAAGGGCCTAGCATGTTCAAAATTGGAAGAACAAGGGCCTAGCATGTGCAAAATTGGAATAACAAGGACATAGCGTGTGAAAAATAGTAAGAACAAGGGCCTAGCATGTACAAAATTTTAAGAACAAGGGCCTAGCGTGTGCAAAATTGGAAGAGAAGAGCCTAGCGTGTGCAAAATTGGTAGAACAAGGGCCTAGCGTGTGCAAAATAGCAAGTACAAGGGCCTAGTATGTGCAAAATAGGAAGAACAAGGGCCTAGCGTGTGCAAAATAGCAAGTACAAGGGCCTAGTATGTGCAAAATTGGTAGAACAAGGGCCTAGCGTGTGCAGAATTGGAAGAACAAGGGCCTAGCGTGTGCAAAATAGCAAGAACAAGGGCCTAGCATATGCAAAATTGCAACAACAAGGGCCTACATGTGCAAAATAGCAAGAACGATGACCTAGCGTGTGCAAAATTTCAAGAACAAGGGCCTAGCGTGTGCACAATTGCAAGAACAAGGGTCTAGCGTGTGCAAAATCGCAAGAACAAGGGCCTAGCATGTGCAAAATTTCAAGAACAAGGGCCTAGCGTGTGCAAAATTTCAAGAACAAGGGCCTAGTGTGGGCAAAATTGGAAGCACAAGTGCCTAGCGTGTGCAAAATTGAAAGAACAAGGGCCTAGCGTATGCAAAATTGCAAGAACAAGGTCCTAGCGTGTGCAAAAATTCAAAAACAAGGGCCTAGCGTGTGCAAAATTTCAAGGAGAAGGGGCTAGCGTGTGCAAAATAGCAAGAACAAAGGCATAGCGTGTGCAAAATTGCAAGAAGAAGGGCCTAGCATGTGCAAAATAGCAAGAACAAGGGCCTAGCGTGTGCAAAATTTCAAGAAAAAGGGCCTAGCGTGTGCAAAATTGGAAGAACAAGTGCCTAGCGTGTGCAAAAAAGCAAGAACAAGGACCTAACGTGTGAAAAATAGCAAGAACAAGGGCCTAGTATGTGCAAAATTGGAAGAACAAGGGCCTAGCGTGTGCAAAATTGGAAGAACAATGGCCTAGCGGGTGCAAAATAGCAAGAACAAGGGCCTAGCGTGTGCAAAATTTCAAGAAGAAGGGCCTAGCTTGTGCAAAATTGCAAGAACAAGGGCCTAACGTGTGCAAAATTGCAAGAACAAATGCCTAACGTATGCAAAATAGCAAGAAGAAGGGCCTTGAGAGTGCAAAATCTCAAGAACTAGGGCCTAGCATGTGCAAAATTGCAAGAACAAGGGCATTGCGATTGCAAAATTGCAAGAACAGGGGCCTAGCGTGTGCAAAATTGCCAGAACAAGGGCATAGCGTGTGCAAAATTGCAAGAAGAAGGGCCTAGCATGTGCAAACTAGCAAGAACAAGGGCCTAGCGTGTGCAAAATTTAAAGAACAAGGGCCTAGCGTGTGCAAAATCGGAAGAACAAGGGCCTAGCGTGTGCAAAATTGGAAGAACAAGGGCCTAGCGTATGCAAAATAGCAAGAACAAGGGCCTAGCGTGTGAAAAATTTCAAGAACAAGGGCCTAGCTTGTGCAAAATTGGAAAACAAGGGCCTAGCGTGTTCAAAATTGCAAGAACTAATACCTAACGTGTGCAAAATAGCAAGAACAAGGGTCTAGCGTGTTCGAAATTGCAAGAACAAGTGCTTAGCATGTGCAAAATTGCAAGAACAATGGCCTAGCGTTTGCAAAATTTCAAGAACAAGGGCCTAGCGTTTGCACAATTGCAAGAACAAGAACCTAGCGTGTGCAAAATAGCAAGAACAAGTGCCTAGCGTGTGCAAAATTGGAAGAACAAGAGGCTAGCGTGTGCAAAATTGGAAGAACAAGGGCCTAGCGTGTGCAAATTTGGAAGAACAAGGGCCTAACGTGTACAAAAAAGCAAGAACAAGGGCCTAGCCTGTGCAAAATTGGAAGAACAAGGGCCTAGCGTGTGCAAATTTGGAAGAACAAGGGCCTAGCGTGTGCAAAATAGCAAGAACAAGGGCCTAGCGTGTGCAAAATTGGAAGAACAAGGGCCTAGCTTGTGCAAATTTGGAAGAACAAGGGCCTAGCGTGTGCAAAATAGCAAGAACAAGGGCCTAGCGTGTGCAAAATTGGAATAACAAGGACATAGCATGTACAAAACAGCAAGAACAAGGGCCTAGCGTGTGCAAAAGTTCAAGAGAAAGGGCCTAGCATGTTCAAAATTGGAAGAACAAGGGCCTAGCATGTGCAAAATTGGAATAACAAGGACATAGCGTGTGAAAAATAGTAAGAACAAGGGCCTAGCGTGTACAAAATTTCAAGAACAAGGGCCTAGCGTGTGCAAAATTGGAAGAACAAGAGCCTAGCGTGTGCAAAATTGGTAGAACAAGGGCCTAGCGTGTGCAAAATAGCAAGTACAAGGGCCTAGTATGTGCAAAATAGGAAGAACAAGGGCCTAGCGTGTGCAAAATAGCAAGTACAAGGGCCTAGTATGTGCAAAAATGGTAGAACAAGGGCCTAGTGTGTGCAGAATTGGAAGAACAAGGGCCTAGCGTGTGCAAAATAGCAAGAACAAGGGCCTAGCATGTGCAAAATTGCAACAACAAGGGCCTACCGTGTGCAAAATTGGAAGAACAAGGGCCTACCGTGTGCAAAATTGGAAGAACAAGGACCTAGCGTGTGCAAAATAGCAAGAACAAGGGCCCAGCATGTGCAAAATTGGAAGAACAAAGGCCTAGCGCGTGAAAAATGGCAAGAAAAAGGGCCTAGCGTGTGCAAAATTGCAAGAACAAGGGCCTAGCGTGTGCAAAATTGGAAGAACAAGAGCCTATTGTGTGCAAAATAGGAAGAACAAGGGCCTAGCGTGTGCAAAATAGCAAGAACAAGGGCCTAGCGTGTGCAAAATTGCAAGAACAAGGGCCTAGCATTTGCAAAATTGGAAGAACAAGGGCCTAGCGCGTGCAAAATAGCAAGAACAAGGGCCTAGCGTGTGCAAAATAGCAAGAACAAGGGCCTAGCTTGTGCACAATTGGAAGAACAAGGGCCTTGAGAGTGCAAATTTCAAGAACCAGGGCCTTGCGTGTGCAAAATTGCCAGAACAAGGGCCTTGCGGTTGCAAAATTCCAAGAACAATGGCCTAGCGTGTGCAAAATTGCCAGAACAAGGGCCTAGCGTGTGCAAAATTGGAGGAACAAAGGCCTACCGTGTGCAAAATTGGAAGAACAAGGGCCTAGCGTGTGCAAAATTGGAAGAACAAGGGCCTAGCGTGCGCAAAATAGCAAAGACAAGGTCCTAGCATGTGCAAAATTGGAAGAACAAGAGCCTAGCGTGTGCAAAATCGCAAGAACAAGGGCCTAGCGTGTGCAAAATTGCAACAAGGGCCTAGCGTGTGCAAAACTGGAAGAAAAAGGGCCTACCGTGTGCAAAATTGTAAGAACAAGGGCCTAGTATATGCAAAATTGCCAGAATAAGGAACTAGCGTGTGCAAAATAGCAAGAACAAGGGCTTACGGTGTGCAAAATGTCAAAAACAAGGGCCTAGTGTGTGCAAAATTGGAAGAACAATGTCCTAGCGTGGGCAAAATAGCAAGAACAAGGGCCTAGCGTGTGCAAAATTGGAAGAACAAAGGCCTAGCGTGTGCAAAATAGCAAGAACAAGGGCCTAGCGTGTGCAAAATTGCAAGAACAAGGGCCTAGCATGTGCAAAATAGCAAGAACAATGGCCTAGCGTGTGCAAAATTTCCAGAACAAGGGCGTGGCATGTGCAAACGTTCAAGAACAAGGGCCTAGCGTGTGCAAAATTGCAAGATCAAGGGCCTAGCATGAGCAATATAGCAAGAACAAGGGCCTAGCGTGTGCAAATTTGGAAGAACAAGGGCCTAGCGTGTGCTAAATAGCAAGAACAAGGGCCTAGCGTGTGCAAAATAGCAACAAGGACCTAGCGTGTGCGAAATTGGAAGAACAAGGGCCTAGCATGTGCAAATTTGTAAGAACAAGGGCCTAGCGTGTGCAAAGGAGCAAGAACAAGGGCTTAGCGTGTGCAAAATTGGAATAACAAGGACATAGCGTAAGCAAAATAGCAAGAACAGGGGCCTAGCGTGTGCAAAATTTCAAGAGCAAGGGCCTAGTGTGTGCAAAATTGGAAGAACAAGGGCCTAGCATGTGCAAAATTGGAATAACAAGGACATAGCGTGTGCAAAATTTCAAGAACAAGGGCCTATCGTGTGCAAAATTGGAAGAACAAGAGCCTAGCGTGTGCAAAATTGGAAGAACAAGGGCCTAGCGTGTGCAAAATAGCAAGAATAAGGGCCTAGTGTGTGCAAAATTGGAAGAACAAGGGCCTAGCGTGTGCAAAATTGGAAGAACAAGGGCCTAGCGTGTGCAGAATTCGAAGAGCAAGGGCCTAGCGTGTGCAAAATAGCAAGAACAAGGGCCTAGCGTGTGCAAAATTGCAAGAATAAGGACCTAGCGTGTGCGAAATTGGAAGAACAAGGGCCTAGCGTGTGCAAAATTGGAAGAACAAGGGCCTAGCGTGTGCAAAATTGGAAGAACAAGGGCCTAGCATGTGCAAAATAGCAAGAACAAGGGCCTAGCGTGTGCAAAATTGGAAGAACAAGAGCCTAGCGTGTGCCAAGTAGCAAGAACAAGGGCCTAGCGTGTGCAAAATTTCAAGAACAAGGGCCTAGCGTGTGCAAAATTGCAAGAACAAGGTCCTAGCGTGTGCAAAAACTCGAGAACAAGGGCCTAGCGTGTGCAAAATTTCAAGGAGAAGGGCCTAGCGTATGCAAAATAGCAAGAACAAGGGCATAGCTTGTGCAAAATTGCAAGAACATATTGAGTGATGCTACCATTCGCATTCACGTCTGTCTGCCTCCCATCATATGTTCATGCGTTGCATGCGTGTTGTGAGTGTGTGCAAGAATTTGTGTTTTGTGCGGTTTGGTTTTTTTGAGTGTGTGTGTGAATGTTATTTGGCTTGAGCAAATATCTGAAGTGACTCGTGTGCTCAAGAGCTTTCCGAAGAACCAAGTATCGCTTCAATCGGAGCACGAACAAGAAAGTTACGAACGTTGGAGTTCGTGTGTTTTTGATATTTGGTCGTGGTGACTATGGGAAGTTGTGGGGTTGACTCAATATGGGGTACAGACTTTTGGGGGTTGGGAAATTCGTCTATTCTACTTTAGTTGCTGCCAAATGGTTGGGAGAAACCAAACCAGGCTGGCAAGTGTGGCCAAGTTGGATTGAGGTGGATTGTGGAGGTTGGGATAGTGACAAAGGTCAAAGTTGGGTTGCCTATGGGGAAGGGAATTGTATGGCATGGGGTTTCCTTGGTTGGGGACTCTCTTGGGACTAGGGCCTACCGTGTGCAAAATTGGAAGAAAAAGGGCCTAGCGTGTGCAAAATTGGAACAACAAGGGCCTAGCGTGTGCAAAATAGCAAGAACAAGGGCCTAGCATGTGCAAAATTTGAAGAACAAGGGCCTAGCGCATGCAAAATTGCAATAACAAGGGCCTAGCGTGTGCAAAATTGCAAGAACAAGGGCCTAGCGTGTGCAAAATTGGAAGAACAACAGCCTAACGTGTGCAAAATTGGAAGAACAAGGGCCTAGCATGTGCAAAATAGCAAGAACAAGGGCGTAGTATGTGCAAAATTGAAAGAACAAGGGCCTAGCGTGAGCAAAAATGGAAGAACTAGGGCCTAGCGTGTGCGAAATAGCAAGAACAGGGGCCTAGCGTGTGCAAAATTGCAAGAACAAGGGCCTAGCGTGTGCGAAATTGGAAGAACAAGGGCCTAGCGTGTGCAAAATTGGAAGAACAAGGGCCTACCGTGTGCAAAATTGGAAGAACAAGGGCCTAGCGTGTGCGAAATAGCAAAAACAAGGGCCTAGCGTGTGCAAAGTAGCAAGAACAGGGGCCTAGCGTGTGCAAAATTTCAAGAACAAGGGCCTAGCGTGTGCAAAATTGCAAGAACAAGGTCCTAGCGTGTGCAAAAATTCAAGAACAAGGGCCTAGCGTGTGCAAAATTTCAAGGAGAAGGGCCTAGCATGTGCAAAATAGCAAGAACAAGGGCATAGCGTGTGCAAAATTTCAAGAACAAGGGCCTATCGTGTGCAAAATTGGAAAAACAAGGACCTAGCGTGTGCAAAATAGCAAGAAAAAGGGCCTAGCGTGTGCAAAATTGGAAGAACAAGGGCCTAGCGTGTACAAAGTAGCAAGATTAGGGGCCTAGCATGTGCAAGATTTCAAGAACAAGGGCCTAGCGTATGCAAAAGTGCAAGAACAAGGGCCTAGCGTGTGCAAAATAGCAAGAACAAGGGCCTAGCGTGTGCAAAATTTCAAGGAGAAGGGCCTAGCGTGTGCAAAATTGCAAGAACAAGGGCCTAGCGTGTGGAAAATTGCAAGAACAAAGGCCTAGCATGTGCAAAATTTCAAGAAGAAGGGGCTAGCGTGTGGAAAATAGCAAGAAAAAGGGCCTAGCGTGTGCAAACTTTCAAGGAGAAGGGCCTAGCGTGTGCAAAATTGCAAGAACAAGGGCCTAGCGTGTGCAAAATTGCAAGAACAAAGGCCTAGCATGTGCAAAATTTCAAGAACAAGGGCCTAGCGTGTGCAAAATAGCAAGAAAAAGGGCCTAGCGTGTGCAAAATTGGAAGAACAAGGGCCTAGCGTGTGCAAAGTAGCAAGAAAAGGGGCCTAGCGTGTGCAAAATTTAAAGAACAAGGGCCTAGAGTTTGCTAAGTTGCAAGAACAAGGTCCTAGCGTGTGCGAAAATTGCAAGAACAAGGGCCTAGCGTGTGCAAAATTGCAAGAACAAGGGCCTAGCGTGTGCAAAATTGGAATAACAAGGGCCTAGCGTGTGCAAAATTGGAAGAACAAGGGCCTAGCGTGTGCAAAGTAGCAAGAACAGGGGCCTAGCGTGTGCAAAATTTCAAGAACAAGGGCCTAGCGTGTGCAAAATTGCAAGAACAAGGTCCTAGCGTGTGCAAAAATTCAAGAACAAGGGCCTAGCGTGTGCAAAATTTCAAGGAGAAGGGCCTAGCATGTGCAAAATAGCAAGAACAAGGGCATAGCGTGTGCAAAATTTCAAGAACAAGGGCCTATCGTGTGCAAAATTGGAAAAACAAGGACCTAGCGTGTGCAAAATAGCAAGAAAAAGGGCCTAGCGTGTGCAAAATTGGAAGAACAAGGGCCTAGCGTGTGCAAAGTAGCAAGATTAGGGGCCTAGCATGTGCAAGATTTCAAGAACAAGGGCCTAGCGTATGCAAAAGTGCAAGAACAAGGGCCTAGTGTGTGCAAAATAGCAAGAACAAGGGCCTAGCGTGTGCAAAATTTCAAGGAGAAGGGCCTAGCGTGTGCAAAATTGCAAGAACAAGGGCCTAGCGTGTGCAAAATTGCAAGAACAAAGGCCTAGCATGTGCAAAATTTCAAGAACAAGGGCCTAGCGTGTGCAAAATAGCAAGAAAAAGGGCCTAGCGTGTGCAAAATTTCAAAGAGAAGGGCCTAGCGTGTGCAAAATTGCAAGAACAAGGGACTAGCGTGTGCAAAATTGCAAGAACAAAGGCCTAGCATGTGCAAAATTTCAAGAACAAGGGCCTAGCGTGTGCAAAATAGCAAGAAAATGGGCCTAGCGTGTGCAAAATTGGAAGAACAAAGGCCTAGCGTGTGCAAAGTAGCAAGAACAGGGGCCTAGCCTGTGCAAAATTTCAAGAGCAAGGGCCTAGCGTGTGCAAAATTGCAAGAACAAGGGCCTAGCGTGTGCAAAATAGGAAGAACAAGGGCCTAGTGTGTGCAAAGTAGCAAGAACAGGGGCCTAGCGTATGCAAAATTTCAAGAACAAGGGCCTAGCGTGTGCAAAATTGCAAGAACAAGGTCCTAGCGTGTGCAAAAGTTCAAGAACAAGGGCCTAGCGTGTGCAAAATTTCAAGGCGAAGGGCCTAGCATGTGCAAATGAGCAAGAACAAGGGCATAGCGTGTGCAAAATTGCAAGAACAAGGACCTAGCGTGTGCAAAATTGGAAGAACAAGGTCCTAGCGTGTGCAAAATTGGAAGAACAAGGGCCTAGCGTGTGCAAAATAGCAAGAACAAGGGCCTAGCGTGTGCAAAATTGGAAGAACAAGAGCCTAGCGTGTGCCAAGTAGCAAGAACAAGGGCCTAGCATGTGCAAAATTTCAAGAACAAGGGCCTAGCGTGTGCAAAATTGCAAG
This sequence comes from Closterium sp. NIES-65, assembly GCA_948144175.1. NCBI lineage: Eukaryota > Viridiplantae > Streptophyta > Zygnematophyceae > Desmidiales > Closteriaceae > Closterium > Closterium sp. NIES-65. The sequence continues at coordinate 72,446 of CANXME010000288.1, read as the reverse complement.
AACAAGGGCCTAGCGTGTGCAAAATTTCAAGGAGAAGGGCCTAGCGTATGCAAAAGAGCAAGAACAAGGGCATAGCTTGTGCAAAATTGCAAGAACATATTGAGTGATGCTACCATTCGCATTCACGTCTGTCTGCCTCCCATCATATGTTCATGCGTTGCATGCGTGTTGTGAGTGTGTGCAATAATTTGTGTTTTGTGCGGTTTGGTTTTTTTGAGTGTGTGTGTGAATGTTATTTGGCTTGAGCAAATATCTGAAGTGACTCGTGTGCTCAAGAGCTTTCCGAAGAACCAAGTATCGCTTCAATCGGAGCACGAACAAGAAGGTTACGAACGTTGGAGTTCGTGTGTTTTTGATATTTGGTCGTGGTGACTATGGGAAGTTGTGGGGTTGACTCAATATGGGGAACAGACTTTTGGGGGTTGGAAAATTCGTCTATTCTACTTTAGTTGCTGCCAAATGGTTGGGAGAAACCAAACCAGGCTGGCAAGTGTGGCCAAGTTGGATTGAGGTGGATTGTGGAGGTTGGGATAGTGACAAAGGTCAAAGTTGGGTTGCCTATGGGGAAGGGAATTGTATGGCATGGGGTTTCCTTGGTTGGGGACTCTCTTGGGACTAGGGCCTACCGTGTGCAAAATTGGAAGAAAAAGGGCCTAGCGTGTGCAAAATTGGAACAACAAGGGCCTAGCGTGTGCAAAATAGCAAGAACAAGGGCCTAGCATGTGCAAAATTGGAAGAACAAGGGCCTAGCGCATGCAAAATTGCAATAACAAGGGCCTAGCGTGTGCAAAATTGCAAGAACAAGGGCCTAGCGTGTGCAAAATTGGAAAAACAACAGCCTAACGTGTGCAAAATTGGAAGAACAAGGGCCTAGCATGTGCAAAATAGCAAGAACAAGGGCGTAGTATGTGCAAAATTGAAAGAACAAGGGCCTAGCGTGAGCAAAAATGGAAGAACTAGGGCCTAGCGTGTGCGAAATAGCAAGAACAGGGGCCTAGCGTGTGCAAAATTGCAAGAACAAGGGCCTAGCGTGTGCGAAATTGGAAGAACAAGGGCCTAGCGTGTGCAAAATTGGAAGAACAAGGGCCTACCGTGTGCAAAATTGGAAGAACAAGGGCCTAGCGTGTGCGAAATAGCAAGAACAAGGGCCTAGCGTGTGCAAAGTAGCAAGAACAGGGGCCTAGCGTGTGCAAAATTTCAAGAACAAGGGCCTAGCGTGTGCAAAATTGCAAGAACAAGGTCCTAGCGTGTGCAAAAATTCAAGAACAAGGGCCTAGCGTGTGCAAAATTTCAAGGAGAAGGGCCTAGCATGTGCAAAATAGCAAGAACAAGGGCATAGCGTGTGCAAAATTTCAAGAACAAGGGCCTATCGTGTGCAAAATTGGAAAAACAAGGACCTAGCGTGTGCAAAATAGCAAGAAAAAGGGCCTAGCGTGTGCAAAATTGGAAGAACAAGGGCCTAGCGTGAGCAAAAATGGAAGAACTAGGGCCTAGCGTGTGCGAAATAGCAAGAACAGGGGCCTAGCGTGTGCAAAATTGCAAGAACAAGGGCCTAGCGTGTGCGAAATTGGAAGAACAAGGGCCTAGCGTGTGCAAAATTGGAAGAACAAGGGCCTAGCGTGTGCAAAGTAGCAAGAACAGGGGCCTAGCGTGTGCAAAATTTCAAGAACAAGGGCCTAGCGTGTGCAAAATTGCAAGAACAAGGTCCTAGCGTGTGCAAAATTTCAAGAACAAGGGCCTAGCGTGTGCAAAATTTCAAGGAGAAGGGCCTAGCATGTGCAAAATAGCAAGAACAAGGGCATAGCGTGTGCAAAAGTTCAAGAACAAGGGCCTATCGTGTGCAAAATTGGAAAAACAAGGACCTAGCGTGTGCAAAATAGCAAGAAAAAGGGCCTAGCGTGTGCAAGATTGGAAGAACAAGGGCCTAGCGTGTGCAAAGTAGCAAGATTAGGGGCCTAGCATGTGCAAGATTTCAAGAACAAGGGCCTAGCGTATGCAAAAGTGCAAGAACAAGGGCCTAGTGTGTGCAAAATAGCAAGAACAAGGGCCTAGCGTGTGCAAAATTTCAAGGAGAAGGGCCTAGCGTGTGCAAAATTGCAAGAACAAGGGCCTAGCGTGTGCAAAATTGCAAGAACAAAGGCCTAGCATGTGCAAAATTTCAAGAACAAGGGCCTAGCGTGTGCAAAATAGCAAGAAAAAGGGCCTAGCGTGTGCAAAATTTCAAGGAGAAGGGCCTAGCGTGTGCAAAATTGCAAGAACAAGGGACTAGCGTGTGCAAAATTGCAAGAACAAAGGCCTAGCATGTGCAAAATTTCAAGAACAAGGGCCTAGCGTGTGCAAAATAGCAAGAAAAAGGGCCTAGCGTGTGCAAAATTGGAAGAACAAGGGCCTAGCGTGTGCAAAGTAGCAAGAACAGGGGCCTAGCCTGTGCAAAATTTCAAGAACAAGGGCCTAGCGTGTGCAAAATTGCAAGAACAAGGGCCTAGCGTGTGCAAAATAGGAAGAACAAGGGCCTAGCGTATGCAAAGTAGCAAGAACAGGGGCCTAGCGTATGCAAAATTTCAAGAACAAGGGCCGAGCGTGTGCAAAATTGCAAGAACAAGGTCCTAGCGTGTGCAAAAATTCAAGAACAAGGGCCTAGCATGTGCAAAATTTCAAGGCGAAGGGCCTAGCATGTGCAAATGAGCAAGAACAAGGGCATAGCGTGTGCAAAATTGCAAGAACAAGGACCTAGCGTGTGCAAAATTGGAAGAACAAGGGCCTAGCGTGTGCAAAGTAGCAAGAACAGGGGCCTAGCCTGTGCAAAATTTCAAGAACAAGGGCCTAGCGTGTGCAAAATTTCAAGAACAGGGGCCTAGCGTGTGCAAAATAGCAAGAACAAGGGCCTAGCGTGTGCAAAATTAGAAGAACAAGGGCCTAGCGTGTGCAAAGTAGCAAGAACAGGGGCCTAGCCTGTGCAAAATTTCAAGAACAAGGGCCTAGCGTGTGCAAAATTGCAAGAACAAGGGCCTAGCGTGTGCAAAATAGGAAGAACAAGGGCCTAGCGTGTGCAAAGTAGCAAGAACAGGGGCCTAGCGTATGCAAAATTTCAAGAACAAGGGCCTAGCGTGTGCAAAATTGCAAGAACAAGGTCCTAGCGTGTGCAAAAATTCAAGAACAAGGGCCTAGCGTGAACAAAATTTCAAGGCGAAGGGCCTAGCATGTGCAAATGAGCAAGAACAAAGGCATAGCGTGTGCAAAATTGAAAGAACAAGGACCTAGCGTGTGCAAAATTGGAAGAACAAGGGCCTAGCGTGTGCAAAATAGCAAGAAAAAGGGCCTAGCGTGTGCAAAATTGGAAGAACAAGGGCCTAGCGTGTGCAAAGTAGCAAGAAAAGGGGCCTAGCGTGTGCAAAATTTAAAGAACAAGGGCCTAGAGTTTGCTAAGTTGCAAGAACAAGGTCCTAGCGTGTGCGAAAATTGCAAGAACAAGGGCCTTGCATGTGCAAAATTTCAAGAACAAGGGCCTAGCGTGTGCAAAATTGGAATAACAAGGGCCTAGCTTGTGCAAAATTGGAAGAACAAGGGCCTAGCGTGTGCAAAGTAGCAAGAACAGGGGCCTAGCGTGTGCAAAATTTCAAGAACAAGGGCCTAGCGTGTGCAAAATTGCAAGAACAAGGTCCTAGCGTGTGCAAAAATTCAAGAACAAGGGCCTAGCGTGTGCAAAATTTCAAGGAGAAGGGCCTAGCATGTGCAAAATAGCAAGAACAAGGGCATAGCGTGTGCAAAATTTCAAGAACAAGGGCCTATCGTGTGCAAAATTGGAAAAACAAGGACCTAGCGTGTGCAAAATAGCAAGAAAAAGGGCCTAGCGTGTGCAAAATTGGAAGAACAAGGGCCTAGCGTGTGCAAAGTAGCAAGATTAGGGGCCTAGCATGTGCAAGATTTCAAGAACAAGGGCCTAGCGTATGCAAAAATTCAAGAACGAGGGCCTAGCGTGTGCAAAATTTCAAGGCGAAGGGCCTAGCATGTGCAAATGAACAAGAACAAGGGCATAGCGTGTGCAAAATTGCAAGAACAAGGACCTAGCGTGTGCAAAATTGGAAGAACAAGGGCCTAGCGTGTGCAAAGTAGCAAGAACAGGGGCCTAGCCTGTGCAAAATTTCAAGAACAAGGGCCTAGCGTGTGCAAAATTTCAAGAACAAGGGCCTAGCGTGTGCAAAATAGCAAGAACAAGGGCCTAGCGTGTGCAAAATTGGAAGAACAAGGGCCTAGCGTGTGCAAAGTAGCAAGAACAGGGGCCTAGCCTGTGCAAAATTTCAAGAACAAGGGCCTAGCGTGTGCAAAATTGCAAGAACAAGGGCCTAGCGTGTGCAAAATAGGAAGAACAAGGGCCTAGCGTGTGCAAAGTAGCAAGAACAGGGGCCTAGCGTATGCAAAATTTCAAGAACAAGGGCCTAGCGTGTGCAAAATTGCAAGAACAAGGTCCTAGCGTGTGCAAAAATTCAAGAACAAGGGCCTAGCGTGAACAAAATTTCAAGGCGAAGGGCCTAGCATGTGCAAATGAGCAAGAACAAGGGCATAGCGTGTGCAAAATTGCAAGAACAAGGACCTAGCGTGTGCAAAATTGGAAGAACAAGGGCCTAGCGTGTGCAAAATAGCAAGAACAAGGGCCTAGCGTGTGCAAAATTTCAAGAACAAGGGCCTAGCGTGTGCAAAATAGCAAGAACAAGGGCCTAGCGTGTGCAAAGTAGCAAGAACAGGGGCCTAGCGTGTGCAAAATTCCAAGAACAAGGGCCTAGCGTCTGCAAAAGTGCAAGAACAAGGTCCTAGTGTGTGCAAAAATTCAAGAACAAGTGCCTAGCGTGTGCAAAATTTCAAGGAGAAGGGCCTAGCGTGTGCAAAATTGCACGAACAAGGGCCTAGCGTGTGCAAAATTGCAAGAACAAAGGCCTAGCATGTGCAAAATTTCAAGAACAAGGGCCTAGCGTGTGCAAAATAGCAAGAAAAAGGGCCTAGCGTGTGCAAAATTGGAAGAACAAGGGCCTAGCGTGTGCAAAGTAGCAAGAAAAGGGGCCTAGCGTGTGCAAAATTTCAAGAACAAGGGCCTAGAGTTTGCAAAGTTGCAAGAACAAGGTCCTAGCGTGTGCGAAAATTGCAAGAACAAGGGCCTAGCGTGTGCAAAATTGCAAGAACAAGGGCCTAGCGTGTGCAAAATAGGAAGAACAAGGGCCTAGCGTGTGCAAAGTAGCAAGAATAGGGGCCTAGCGTATGCAAAATTTCAAGAACAAGGGCCTAGCGTGTGCAAAATTGCAAGAACAAGGTCCTAGCGTGTGCAAAATTTCAAGAACAAGGGCCTAGCGTGTGCAAAATTGCAAGAACAAGGTCCTAGCGTGTGCAAAAATTCAAGAACAAGGGCCTAGCGTGTGCAAAAATTCAAGAACAAGGGCCTAGCGTGTGCAAAATTTCAAGGAGAAGGGCCTACCATGTGCAAAATAGCAAGAACAAGGGCATAGCGTGTGCAAAATTGCAAGAACAAGAACCTAGCGTGTGCAAAATTGGAAGAACAAGGGCCTAGCGTGTGCAAAGTAGCAAGAACAGGGGCCTAGCCTGTGCAAAATTTCAAAAACAAGGGCCTAGCGTGTGCAAAAGTTCAAGAACAAGGGCCTAGCGTGTGCAAAATAGCAAGAAAAAGGGCCTAGCGTGTGCAAAATTGGAAGAACAAGGGCCTAGCGTGTGCAAAGTAGCAAGAAAAGGGGCCTAGCGTGTGCAAAATTTCCAGAACAAGGGCCTAGAGTTTGCAAAGTTGCAAGAACAAGGTCCTAGCGTGTGCGAAAATTGCAAGAACAAGGGCCTAGCGTGTGCAAAATTGCAAGAACAAGGGCCTAGCGTGTGCAAAATAGGAAGAACAAGGGCCTAGGGTGTGCAAAATTGCAAGAACAAGGTCCTAGCGTGTGCAAAAATTCAAGAACAAGGGCGTAGCGTGTGCAAAATTTCAAGGAGAAGGGCCTAGCATGTGCAAAATAGCAAGAACAAGGGCATAGCGTGTGCAAAATTGCAAGAACAAGGACCTAGCGTGTGCAAAATTGGAAGAACAAGGGCCTAGTGTGTGCAAAGTAGCAAGAACAGGGGCCTAGCCTGTGCAAAATTTCAAGAACAAGGGCCTAGCGTGTGCAAAATTTCAAGAACAAGGGCCTAGCGTGTGCAAAATAGCAAGAACAAGGGCCTAGCGTGTGCAAAATTGGAAGAACAAGGGCCTAGCGTGTGCAAAGTAGCAAGAACAGGGGCCTAGCGTGTGCAAAATTTCAAGAACAAGGGCCTAGCGTCTGCAAAAGTGCAAGAACAAGGTCCTAGTGTGTGCAAAAATTCAAGAACAAGTGCCTAGCGTGTGCAAAATTTCAAGGAGAAGGGCCTAGCGTGTGCAAAATTGCACGAACAAGGGCCTAGCGTGTGCAAAATTGCAAGAACAAAGGCCTAGCATGTGCAAAATTGCAAGAACAAGGGCCTAGCGTATGCAAAAGTGCAAGAACAAGGGCCTAGCGTGTGCAAAATAGCAAGAACAAGGGCCTAGCGTGTGCAAAATTTCAAGGAGAAGAGCCTAGCGTGTGCAAAATTGCAAGAACAAGGGCCTAGCGTGTGCAAAATTGCAAGAACATAGGCCTAGCATGTGCAAACTTTCAAGAACAAGGGCGTAGCGTGTGCAAAATAGCAAGAAAAAAGGCCTAGCGTGTGCAAAATTTCAAGGAGAAGGGCCTAGCGTGTGCAAAATTGCAAGAACAAGGGCCTAGTGTGTGCAAAATTGCAAGAACAAAGGCCTAGCATGTGCAAAATTTCAAGAACAAGGGACTAGCGTGTGCAAAATAGCAAGAAAAAGGGCCTAGCGTGTGCAAAATTGGAAGAACAAGGGCCTAGCGTGTGCAAAGTAGCAAGAAAAGGGGCCTAGCGTGTGCAAAATTGCAAGAACAAGGTCGTAGCGTGTGCAAAAATTCAAGAACAAGGGCCTAGCGTGTGCAAAATTTCAAAGAGAAGGGCCTAGCATGTGCAAAATAGCAAGAACAAGGGCATAGCGTGTGCAAAATTGCAAGAACAAGGACCTAGCGTGTGCAAAATTGGAAGAACAAGGGCCTAGCGTGTGCAAAGTAGCAAGAACAGGGGCCTATCCTGTGCAAAATTTCAAGAACAAGGGCCTAGCGTGTGCAAAATTTCAAGAACAAGGGCCTAGCGTGTGCAAAATAGCAAGAACAAGGGCCTAGCGTGTGCAAAATTGGAAGAACAAGGGCCTAGCGTGTGCAAAGTAGCAAGAACAGGGGCCTAGCGTGTGCAAAATTTCAAGAACAAGGGCCTAGCGTCTGCAAAAGTGCAAGAACAAGGTCCTAGTGTGTGCAAAAATTCAAGAACAAGTGCCTAGCGTGTGCAAAATTTCAAGGAGAAGGGCCTAGCGTGTGCAAAATTGCACGAACAAGGGCCTAGTGTGTGCAAAATTGCAAGAACAAGGGCCTAGCGTGTGCAAAATTTCAAGAACAAGGGCCTAGCGTGTGCAAAATAACAAGAAAAAGGGCCTAGCGTGTGCAAAATTGGAAGAACAAGGGCCTAGCGTGTGCAAAGTAGCAAGAAAAGGGGCCTAGCATGTGCAAACTTTCAATCACAAGGGCCTAGAGTATGCAAAATTGCAAGAACAAGGGCCCAGCGTGTGCAAAATTGCAAGAACAAGGACCTAGCGTGTGCAAAATTGGAAGAACAAGGGCCTAGCATGTGCAAAGTAGCAAGAACCGGGGCCTAGCGTGTGCAAAATTGCAAGATCAAGGGCCTAGCGTATGCAAAAGTGCAAGAACAAGGGCCTAGATGTGCAAAATAGCAAGAACAAGGGCCTAGCGTGATCAAAATTTCAAGGAGAAGGGCCTAGCGTGTGCAAAATTGCAAGAACAAGGGCCTAGCGTGTGCAAAATTGCAAGAACAAAGGCCTAGCATGTGCAAAATTTCAAGAACAAGGGCCTATCGTGTGCAAAATAGAAGAAAAAGGGCCTAGAGTGTGCAAAATTTCAAGGAGAAGGGCCTAGCGTGTGCAAAATTGCAAGAACAAGGGCCTAGCGTGTGCAAAATTGCAAGAACAAAGGCCTAGCATGTGCAAAATTTCAAGAACAAGGGCCTAGCGTGTGCAAAATAGCAAGAAAAAGGGCCTAGCGTGTGCAAAATTAGAAGAACAAGGGCCTAGCGTGTGCAAAGTAGCAAGAAAAAGGGCCTAGCGTGTGCAAAATTTCAAGAACAAGGGCCTAGACTTTGCAAAGTTGCAAGAACAAGGTCCTAGCGTGTGCGAAAATTGCAAGAACAAGGGCCTAGCGTGTGCAAAATTGCAAGAACAAGGGCCTAGCGTGTGCAAAATAGGAAGAACAAGGGCCTAGCGTGTGCAAAGTAGCAAGAACAGGGGCCTAGCGTATGCAAACTTTCAAGAACAAGGGCCTAGCGTGTGCAAAATTGCAAGAACAAGGTCCTAGCGTGTGCAAACTTTCAAGAACAAGGGCCTAGCGTGTGCAAAATTGCTAGAACAAGGTCCTAGCGTGTGCAAAAATTCAAGAACAAGGGCCTAGCGTGTGCAAAAATTCAAGAACAAGGGCCTAGCGTGTGCAAAATTTCAAGGAGAAGGGCCTAGCATGTGCAAAATAGCAAGAACAAGGGCATAGCGTGTGCAAAATTGCAAGAACAAGGACCTAGCGTGTGCAAAATTGGAAGAACAAGGACCTAGCGTGTGCAAAGTAACAAGAACAGGGGCCTAGCCTGTGCAAAATTTCAAGAACAAGGGCCTAGCGTGTGCAAAATTTCAAGAACAAGGGCCTAGCGTGTGCTAAATAGCAAGAAAAAGGGCCTAGCGTGTGCAAAATTGGAACAACAAGGGCCTAGCGTGTGCAAAGTAGCAAGAAAAGGGGCCTAGCGTGTGCAAAATTTCCAGAACAAGGGCCTAGAGTTTGCAAAGTTGCAAGAACAAGGTCCTAGCGTGTGCGAAAATTGCAAGAACAAGGGCCTAGCGTGTGCGAAATTGCAAGAACAAGGGCCTAGCGTGTGCAAAATAGGAAGAACAAGGGCCTAGCGTGTGCAAAGTAGCAAGAACAGGGGCCTAGCGTATGCAAAATTTCAAGAACAAGGGCCTAGCGTGTGCAAAATTGCAAGAACAAGGTCCTAGCGTGTGCAAAAATTCAAGAACAAGGGCCTAGCGTGTGCAAAATTTCAAGGAGAAGGGCCTAGCATGTGCAAAATAGCAAGCTCAAGGGCATAGCGTGTGCAAAATTGCAAGAACAAGGTCCTAGCGTGTGCAAAATTGCAAGAACAAGGGCCTAGCGTGTGCAAAGTACCAAGAACAGGTGCCTAGCCTGTGCAAAATTTCAAGAACAAGGGCCTAGCGTGTGCAAAATTTCAAGAGCAAGGGCCTAGCGTGTGCAAAATAGCAAGAACAAGGGCCTAGCGTGTGCAAAATTGGAAGAACAAGGGCCTAGCGTGTGCAAAGTAGCAAGAACAGGGGCCTAGCGTGTGCAAAATTTCAAGAACAAGGGCCTAGCGTGTGCAAAATTGCAAGAACAAGGTCCTAGCGTGTGCAAAAATTCAAGAACAAGGGCCTAGCATGTGCAAAATTTCAAGGAGAAGGGCCTAGCATGTGCAAAATAGCAAGAACAAGGGCATAGCGTGTGCAAAATTTCAAGAACAAGGGCCTATCGTGTGCAAAATTGGAAAAACAAGGACCTAGCGTGTGCAAAATAGCAAGAAAAAGGGCCTAGCGTGTGCAAAATTGGAAGAACAAGGGCCTAGCGTATGCAAAGTAGCAAGATTAGGGGCCTAGCATGTGCAAGATTTCAAGAACAAGGGCCTAGCGTATGCAAAAGTGCAAGAACAAGGGCCTAGCGTGTGCAAAATAGCAAGAACAAGGGCCTAGCGTGTGCAAAATTTCAAGGAGAAGGACCTAGCGTATGCAAAATTGCAAGAACAAGGGCCTAGCGTGTGCAAAATTGCAAGAACAAAGGCCTAGCATGTGCAAAATTTCAAGAACAAGGGCCTAGCGTGTGCAAAATAGCAAGAAAAAGGGCCTAGCGTGTGCAAAATTTCAAGGAGAAGGGCCTAGCGTGTGCAAAATTGCAAGAACAAGGGCCTAGCGTGTGCAAAATTGCAAGAACAAAGGACTAGCATGTGCAAAATTTCAAGAACAAGGGCCTAGCGTGTGCAAAATAGCAAGAAAAAGGGCCTAGCGTGTGCAAAATTGGAAGAACAAGGGCCTAGCGTGTGCAAAGTAGCAAGAAAAGGGGCCTAGCGTGTGCAAAATTTCAAGAACAAGGGCCTAGAGTTTGCAAAGTTGCAAGAACAAGGTCCTAGCGTGTGCGAAAATTGCAAGAACAAGGGCCTAGCGTGTGCAAAATTGCAAGAACAAGGGCCTAGCGTGTACAAAATAGGAAGAACAAGGGCCTAGCGTGTGCAAAGTAGCAAGAACAGGGGCCTAGCGTATGCAAAATTTCAAGAACAAGGGCCTAGCGTGTGCAAAATTGCAAGAACAAGGTCCTAGCGTGTGCAAAAATTCAAGAACAAGGGCCTAGCGTGTGCAAACTTTCAAGGAGAAGGGCCTAGCATGTGCAAAATAGCAAGAACAAGGGCATAGCGTGTGCAAAATTGCAAGAACAAGGACCTAGCGTGTGCAAAATTGGAAGAACAAGGGCTTAGCGTGTGCAAAGTAGCAAGAACAGGGGCCTAGCCTGTGCAAAATTTCAAGAACAAGGGCCTAGCGTGTGCAAAATTTCAAGAACAAGGGCCTAGCGTGTGCAAAATAGCAAGAACAAGGGCCTAGCGTGTGCAAAATTGGAAGAACAAGGGCCTAGCGTGTGCAAAGTAGCAAGAACAGGGGCCTAGCGTGTGCAAAATTTCAAGAACAAGGGCCTAGAGTTTGCAAAGTTGCAAGAACAAGGTCCTAGCGTGTGCGAAAATTGCAAGAACAAGGGCCTAGGGTGTGCAAAATTGCAAGAACAAGGGCCTAGCGTGTGCAAAATTGGAAGAACAAGGGCCTAGCGTGTGCAAGAACAAGGGCCTAGCGTGTGCAAAGTAGCAAGAACAGGGGCCTAGCGTGTGCAAAATTTCAAGAACAAGGGCCTAGCGTGTGCAAAATTGCAAGAACAAGGTCCTAGCGTGTGCAAAAATTCAAGAACAAGGGCCTAGCATGTGCAAAATTTCAAGGAGAAGGGCCTAGCATGTGCAAAATAGCAAGAACAAGGGCATAGCGTGTGCAAAAGTTCAAGAACAAGGGCCTATCGTGTGCAAAATTGAAAAAACAAGGACCTAGCGTGTGCAAAATAGCAAGAAAAAGGGCCTAGAGTGTGCAAAATTGGAAGAACAAGGGCCTAGCGTGTGCAAAGTAGCAAGATTAGGGGCCTAGCATGTGCAAGATTTCAAGAACAAGGGCCTAGCGTATGCAAAAGTGCAAGAACAAGGGCCTAGCGTGTGCAAAATAGCAAGAACAAGGGCCTAGCGTGTGCAAAATTTCAAGGAGAAGGGCCTAGCGTGTGCAAAATTGCAAGAACAAGGGCCTAGCGTGTGCAAAATTGCAAGAACAAAGGCCTAGCATGTGCAAAATTTCAAGAACAAGGGCCTAGCGTGTGCAAAATAGCAAGAAAAAGGGCCTAGCGTGTGCAAAATTTCAAGGAGAAGGGCCTAGTGTGTGCAAAATTGCAAGAACAAGGGCCTAGCGTGTGCAAAATTGCAAGAACAAAGGCCTAGCATGTGCAAAATCTCAAGAACAAGGGCCTAGCGTGTGCAAAATAGCAAGAAAAAGGGCCTAGCGTGTGCAAAATTGGAAGAACAAGGGCCTAGCGTGTGCAAAGTAGCAAGAAAAGGGGCCTAGCGTGTGCAAAATTTCAAGAACAAGGGCCTAGAGTTTGCAAAGTTGCATGAACAAGGTCCTAGCGTGTGCAAAAATTGCAAGAACAAGGGCCTAGCGTGTGCAAAATTGCAAGAACAAGGGCCTAGCGTGTACAAAATAGGAAGAACAAGGGCCTAGCGTGTGCAAAGTAGCAAGAACAGGGGCCTAGCGTATGCAAAATTTCAAGAACAAGGGCCTAGCGTGTGCAAAATTGCAAGAAAAAGGTCCTAGCTTGTGCAAAAATTCAAGAACAAGGGCCTAGCGTGTGCAAAATTTCAAGGAGAAGGGCCTAGCATGTGCAAAATAGCAAGAACAAGGGCATAGCGTGTGCAAAATTGCAAGAACAAGGACCTAGCGTGTGCAAAATTGGAAGAACAAGGGCCTAGCGTGTGCAAAGTAGCAAGAACAGGGGCCTAGCCTGTGCAAAATTTCAAGAACAAGGGCCTAGCGTGTGCAAAATTTCAAGAACAAGGGCCTAGCGTGTGCGAAATTCGAAGAACAAGGGCCTAGCGTGTGCAAAATTGCAAGAACAAGGGCCTAGAGTGTGCAAAATTGGAAGAACAAGGGCCTAGCGTGTGCAAAATTGGAAGAACAAAGGCATAGCGTGTGCAAAATTGCAAGAACAAGGGCCTAGCATTTGCAAAATTGCAAGAACAAGGGCCTAGCATGTGCAAACTTTCAAGAACATTGGCCTAGCGTGTGCAAAATTGGAAGAAAAAGGGCCTAATGTGTGCAAAATTGGAAGAACAAGTGCCAAGCGTGTGCAAAGTAGCAAGAACAGGGGACTAGCGTGTGCAAAATTAGAAGATTAAGGGCCTAGCTTGTGCAAAGTAGCAAGAACATGGGCCTAGCGTGTGCAAAGTAGCAAGAATAGGGGCCTAGCGTTTGCAAAATTGGAAGAACAAGTGCCTAGCGTGTGAAAATTGGAAAAACAAGGTACTAATGTGTGCAAAATTGGAAGAACAAGGGCCTAGCGTGTGCAAAATTGGAAAAACAAGGGCCTAGTGTGTGCAAAATTGGAAGAACAAGGGCCTAGCGTGTGTAAAGTAGCAAGAACAGGGGCCTAGCGTGTGCGAAATTGGAAGAACAAGGGCCTATTGTGTGCAAAATAACAAGAACAAGGGCCTAGCATGTGCAAAATCGGAAGAACAAGGGCCTAGCGTGTGCAAAGTAGCAAGAACAGGGGCCTAGCATGTGCAAAATTGCAAGAACAAGGGCCTAGCGTGTGTGAAATTAGAAGAACAAGGGCCTAGCGTGTGCAAAATTGCAAGAACAAGGGCCTAGCGTGTGCAAAATTGGAAGAACAAAGGCATAGCGTGTGCAAAATTGCAAGAACAAGGGCCTAGCATGTGCAAAATTGCAAGAACAAGGGCCTAGCATGTGCAAAATTTCAAGAACAAGGGCCTAGCGTGTGCAAAATTGGAAGAACAAGTGCCTAGCGTGTGCAAAGTAGCAAGAACAGGGGACTAGCGTGTGCAAAATTCGAAGATTAAGGGCCTAGCTTGTGCAAAATTGCAAGAACAAGGGCCTAGCTTGTGCAAAATTGCAAGAACAAAGGCCTAGCATGTGCAAAATTTCAAGAACAAGGGCCTAGCGTGTGCAAAATAGCAAGAAAAAGGGCCTAGCGTGTGCAAAATTTCAAGGAGAAGGGCCTAGTGTGTGCAAAATTGCAAGAACAAGGGCCTAGCGTGTGCAAAATTGCAAGAACAAAGGCCTAGCATGTGCAAAAGTTCAAGAACAAGGGCCTAGCGTGTGCAAAATAGCAAGAAAAAGGGCCTAGCGTGTGCAAAATTGGAAGAACAAGGGCCTAGCGTTTGCAAAGTAGCAAGAAAAGGGGCCTAGCGTGTGCAAAATTTCATGAACAAGGGCCTAGAGTTTGCAAAGTTGCAAGAACAAGGTCCTAGCGTGTGCGAAAATTGCAAGAACAAGGGCCTAGCGTGTGCAAAATTGCAAGAACAAGGGCCTAGCGTGTACAAAATAGGAAGAACAAGGGCCTAGCGTGTGCAAAGTAGCAAGAACAGGGGCCTAGCGTATGCAAAATTTCAAGAACAAGTGCCTAGCGTGTGCAAAATTGCAAGAACAAGGTCCTAGCGTGTGCAAAAATTCAAGAACAAGGGCCTAGCGTGTGTAAAATTTCAAGGAGAAGTGCCTAGCATGTGCAAAACAGCAAGAACAAGGGCATAGCGTGTGCAAAATTGCAAGAACAAGGACCTAGCGTGTGCAATTTGGAAGAACAAGGGCCTAGCGTGTGCAAAATTTCAAGAACAAGGGCCTAGCGTGTGCAAAATAGCAAGAACAAGGGCCTAGCGTGTGCAAAATTGGAAGAACAAGGGCCTAGCGTGTGCAAAGTAGCAAGAACAGGGGCCTAGCGTGTGCAAAATTTCAAGAACAAGGGCCTAGCATCTGCAAAAGTGCAAGAACAAGGTCCTAGTGTGTGCAAAAATTCAAGAACAAGTGCCTAGCGTGAGCAAAATTTCAAGGAGAAGGGCCTAGCGTGTGCAAAATTGCACGAACAAGGGCCTAGCCTGTGCAAAATTGCAAGAACAAAGGCCTAGCATGTGCAAAATTTCAAGAACAAGGGCCTAGCGTGTGCAAAATAGCAAGAAAAAGGGCCTAGCGTGTGCAAAATTGGAAGAACAGGGGCCTAGCGTGTGCAAAGTAGCAAGAAAAGGGGCCTAGCATGTGCAAAATTGCAAGAACAAGGGCCTAGCGTGTGTGAAAATTGCAAGAACAAGGGCCCAGCGTGTGCAAAATTGCAAGAACAAGGACCCAGCGTGTGCAAAATTGGAAGAACAAGGGCCTAGCGTGTGCAAAGTAGCAAGAACCGGGGCCTAGCGTGTGCAAAATTGCAAGAACAAGGGCCTAGCGTGTGCGAATTGGAAGAACAAGGGCCTAGCGTGTGCAAAATTGGAAGAACAAGGGCCTAGCGAGTGCCAAATTGGAAGAACAAGGGCCTAGCGTGTGCAAAATTGCAAGAACAAGGGCCTAGCGTGTGCAAAATCGGAAGAACAAGGGCCTAGCGTGTGCAAAGTAGCAAGAACAGGGGCCTAGCGTGTGCGAAATTGCAAGAACAAGGGCCTAGCGTGTGTGAAATTGGGAGAACAAGGGCCTAGCGTGTGCAAAATTGCAAGAACAAGGGCCTATCGTGTGCAAAATTGGAAGAACAAAGGCATAGCGTGTGCAAAATTGCAAGAACAAGGGCCTAGCATGTGCAAAATTGCAAGATCAAGGGCCTAGCATGTGCAAAATTTCAAGAACAAGGGCTTAGCGTGTGCGAAATTGGAAGAACAAGGGCCTAGCGTGTGCAAAATTGGAAGAACAAGGGCCTAGCATGTGCAAAATTGCAAGAACAAGGGCCTAGCGTGTGCAAAATCGGAAGAACAAGGGCCTAGCGTGTGCAAAGTAGCAAGAACAGGGGCCTAGCGTGTGCAAAATTGCAAGAACAAGGGCCTAGCGTGTGCAAAATTGGAAGAACAAGGGCCTAGCGTGTGCAAAATCGCAAGATCAAGGGCCTAGCGTGTGCAAAATTGGAAGAACAAGGGCATAGCATGTGCAAAATTGCAAGAACAAGGGCCTAGCATGTGCAAAATTGCGAGAACAAGTGCCTAGCATGTGCAAAATTTCAAGAGCAAGGGCCTAGCGTGTGCAAAATTGGAAGAACAAGGGCCTAATGTGTGCAAAATTGGAAGAACAAGGGCCTAGTGTGTGCAAAATTACAAGAACAAGGGCCTAGCGTGTGCAAAATTGGAAGATCAAGGGCCTAGCGTGTCCAAAATTGGAAGAACAAGGGCTTAGCGTGTGCAAAACTAGAAGAACAAGGGCCTAGCGTGTGCAAAATTTGAAGATAAAGGGCCTAGCTTGTGCAAAGTAGCAAGAACAGGGGCCTAGCGTATGCAAAATTTCAAGAACAAGGGCCTAGCGTGTGCAAAATTGGAAGAACAAGGGCCTAATGTGTGCAAAATTGGAAGAACAAGGGCCTAGCGTGTGCAAAATTGCAAGAACAAGGGCCTAGCGTGTGCAAAATTGGAAGAACAAGGGCCTAGCGTGTGCAAAGTAGCAAAAACAGGGGCCTTGCGTGTGCAAAGTAGCAAGAACAGGGGCCTAGCGTGTGCAACATTTCAAGAACAAGGGCCTAGCGTGTGCAAACTTGGAAGAACAAGGGCCTAATGTGTGCAAAATTGGAAGAACAAGGGCCTAGCGTGTGCAAAATTGGAAGAACAAGGGCCTAGCGTGTGCAAAGTAGCAAGAACAGGGGCCTAGCGTGTGCAAAATTTCAAGAACAAGGGCCTAGCGTGTGCAAAATAGCAACAAAAAGGGCCTAGCGTGTGCAAAATTGGAAGAACAAGGGCCTAGCGTGTGCAAAGTAGCAAGAAAAGGGGCCTAACATGTGCAAACTTTCAAGAACAAGGGCCTAGAGTATGCAAAATTGCAAGAACAAGGTCCTAGCGTGTGCGAAAATTGCAAGAACAAGGGCCCACCGTGTGCAAAATTGCAAGAACAAGGACCTAGCGTGTGCAAAATTGGAAGAACAAGGGCCTAGCGTGTGCAAAGTAGCAAGAACCGGGGCCTAGCGTGTGCAAAATTGCAAGAACAAGGGCCTAGCGTGTGCGAATTGGAAGAACAAGGGCCTAGCGTGTGCAAAATTGGAAGAACAAGGGCCTAGCGAGTGCAAAATTGGAAGAACAAGGGCCTAGCGTGTGAAAAATTGCAAGAACAAGGGCCTAGCGTGTGCAAAATCGGAAGAACAAGGGCCTAGCGTGTGCAAAGTAGCAAGAACAGGGGCCTAGCGTGTGCGAAATTGCAAGAACAAGGGCCTAGCGTGTGTGAAATTGGGAGAACAAGGGCCTAGCGTGTGCAAAATTGCAAGAACAAGGGTCTATCGTGTGTAAAATTGGAAGAACAAAGGCATAGCGTGTGCAAAATTGCAAGAACAAGGGCCTAGCATGTGCAAAATTGCAAGAACAAGGGCCTAGCATGTGCAAAATTTCAAGAACAAGGGCTTAGCGTGTGCGAAATTGGAAGAACAAGGGCCTAGCGTGTGCAAAATTGGAAGAACAAGGGCCTAGCGTGTGCAAAATTGCAAGAACAAGGGCCTAGCGTGTGCAAAATCGGAAGAACAAGGGCCTAGCGTGTGCAAAGTAGCAAGAACAGGGGCCTAGCGTGTGCAAAATTGCAAGAACAAGGGCCTAGCGTGTGCAAAATTGGAAGAATAAGGGCCTAGCGTGTGCAAAATCGCAAGATCAAGGGCCTAGCGTGTGCAAAATTGGAAGAACAAGGGCATAGCGTGTGCAAAATTGCAAGAACAAGGGCCTAGCATGTGCAAAATTGCGAGAACAAGTGCCTAGCATGTGCAAAATTTCAAGAGCAAGGGCCTAGCGTGTGCAAAATTGTAAGAACAAGGGCCTAATGTGTGCAAAATTGGAAGAACAAGGGCCTAGTGTGTGTAAAATTGCAAGAACAAGGGCCTAGCGTGTGCAAAATTGGTAGATCAAGGGCCTAGCGTGTCCAAAATTGGAAGAACAAGGGCTTAGCGTGTGCAAAACTAGAAGAACAAGGGCCTAGCGTGTGCAAAATTTTAAGATTAAGGGCCTAGCTTGTGCAAAGTAGCAAGAACAGGGGCCTAGCGTATGCAAAATTTCAAGAACAAGGGCCTAGCGTGTGCAAAATTGGAAGAACAAGGGCCTGATGTGTGCAAAATTGGAAGAACAAGGGCCTAGCGTGTGCAAAATTGCAAGAACAAGGGCCTAGCGTGTGCAAAATTGGAAGAACAAGGGCCTAGCGTGTGCAAAGTAGCAAAAACAGGGGCCTTGCGTGTGCAAAATTTGAAGAACAGGGGCCTAGCGTGTGCAACATTTCAAGAACAAGGGCCTAGCGTGTGCAAAATTGGAAGAACAAGGGCCTAATGTGTGCAAAATTGGAAGAACAAGGGCCTAGCGTGTGCAAAATTGCAAGAACTGGGGCCTTGCGTGTGCAAAATTGGAAGAACAAGGGCCTAGCGTGTGCAAAATTGGAAGAACAAGGGCCTAATGTGTGCAAAATTGGAAGAACAATGGCCTAGCGTGTGCAAAATTGCAAGAACAAGGGCCTAGCGTGTGCAAAATTGGAAGAACAAGGGCCTAGCGTGTGCAAAGTAGCAAGAACAGGGGCCTAGCGTGTGCGAAATTGGAAGAACAAGGGCCTAGCGTGTGCAAAATTGGAAGAACAAGGGCCTAGCGTGTGTAAAATTGCAAGAACAAGGGCCTAGCGTGTGCAAAATCGGAAGAACAAGGGCCTAGCGTGTGCAAAGTAGCAAGAACAGGAGCCTAGCGTGTGCAAAATTGCAAGAACAAGGGCCTAGCGTGTGCGAAATTGGAAGAACAAGGGCCTAGCGTGTGCAAAATTGCAAGAACAAGGGCCTAGCGTGTGCAAAATTGGAAGAACAAAGGCATAGCGTTTGCAAAATTGCAAGAACAAGGGCCTAGCATTTGCAAAATTGCAAGAACAAGGGCCTAGCATGTGCAAAATTGGAAGAACAAGGGCCTAGCGTGTGCAAAATTGGAAGAACAAGGGCCTAATGTGTGCAAAATTGGAAGAACAAGTGCCTAGCGTGTGCAAAGTAGCAAGAACAGGGGACTAGCATGTGCAAAATTAGAAGATTAAGGGCCTAGCTTGTGCAAAGTAGCAAGAACAGGGGCCTAGCGTGTGCAGAATTGGAGAACAAGGGCCTAGCGTGTGCAAAATTGGAAGAACAAGGGCCTAATGTGTGCAAAATTGGAAGAACAAGGGCCTAGCGTGTGCAAAATTGCAACAATAAGGGCCTAGTGTGTGCAGAATTGGAAGAACAAGGGCCTAGCGTGTGCAAAGTAGCAAGAACAGGGGCCTAGCGTGTGCGAAATTGGAAGAACAAGGGCCTAGCGTGTGCAAAATTGGAAGAACAGGGGCCTAGCGTGTTCAAAATTGCAAGAACAAGGGCCTAGTGTGTGCAAAATCGGAAGAACAAGGGCCTAGCGTGTGCAAAGTAGCAAGAACAGGGGCCTAGCGTGTGCAAAATTGCAAGAACAAGGGCCTAGCGTGTGCGAAATTGGAAGAACAAGGGCCTAGCGTGTGCAAAATTGCAAGAACAAGGGCCTAGAGTGTGCAAAATTGGAAGAACAAGGGCCTAGCGTGTGCAAAATTGGAAGAACAAAGGCATAGCGTGTGCAAAATTGCAAGAACAAGGGCCTAGCATTTGCAAAATTGCAAGAACAAGGGCCTAGCATGTGCAAACTTTCAAGAACAAGGGCCTAGCGTGTGCAAAATTGGAAGAAAAAGGGCCTAATGTGTGCAAAATTGGAAGAACAAGTGCCAAGCGTGTGCAAAGTAGCAAGAACAGGGGACTAGCGTGTGCAAAATTAGAAGATTAAGGTCCTAGCTTGTGCAAAGTAGCAAGAACATGGGCCTAGCGTGTGCAAAGTAGCAAGAATACGGGCCTAGCGTTTGCAAAATTGGAAGAACAAGTGCCTAGCGTGTGAAAATTGGAAAAACAAGGTACTAATGTGTGCAAAATTGGAAGAACAAGGGCCTAGCGTGTGCAAAATTGGAAAAACAAGGGCCTAGTGTGTGCAAAATTGGAAGAACAAGGGCCTAGCGTGTGTAAAGTAGCAAGAACAGGGGCCTAGCGTGTGCGAAATTGGAAGAACAAGGGCCTATTGTGTGCAAAATTGCAAGAACAAGGGCCTAGCATGTGCAAAATCGGAAGAACAAGGGCCTAGCGTGTGCAAAGTAGCAAGAACAGGGGCGTAGCATGTGCAAAATTGCAAGAACAAGGGCCTAGCGTGTGTGAAATTAGAAGAACAAGGGCCTAGCGTGTGCAAAATTGCAAGAACAAGGGCCTAGCGTGTGCAAAATTGGAAGAACAAAGGCATAGCGTGTGCAAAATTGCAAGAACAAGGGCCTAGCATTTGCAAAATTGCAAGAACAAGGGCCTAGCATGTGCAAAATTTCAAGAACAAGGGCCTAGCGTGTGCAAAATTGGAAGAACAAGTGCCTAGCGTGTGCAAAGTAGCAAGAACAGGGGACTAGCGTGTGCAAAATTCGAAGATTAAGGGCCTAGCTTGTGCAAAGTAGGAAGAACAGGGGCCTAGCGTGTGCAGAATTCGAAGAACAAAGGCCTAGCGTGTGCAAAATTGGAAGAACAAGGGCCTAATGTGTGCAAAATTGGAAGAACAAGGGCGTAGCGTGTGCAAAATTGCAACAACAAGGGCCTAGTGTGTGCAAAATCGGAAGAACAAGGGCCTAGCGTGTGCAAAGTAGCAATAACAGGGGCCTAGCGGGTGCGAAATTGGAAGAACAAGGGCCTAGCGTGTGCAAAATTGGAAGAACAGGGGCCTAGCGTGTTCAAAATTGCAAGAACAAGGGCCTAGCATTTGCAAAATTGCAAGAACAAGGGCCTAGCATGTGCAAAATTTCAAGAACAAGGGCCTAGCGTGTGCAAAATTAGAAGAACAAGGGCCTTATGTGTGCAAAGTTAGAAAAACAAGTGCCTAGCGTGTGCAAAGTAGCAATAACAGGGGACTAGCGTGTGCAAAATTAGAAGATTAAGGGCCTAGCTTGTGCAAAGTAGCAAGAACAGGGGCCTAGCGTGTGCAAAATTAGAAGAACAAGGGCCTAGCGTGTGCAAAGTAGCAAGAACAGGGGCCTAGCATGTGCAAAATTGGAAGAACAAGGGCCTAATGTGTGCAAAATTGGAAGAACAAGGGCCTAGCGTGTGCAAAATTGCAAGAACAAGGGCCTAGTGTGTGCAAAATTGGAAGAACAAGGGCCTAGCGTGTGCAAAGTAGCTAGAACAGAGCCTAGCGTGTGCAAAATTGGAAGAACAAGGGCCTATCGTGTGCAAAATTGCAAGAACAAGGGCCTAGCATGTGTAAAATCGGAAGAACAAGGGCCTAGCGTGTGCAATGTAGCAAGAACAGGGGCCTAGCATGTGCAAAATTGCAAGAACAAGGACCTAGCGTGTGCGAAATTGCAAGAACAAGGGCCTAGCGTATGCAAAATTGCAAGAACAAGGGCCTAGCGTGTGCAAAATTGGAAGAACAAGGGCATAGCGTGTGCAAAATTGCAAGAACAAGGGCCTAGCATTTCCAAAATTTCAAGAACAAGGGCCTAGCATGTGCAAAATTACAAGAACAAGGGCCTAGCATGTGCAAAATTTCAAGAACAAGGGCTTAGCGTGTGCAAAATTGGAAGAACAAGGGCCTAGCGTGTGCAAAATTGGAAGAACAAGGGCCTAGTGTTTGCAAAATTGCAAGAACAAGGGCCTAGCGTGTGCAAAATCGGAAGAACAAGGGCCTAGCGTGTGCAAAGTAGCAAGAACAGGGGCCTAGCGTGTGCAAAATTGCAAGAACAAGGGCCTAGCGTGTGCAAAATTGGAAGAACAAGGGCCTAGCGTGTGCAAAATCGCAAGATCAAGGGCCTAGCGTGTGCAAAATTGGAAGAACAAGGGCATAGCGTGTGCAAAATTGCAAGAACAAGGGCCTAGCATGTGCAAAATTGCGAGAACAAGTGCCTAGCATGTGCAAAATTTCAAGAGCAAGGGCCTAGCGTGTGCAAAATTGTAAGAACAAGGGCCTAATGTGTGCAAAATTGGAAGAACAAGGGCCTAGTGTGTGCAAAATTGCAAGAACAAGGGCCTAGCGTGTGCAAAATTGGTAGATCAAGGGCCTAGCGTGTCCAAAATTGGAAGAACAAGGGCTTAGCGTGTGCAAAACTAGAAGAACAAGGGCCTAGCGTGTGCAAAATTTTAAGATTAAGGGCCTAGCTTGTGCAAAGTAGCAAGAACAGGGGCCTAGCGTATGCAAAATTTCAAGAACAAGGGCCTAGCGTGTGCAAAATTGGAAGAACAAGGGCCTAATGTGTGCAAAATTGGAAGAACAAGGGCCTAGCATGTGCAAAATTGCAAGAACAAGGGCCTAGCGTGTGCAAAATTGGAAGAACAAGGGCCTAGCGTGTGCAAAGTAGCAAAAACAGGGGCCTTGCGTGTGCAAAATTTGAAGAACAGGGGCCTAGCGTATGCAACATTTCAAGAACAAGGGCCTAGTGTGTGCAAAATTGGAAGAACAAGGGCCTAATGTGTGCAAAATTGGAAGAACAAGGGCCTAGCGTGTGCAAAATTGCAAGAACTGGGGCCTTGCATGTGCAAAATTGGAAGAACAAGGGCCTAGCGTGTGCAAAATTGGAAGAACAAGGGCCTAATGTGTGCAAAATTGGAAGAACAATGGCCTAGCGTGTGCAAAATTGCAAGAACAAGGGCCTAGCGTGTGCAAAATTGGAAGAACAAGGGCCTAGCGTGTGCAAAGTAGCAAGAACAGGGGCCTAGCGTGTGCGAAATTGGAAGAACAAGGGCCTAGCGTGTGCAAAATTGGAAGAACAAGGGCCTAGCGTGTGTAAAATTGCAAGAACAAGGGCCTAGCGTGTGCAAAATCGGAAGAACAAGGGCCTAGCGTGTGCAAAGTAGCAAGAACAGGAGCCTAGCGTGTGCAAAATTGCAAGAACAAGGGCCTAGCGTGTGCGAAATTGGAAGAACAAGGGCCTAGCGTGTGCAAAATTGCAAGAACAAGGGCCTAGCGTGTGCAAAATTGGAAGAACAAAGGCATAGCGTTTGCAAAATTGCAAGAACAAGGGCCTAGCATTTGCAAAATTGCAAGAACAAGGGCCTAGCATGTGCAAAATTTCAAGAACAAGGGCCTAGCGTGTGCAAAATTGGAAGAACAAGGGCCTAATGTGTGCAAAATTGGAAGAACAAGTGCCTAGCGCGTGCAAAGTAGCAAGAACAGGGGACTAGCGTGTGCAAAATTAGAAGATTAAGGGCCTAGCTTGTGCAAAGTAGCAAGAACAGGGGCCTAGCGTGTGCAGAATTGGAGAACAAGGGCCTAGCGTGTGCAAAATTGGAACAACAAGGGCCTAATGTGTGCAAAATTGGAAGAACAAGGGCCTAGCGTGTGCAAAATTGCAACAATAAGGGCCTAGTGTGTGCAGAATTGGAAGAACAAGGGCCTAGCGTGTGCAAAGTAGCAAGAACAGGGGCCTAGCGTGTGCGAAATTGGAAGAACAAGGGCCTAGCGTGTGCAAAATTGGAAGAACAGGGGCCTAGCGTGTTCAAAATTGCAAGAACAAGGGCCTAGTGTGTGCAAAATCGGAAGAACAAGGGCCTAGCGTGTGCAAAGTAGCAAGAACAGGGGCCTAGCGTGTGCAAAATTGCAAGAACAAGGGCCTAGCGTGTGCGAAATTGGAAGAACAAGGGCCTAGCGTGTGCAAAATTGCAAGAACAAGGGCCTAGAGTGTGCAAAATTGGAAGAACAAGGGCCTAGCGTGTGCAAAATTGGAAGAACAAAGGCATAGCGTGTGCAAAATTGCAAGAACAAGGGCCTAGCACTTGCAAAATTGCAAGAACAAGGGCCTAGCATGTGCAAACTTTCAAGAACAAGGGCCTAGCGTGTGCAAAATTGGAAGAAAAAGGGCCTAATGTGTGCAAAATTGGAAGAACAAGTGCCAAGCGTGTGCAAAGTAGCAAGAACAGGGGACTAGTGTGTGCAAAATTAGAAGATTAAGGGCCTAGCTTGTGCAAAGTAGCAAGAACATGGGCCTAGCGTGTGCAAAGTAGCAAGAATAGGGGCCTAGCGTTTGCAAAATTGGAAGAACAAGTGCCTAGCGTGTGAAAATTGGAAAAACAAGGTACTAATGTGTGCAAAATTGGAAGAACAAGGGCCTAGCGTGTGCAAAATTGGAAAAACAAGGGCCTAGTGTGTGCAAAATTGGAAGAACAAGGGCCTAGCGTGTGTAAAGTAGCAAGAACAGGGGCCTAGCGTGTGCGAAATTGGAAGATTAAGGGCCTAGCTTGTGCAAAGTAGGAAGAACAGGGGCCTAGCGTGTGCAAAATTGGAAGAACAAGGGCCTAGCGTGTGCAAAATTGGAAGAACAAGGGCCTAATGTGTGCAAAATTGGAAGAACAAGGGCCTAGCGTGTGCAAAGTAGCAATAACAGGGGCCTAGCGGGTGCGAAATTGGAAGAACAAGGGCCTAGCGTGTGCAAAATTGGAAGAACAGGGGCCTAGCGTGTTCAAAATTGCAAGAACAAGGGCCTAGCATTTGCAAAATTGCAAGAACAAGGGCCTAGCATGTGCAAAATTTCAAGAACAAGGGCCTAGCGTGTGCAAAATTAGAAGAACAAGTGCCTAGCGTGTGCAAAGTAGCAATAACAGGGGACTAGCGTGTGCAAAATTAGAAGATTAAGGGCCTAGCTTGTGCAAAGTAGCAAGAACAGGGGCCTAGCGTGTGCAAAATTAGAAGAACAAGGGCCTAGCGTGTGCAAAGTAGCAAGAACAGGGGCCTAGCGTGTGCAAAATTGGAAGAACAAGGGCCTAATGTGTGCAAAATTGGAAGAACAAGGGCCTAGCGTGTGCAAAATTGCAAGAACAAGGGCCTAGTGTGTGCAAAATTGGAAGAACAAGGGCCTAGCGTGTGCAAAGTAGCTAGAACAGAGCCTAGCGTGTGCAAAATTGGAAGAACAAGGGCCTATCGTGTGCAAAATTGCAAGAACAAGGGCCTAGCATGTGTAAAATCGGAAGAACAAGGGCCTAGCGTGTGCAATGTAGCAAGAACAGGGGCCTAGCGTGTGCAAAATTGCAAGAACAAGGACCTAGCGTGTGCGAAATTGCAAGAACAAGGGCCTAGCATATGCAAAATTGCAAGAACAAGGGCCTAGCGTGTGCAAAAATGGAAGAACAAGGGCATAGCGTGTGCAAAATTGCACGAACAAGGGCCTAGCATTTCCAAAATTTCAAGAACAAGGGCCTAGCATGTGCAAAAGTTCAAGAACAAGGGCATAGAGTGTGCAAAATTGGAATAACAAGGGCCTAATGTGTGCAAAATTGGAAGAACAAGTGCCTAGCGTGTGCAAAGTTGCAAGAACAAGGGCCTAGCGTGTGCAAAATTGGCAGAACAAGGGCCTAGCGTGTGCAAAGTAGCAAGAACAGGGGCCTAGCGTGTGCAAAATTGGAAGAACAAGGAACTAGCGTGTGCAAAGTTGGTAGAACAAGGGCCTAATGTGTGCAAAATTGGAAGAACAATAGCCTAGCGTATGCAAAATTGCAAGAAGAAGGGCCTAGCGTGTGCAAAATTGGAAAAACAAGGGCCTAGCGTGTGCAAAGTAGCAAGAACAGGGGCCTAGCGTGTGCGAAATTGGAAGAACAATAGCCTAGCGTGTGCAAAATTTTGAAGAACAAGCGCCTAGCGTGTGTAAAATTGCAAGAACAAGGGCCTAGAGTGTGCAAAATCGGAAGAACAAGGGCCTAGCGTGTGCAAAGTAGCAAGAACAGGGGCCTAGCATGTGCAAAATTGCAAGAACAAGGGCCTAGCGTGTGCGAAATTGGAAGAACAAGGGCCTAGCGTGTGCAAAATTGCAAGAACAAGGGCCTAGCGTGTGCAAAATTGGAAGAACAAAGGCATAGCGTGTGCAAAATTGCAAGAACAAGGGCCTAGCATTTGCAAAATTGCAAGAACAAGGGCCTAGCATGTGCAAAATTTCAAGAACAAGGGCCTAGCGTGTGCAAAATTGGAAGAACAAGGGCCTAATGTGTGCAAAATTGGAAGAACAAGTGCCTAGCGTGTGCAAAGTAGCAAGAACAGGGGACTAGCGTGTGCAAAATTAGAAGATTAAGGGCCTAGCTTGTGCAAAGTAGCAAGAACAGGGGCCTAGCGTGTGCAAAATTGGAAGAACAAGGGCCTAGCGTGTGCAAACTTAGAAGAACAGGGGCCTAGCGTGTGCAAAATTAGAATAACGGGGGCGTAGCGTGTGTAAAGTAGCAAGAACAGTGGCCTAGCGTGTGCAAAATTTCAAGAACAAGGGCCTAGCGTGTAAAACATTGGAAGAACAAGGGCATAGCGTGTGCAAAATTGCAAGAACAAGGGCCTAGCGTGTGCGAAATTGGAAGAACAAGAGCCTAGCGTATGCTAAATTGCATGAACAAGGGCCTAGCGTGTGCAAAATTGGAAGAAGAAGGGCATAGCGTGTGCAAAATTGCAAGAACAAGGGCCTAGCATGTTGGATGCACGTCATTATGAGTGCATGTCATCCTAACGTCCTGCCGAGTGCTCGTGCTATTTGTGCTTGCATGATTTGCATGAGCATATGTCATTATGCATGGCTGTTGGATATTCTCATCTCTGTGTTTTTCTCCAAGTCTAAATGCTTGATCATGCATGAGAAATCCAGAGCTTTCCAACGATACCAAGATCGCCTTATTCCGACCAAGATCGCCCAAGTTACAAGATTTCCAAGACTTGGATTTCTTATTACCTTTTGGGGTTATATCTAATTTGGGTGATTACTTGGGACATGACTATAACGGGATCTTCGCTTGGGTGGTTAGGGAAGGCAACTTTGACTTTTGGATTGGGGTGGCTAGAAGTTTCTAGCATGGGTTGCAAATGTTGCAACACCTAGGCAAAATCCAACTAGATTGGATTTTGCATGTGACACCTCAAGGACCTCATGATGAGGGTTGCATCCTTGCTGCTAGGAAGGTTCCTACCATCCTTCCCTAGCTCTTGGAGAACCCCTTCCCTCTCATGGTTCTCTTGGAGGTTCTCAACTCCAACTTTCTATGCCTACATACCTGTACTTCCCCTACCATTCTAGTCATGCGGCTGCTGGACGTTTTTACATGTTTCTCACTCTCTAGAATATCTTAACGACTGATTCAAGTTGGAAATGGTAGCTAAGCCTAAGGCGCAACTTCCTACTGAGCGGATTTGCGTTTAGTTGAGTAATGAGTTCGTCGTAAGCTCTCAAAGTGATGGATCCTGAACAACAAGTGGTATCAGAGTGGGTAGTCGACTTAGAGACAACGAATCGTCGTGAATTCTCAACCAATGATGTCGAATGAGACCATTTTCTAGTAGCACGGCTTGCGATCTTTCGATTGGTGGTCAAACCGCGTTCCAATTCGAAGTATCCAGTCCGCGACAGCGTTTTTTGTAGAATCGAAATTTCTGGCAGAATTCTCTCCAAACGATTTCTCAAGTTTCCACCGTTCATAAGGCCTCAATATGGTTGGTACGAACTCCGGAGGTGCTAGTGGCGAGATGGATAGAAGTTGAGAGGCTGGAGAGCAGGGGGGAGTTGCTGGTGGAGGAGTGGGGACTCACCAATCAGCCAGCCCTACGCTACCTACGTCTACTACACCATCTCCAACAACCGTGGATCCCGTGAAGGCGTTCTCTATTGAGAAATTCATGGGGGAGGACTACGAGCACTGGAGCTTCCGCATGAGGCTGATGTACACCCAATACAAGCTATTGGATCTGGTGGAGGGGAAGGAGAAGATGCCGGAGGCCGCGGAGCTGAAAGGAGCGTGGATGAAGCGATCGTTCGATGCGTACATGCTCATGGTGCAAGCGGTTGGCGGACGACAACTTGACCACATCAAGGACCTCTTGGGTGATCCAGAGTGTGGCCCCAAGGCTTGGAGGAAGCTTCTGGATGTGCACTCACCGACACATGCTACCGGCATCGTGCTATTCGCGCGGCGGCTGCGCGACATCAAGTTCGTTGATGGAGAGCCGATGCAACCGGTGTTGGATGAGATGCGGGATATCTTCACGAAGCTCCAAGGAAGCGGTGTGGTGTACCCGGAGCTCGTGCAATGCGTGGAGATCGTGATACGGCTGCCGGAGTCGTGGTCTGCCCTAGCGATCAACCTCAACTCCCAACAACCCCAATGGAGCGTGGATTACATTCGCGCGCGCATCCTAGAGGAGGACTTGCGGCGGCGGAGTGTCGAGCGCTCGGAGGAGGGGGCTGGCTATGGAGTTGGAGGTGGAAAGAGTGGCTTCAAGAAGAAGTGGAAGGGCAAAAACAAGGACAACCCTAAGGAGGATGGCGGCGGGGGTCAAGGGGAGGTGTGCTCCTACTGCAAGAAGCGCGGACATCGTTGGCGGAAGTGCTACCAACGACCCAAGGATTGGACCCCGCCTTCATCGAGCAACCTGCATGGTGGCAAGAGGAGTGGGGGAGTCATGGGAGCTAGTGGTGAGGAGAAGGAGGAGGAGAAAGGCGGCAAATCTGAGGAGCGGAAGGCCGGGTTCTTCTTTTTCGTGAACGAAGGCGCAACCGACCTCGCTATGGCTGCCAAGGTTCTCCTACATCCCCTCACCCATTGGGTGATTGACTCGGGAAGCTCCTGGCACATGACTCCTCGTGCGGACCTACTCGATGAGATTCAGCCCGCACCTATCTCTACGGTCACATCCGCGACGGGCGTCAAGGCCAAGGTCATGGGCATGGGATGCGCCAAGTTCATGGGAGCGGATGGAGAGCTCGTGGGGCTGAAGAATGTGCTGTGGGTGCCGGACTTGTGCGCGAACCTGATTTCTACCGGCCGGTTGGGAGATGCGGGTGTGAACACCGAGACGATTGGCTCGGAGCGCTATCGTGCTTACAACGATGAGCGCCTCATTTGGGACCTGCAGTGGAAGGGAGATGTCCACAAGCGGATGTGGCAGATCCCGGTCCTCCCTTGGCAGAAATCGGGCAAGGCGGCAGCGGCGGCATCTATGGAGGAGAGTGTCACCGAGGAGGAGCAGCAAGGTGTGCAAGGAGAGGAGCTGATTGGAGGAAGCGCGGCGGTGAAGGCGTCGGCTACCTCGGGCCAAGCGGATTGGGAGACTTGGCATCGGCGGCTCGCACACGTGGCTGTTTCAACACTGGAGGTGATGCATAAGGAGAAGTGCGTGCATGGGCTGCAACTGCAAGGAGATGGCGCTCACTATGGCAGCTGCGAGGCGTACATGCAAATCAAGTTTGCGCGGTTCCCGTTTCCACGTGCGGAGGGATCATCGAAGGCGCCGCTGGAGGTGGTGCACATGGACCTGGTGGGTCCTATGAGGACTGAGGGGACTGGGGGAGTGCTGTACTTCCTTACCATGGTGGACGAATGGAGCCGTTTCACGTGGGCGTGTCCCTTGTCCAAGAAGAGCGATGCTGCAGCGGCGATCAAGGATGATTGGTTGCCGATGGTGGAGCGGCAAGCGATGCGGCTGGTGAAGGTACGGAGGAGCGACCGAGGTGGAGAGTTCCTTGCAGCGGAACTCACCAAGTTCCTCAAGAGAAATGGCATCCGACATCAGCTGACCTGCCCTGGAACACCACAGCAGAACGGCATTGCTGAGCGTGCCAACCGGACCATTGGCGAGGCGGCTAAGACCTTGTTGGGGGCTGCTGGGATGCCCTACAAGTTCTGGCCTGATGCCGTTCGCCATGTCATCACGGTCAAGAACAGGGTCTTGACTCATGTTGGCGACAAGCATTGGGTGCCGTACGAGCGTTGGCTTGGGAAGAAGCCATCCATTGACATGCTGCGGGTATGGGGCTGCATGGGGCTTGTGATGGTGCCTAAGGAGCAGAGGCACAAGCTGGAAGTTGCTCCTGTGTGGGCTGTCCATCTTGGGATGGCTCCTGACTCGAAGGGGTGGCTGATGTGGGACCCCAAGAGCAAGAGGACGCTCGTCAGTCGTGACGTCAAGTTTGTGGAGGACGTCATGTACAAGGATTGGCAGCAGCAGCAGCAGCAGGTGCAGATTGGCTTGCGTTTGCAGGAGATTGAGCGGTCTGCAGTGGAGGAGGTTCAGCTGCACCTTGAGGATCTCCCTGGGTCAGAGCTGACCAGTGACCACAGTGGTGGTGGTGAGCAGCAAGTTTCTGGTCCTGCTGCGGAGGAGGGGTTGGAGGATGAGTCGGCACGTGTGGACTCACCATCTCAGCCCGAGCCTGCAACTAACGCCAAGGTCACCAAGAGGAGTGTGCAGAGAGGAGCTTCACCACATGGGTAGCAGATTGCAACCCGCGAGAAGAGAGTGGTAGCAGCACCCTCAAGGCTGAAGTATAGCCGTTTGGGAGGACCCAAGCAAGGTGCCATGGCGGTTCAGGCGGATGAGGGAGAGGATGAGGAGATGGCATTCTGTTTCTTCACACCCCTGCCTGGAGAACCAGCCACAATGGAGGAGGCACTGTGTGGACCCCACAAGGAGGAATGGAAGGCTGCCATGGATGCGGAGTTCAAAAGTCTCATTGAGAATGGGACTTGGGAGCTTGTTGAGTTACCCGAGGGGCGACGGCCGATCAGCAGCAAGTGGGTCTTCAAGGTGAAGAGTGGAGCTGATGGTGCGTTGGAGCGGTTCAAGAGCCGCTTGGTCGCCAAGGGGTTTCAGCAGAAAGAGAAGGTCGACTTTGGAGAGATCTTCGCTCCCGTTGCTAAGCTAGCAACACTGAGGACTTTGATGGCTGGCGCAACTGTGAAGGGATGGCACGTGAAGCAGATGGATATCACCACTGCGTTCTTCAATGGAATACTGCTGGAGGATATCTACATGGCGCAGCCCGACGGCTATGAGGATGGGACCAGCCGGGTGTGCAAGCTTAAGAAGGCCATCTATGGCCTTAAGCAACCGCCCAGGTGTTGGTACGAGAAGCTGGAGGAGGTGCTGCTGAGTGGAGGCTTCAAGACATCCCAGGCGGATCACAGTTTGTTTCTGCTTGGAGAGGGGGAGCAGCTGCTCTTGCTGCTGGTGTATGTCGATGACATACTGCTGTTCTCACCCTCCATGGAGCAGATTGAGAGGACACAGAAGCTGCTGATGGACAACTTCAAGTGCAAGATGCTGGGGGATGTCCATTCCTACTTGGGGCTGCAGATTGAGAGGGATGTTGAGAGGAGGTGGCTGAAGGTGCATCAGTCACACTACATCTCTGGTGTCATGGAGCGCTATGGTGTGACTAGGGGTCGCACTGTGATGACACCGTTCCCTGCGGGCTTCAAACTGAAGAAGGCAGCTGAGGAGGATGATGTACTCGAGGATGAGCAGCAGAATGAGTACCAGTCACTCATTGGGAGGGTGATGTATGCAGCTGTGCATACGCGACCTGATGCTTCATTCGGAGTGGGGCAGCTGGCCAGAGTTGTGCAGCGGCCCACTAAGGAGCAGTTGGAGGTGGCAAAGCGCTTGGTGCGCTACCTCGGATCAACGGCATCTGCTGGTGTTCAGTTTTCAGCTGGCGGTCAGCTGAAACAGATTGGAGCAGATGGGGTCACGCCTGGAACCTTGAAGCTGTCGTGCTTCACCGACGCCACATGGGCCTCAGAGGATGAGGATCAGTCATCGGTTGGCGGTTTTGTGTGCATGGTCGGAGGTGGACCAGTGAGCTGGAGGTCCAAGAAGCAGAGTGAGATTGCTCAGTCTTCCGGAGAGGCAGAGTACATTGCGATGTACCATGCCATCAAGGAGATCGTGCTCCTGAGGAAGCTGCTGGAGGACATGGGAGCAGAACACGAGGGACCTACACCACTTTTCTCCGACAGCAAGGCTGCTATTGGCATGGCAAATAATCCTATCCTCAATGGGCTGAACAAGCACATGAAGATTAAGCGGCATTGGGTGAGGCAGATGGTGAAGGAAGGGATTGTTGAGCTTCACCATTTGAAGGCTAGCAAGCATGCGGCAGATTTTCTCACCAAGAGACTTCCCGAGAGCGCACATTGGCAGTGTGCTAAGATGTGTGGCATGGCATTGCACTAGTGTGGGCAGCAGTGTCATGAGTGCATGTGTGATTGTGTGCATGAGAGTTAGCATTTGTGTGAGTATATGTGCATGCAGTCCGTTAGTCTGAGGGGGAGTTTGTTGGATGCACGTCATTCTGAGTGCATGTCATCCTAACGTCCTGCCGAGTGCTCGTGCTATTTGTGCTTGCATGATTTGCATGAGCATATGTCATTATGCATGGCTGTTGGATATTGTCATCTCTGTGTTTTTCTCCAAGTCTAAATGCTTGATCATGCAGGGGGAATCCAGAGCTTTCCAACGATACCAAGATCACCTTATTCCGACCAAGATCGCCCAAGTTACAAGATTTCCAAGACTTGGATTTCTTATTACCTTTTGGGGTTATATCTAATTTGGGTGATTACTTGGGACATGACTATAAAGGGATCTTTGGTTGGGTGGTTAGGGAAGGCAACTTTGACTTTTGGATTGGGGTGGCTAGAAGTTTCTAGCATGGGTTGCAAATGTTGCAACACCTAGGCAAAATCCAACTAGATTGGATTTTGCATGTGACACCTCAAGGACCTCATGATGAGGGTTGCATCCTTGCTGCTAGGAAGGTTCCTACCATCCTTCCCTAGCTCTTGGAGAACCCCTTCCCTCTCATGGTTCTCTTGGAGGTTCTCAACTCCAACTTTCTATGCCTACATGCTTGTACTTCCCCTACCATTCTAGTCATGCGGCTGCTGGACGTTTTTACATGTTTCTCACTCTCTAGAATATCTTAACGACTGATTCAAGTTGGAGATGGTAGCTAAGCCTAAGGCGCAACTTCCTACCGAGCGGATTTGCGTTTAGTTGAGTGATGAGTTCGTCGTAAGCTCTCAAAGTGACGGATCCTGAACAACATAGCATGTGCAAAATTGCAAGAACAAGGGCCTAGCATGTGCAAAATTTCAAGAACAAGGGCCTAACGTGTGCAAAATTGGAAGAACAAGGGCCTAATGTGTGCAAAATTGGAAGAGCAAGGGCCTAGCGTATGCAACATTGCAAGAACAAGGGCCTAGCGTGTGCAAAATCAGAAGAACGGGGGCCTAGCATGTGCAAAGTAGCAAGAACAAGGGCCTAGCGTGTGCAAAATTTCAAGAACAAGGGCCTAGCGTGTGCAAAATTTCAAGAACAAGGGCCTAATGTGTGCAAAATTGGAAGAACAAGGGCCTAGCGTGTGCAAAATTGGAAGAACAAGGGCCTAGCGTGTGCAAAATAGCAAGAACAAGGTCCTAGCATGTGCAAAATTGGAAGAACAAGGGACTAGCGTGGGCAAAATTGCAAGAACAATGGCCTAGCGTGTGCAAAATTGCAAGAACAAGGGCCTAGCGTGTGCAAAATTGGAAGAACAAGGGCCTAGCGTGTACAAAATTTCAAGAACAAGGGCCTAGCATGTGCAAAATTGCCAGAACAAAGAACTAGCGTGTGCAAAATTGCCAGAACAAGGGCCTAGCGTGTGCAAAATTGGAAGAACAAGGGCCTAGCGTGTGCAAAATTGGAAGAACAAGGGCCTAGCCTGTGCAAAATTGCAAGAACAAGGGCCTAGCATGTGCAAAATTGCAAGAACAAGGGCCTAGCGTGTGCAAAATTGGAAGAACAAGAGCTTAGCGAATGCAAAATTGCAAGAACAAGGGCCTAGCATGTGCAAAATTGCCAGAACAAGGAACTAGCGTATGCAAAATGGCAAGAACAAGGGCTTACGGTGTGCAAAATTTCAAGAACAAGGGCCTAGCGTGTGCGAAATTGGAAGAACAATGTCCTAGCGTGCGCAAAATAGCAAGAACAAGGGCCAAGCGTGTGCAAAATTGGAAAAACAAGGGCCTAGCGTGTGCAAAGTAGCAAGAACAGGGGCCTAGCGTGTGCAAAATTAAAAGAACAGGGGCCTAGCGTGTGCAAAGTAGCAAGAACAGTAGCCTAGCGTGTGCAAACTTTCAAGAACAAGGGCCTAGCGTGTGCAAAATTGGAAGAACAAGGGCCTAATGTGTGAAAAATTGGAAGAACAAGGGCCTAGCTTGTGCAAAATTGCAAGAACAAGGGCCGATTGGAAGAACAAGGGCCTAGCGTGTGCAAAGGAGCAAGAACAGGGGCCTAGCATGTGCAAAATTTCAAGAAGAAGGGCCTAGCGTGTGCAAAATTGGAAAAACAAGGGCCAAATATGTGCAAATTTGGAAGAACAAGGGCCTAGCGTGTGCAAAATTGGAAAAACAAGGGCCTAGCGTGTGCAAAATTGGAAGAACAAGGGCCTAATGTGTGCAAAATTGGAAGAATAAGGGCCTAGCGTGTGCAAAATTGGAAGAACAAGGGCCTAGCATGTGCAAAATTGGAGAAACAAGGGCCTAGCGTGTGCAAAATTGGAAGAACAAGGGCCTAATGTGTGCAAAATTGGAAGAATAAGGGCCTAGCGTGTGCAAAATTGGAAGAACAAGGGCCTAGCGTGTGCAAAATTGGTAGAACAAGGGCCTAGCGTGTGCAAAATCGGAAGAACAAGGGCCTAGCGTGTGCAAAGTAGCAAGAACGGGGGCCTAGCGTGTGCAAAATTGCAAGAACAAGGGCCTAGCGTGTGCGGAATTGGAAGAACAAGGGCCTAGCGTGTGCAAAATTGCAAGAACAAGGGCCTAGCGTGTGCAAAATTGGAAGACCAAGGGCATAGTGTGTGCAAATTTGCAAGAACAAGGGCCTAGCATGTGCAAAATTCAAGAACAAGGGCCTAGCATGTGCAAAATTTCAAGAACAAGGGCCTAGCGTGTGCAAAATTGGAAGAACAAGGGCCTAATGTGTGCAAAATTAGAAGAACAAGGGCCTAGCGTGTGCAAAGTTGCAAGAACAAGGGCCTAGCGTATGCAAAATTGGAAGAACAAGGGCCTAGCGTGTGCAAAGTAGCAAGAATAGGGGCCTAGCGTGTGCGAAATTGGAAGAACAAGGGCCTAGCGTGTGCAAAGTAGCAAGAACAGGGGCCTAGCGTGTGCGAAATTGGAAGAACAAGGGCCTAGCGTGTGCAAAATTGGAAGAACAAGGGCCTAGCGTGTGCAAAGTAGCAAGAACAGGGGCCTAGCGTGTGCAAAATTGGAAGAACAAGGGCCTAGCGTGTGCAAAATTGGAAGAACAAGGGCCTAGCGTGTGCAAAGTAGCAAGAACAGGGGCCTAGCGTGTGCACAATTGCAAGAACAAGGGCCTAGCGTGTGCAAAATTAGAAGAACAAGGGCCTAGCGTGTGCAAAGTAGAAAGAACTGGGGCTTAGTATTTGCAAAATTTCAAGAACAAGGGCCTAGCGTGTGCAAAATTGGAAGAACAAGGGCCTAGCGTGTGCAAAGTAGCAAGAACAGGGGCCTAGCATGTGGAAAATTGGAAGAACAAGGTCCTATCGTGTGCGAAATAGCAAGAAAAAGGGCCTACCGTGTGCAAAAATTCAAGAACAAGGGCCTAGCGTGGGCAATATTGCAACAACAAAGGCCTAGCATGTGCAAAATTTCAAGAACAAGGGCCTAGCGTGTGCAAAATAGCAAGAAAAAGGGCCTAGCGTGTGCAAAATTTGAAGAACAAGGGCCTAGCGTGTGCAAAGTAGCAAGAACAGGGGCCTAGCGTGTTCAAAATTTCAAGAACAAGGGCCTAGCGTATGCAAAATTGCAAGAACAAGGTCCTAGCGTGTGCGAAAATTACAAGAACAAGGGCCTAGCATGTGCAAAATTGCAAGAACAAGGGCCTAGCTTGTGCGAAATTGGAAGAACAAGGGCCTAGCGTGTGCCAGGTAGGGTGGCGGTAGGGCCGCAGGTAGGGCGGCGGTAGGGCCGCAGGTAGGGCGGCGGTAGGGCCGCAGGTAGGCGGCGGTAGGGCCGCAGGTAGGGCGGCGGTACGGCCGCAGGTTGGGCGGCGAGTAGGGCCGCAGGTAAGGGCGGCACGCAACGCCGCTAGGGAGGCGACGGGCCGTGCGGCGACGGGCCGGGACAGGCGGCGCGGGGCCGGGATGGGCGGCGCGAGGGCGTTGTCGGGCCGGGACGGGCGGCGCGAGGGCGCCGTCGGGCCGGGACGGGCGGCGCGAGGGCGGCGCGAGGCGGCGAAGGGGAGGCGCCGGGCAGCGTAGGGCGGCGACGGGCCGCTAAGGCGTGCCGGGCCGCACCGGGCGGCGCGACAGTAGGGAGAGGGCACGGGGCGCGACTCGGGCCTGAGCAGAGTGCGCTCCGGGCAGAGAAAAAAAAGTTCGTAGTGGTGGGCCCTAGGAATCATTCCCGCGAGGGAACCTGCTCGATACCATGAGAAGAAACGAGAATGAATGAACTATGAATGAAGTGGGTACAAGTACTAACCCTAATTGGGTTGCACCCCCTATGGGATACCCCACTACAGCCTACACAAAAGTATAAGCTATATAATGTTCTGACATCCTGCATCACGGAGTCACCACCACACTACTCACCGGAAGAACAACTCAACGAAACCACACCCCGCCGCGAGTCACTTCAGCCGAACCCAACATACGCCGCCATCGCCCAAAGCGAAACCATCCGGAAAGGACACATGGTTCTTGGATAGTTGCTGCGGACAGCACATGTGCTCCTCGGGACGCTTCGTTCAACGAGAACACCAACTTCAACGCGAAGTTGTCATTACAGTCGCCAACAATCAGAACCTGCGAACATGACGACAAGGCGTAGTTCAACTTCATACAAGGGAAACAAACGTTATACTGCAGATGTCAAAAGTACTAATCGCGGAGGGACTCGGCTACAACTTAATGAGCGTCAGTCAGCTAATGGCGAAAGGGATTCACCTCGAAGAAGACAGCACCACCCAAGAGTTCAAGCTGTATCACGGGAGATGAGGACTCTACATCAGCAAGGCGGTCCTCAAGAACAACGTCTTCGTTCTTTACTAGGTGCCATGTCGCGGCTAGGGAGGTTTAGGTGCCAGACATAACGGGTGGCGGCGTCGATGAAGGTGATTGTATAGTTGTATATTACTTGTCCTGGTACCCGATTGTACAGGATGTAGCTATACACCTTCTCGAGTGGTGCGTTTGGGGTGCGCTCGGGTTGTGATGAGGCGCAGACGGTCGATGTGGTAAGTCACCTTTAGGACAGGTGAAGCACGTTCCGCGTACTCGTTGAAGTTCTCGTCCGTCGTTCAGGAGGAGTGAGTCCTTGTCGAGTACTCCTGCTCTTATCGTATTGTTTAATACTGTGTTGCTTGGGTGTCCCATCCTTGCGTGCCAGGTGCTTTCGTCGGCGCGATGTCCGGGTGATCGTCGGTACATATCAGATTTGGAGTAGAAGTTGGCGGTGAAGTTGGCGCTACGATGAACTTCTCGTGGTGCTGGGTGTAGTTGTTGCGCGGGTGTTGGTGGTGTGTCGTTGATGAGGAGCGGTGTCGTTGAAGGACCAGCAATTGGTGTTGACGTTCCTGCTGCTGGTGTTGATGGTTCTGCTACTGCCGATGTTGTCTCTGCTACTGCCGATGTTGTCTCTGCTGCTGCCGATGTTGTCTTTGCTGCTGCCGATGTTGTCTCTGCTGCTGCCGATGTTGTCTCTGCTGCTGCCGATGTTGTCTCTGTTGCTGCTGATGTTGTCTGAATTGTTGCTAACGCCCTCGTTCTTTCTGCTTCAGGGATGGTGTGTGAATACCAGAAGCCTTCTGGACTGAAGTCTGGATCAAGGTGTGGAGGGTGTGTCCAGTTGGTGAAGTTAACGATGGCGTCGCTGTCGGCGGTGCCAAGATCAGGAACGAAGTCAAGAACGAAGACGTTGTTCTTGAGGACCGCCTTGCCGATGTAGAGTCCTCCTCTCCCGTGATACAGCTTGAACTCTTGGGTGGTGCTGTCTGCTTCGAGGTGAATCCCTTTCACCATTAGCTGACTGACGCTCATTAAGTTGTAGCCGAGTCCCTCCGCGATTAGTACTTTTGACATCTGCGGTATAACGTTTGTTTCCCTTGTCTGAAGTTGAACTACGCCTTGTCGTCGTGTTTGCAGGTTCTGATTGTTGGTGACTGTAATGACAACTTCGCGTTGAAGTTGGTGTTCTCGTTGAACGAAGCGTCCCGAGGAGCACATATGCTGTCCGTAGCAACTGTCCAAGAACCATGTGTCCTTTCCGGCTGGTTCGCTTTGGGCGATGGCGGCGTATGTCGGGTTCGGCTGAAGTGACTCGCGGCGGGGTGTGGTTTCGTCGAGTTGTTCTTCCGGTGAGTAGTGTGGTGGTGACTCGGTGATGCAGGAGTCACTCAGCTTTGCCATGCAGCTGACGATGTTTCTTGCTCCTTGTGCAGGTTGTCCCGTTGAAGTCGTTGAGGCTTGAATCTGGGTCGTGGGATTTGCTTGCGTTGAGGCGATTTGGCTGCTTGAAGGTCAAAGTTGCCGCTGTGGAGTTGTTGATGATTCGAACAGTGCGTACGCGGGTGTCCTGAAGTTTTGCAGATGTGGCAGAACGGAGGTACTGGCTTCGGTTATTGCTGCCGGTTGTTGTTGTTGTTGTAGCGTCGCTGAGTGTGGAACGCGAATTCCGGCGCTGATGTCTTCTTTTTGTGTCGTTCTTCTTGCAGGTCCATGTCTTGCTGCTCGGCGTGGATTACGGCGTAGAGTGCTGCCTCGGAGATTCTTCCGTGAGCTCGGAGAATGGCCTTCGTGGCGCGCCATTGAGGACCGAGGCCGCCGATGATGACTGTCACAAAGGCGTCTTCAGAGATCGACCCTCCGCATCGAAGAAGCTTGTCGCGCAACTCGTGACATCGACTTATATACGCCATTCCTTTCTCTCCTGGTTTCATTTCAACCGTTGTCAGTTGCGCCATTAACCGAATTTGGCTTACGCTCTCTATTCCTTGATACAGGCTCTTCAGGTGGTTGTACGCGAGCTCCGCGGAGTTGCCGTAACCTCGGTAAGACCTTATGTTCTGCTGTTGAGTCGGGGTGATATTCCTCAATAGGATTGTGTACG
Source organism: Closterium sp. NIES-65 (assembly GCA_948144175.1). NCBI lineage: Eukaryota > Viridiplantae > Streptophyta > Zygnematophyceae > Desmidiales > Closteriaceae > Closterium > Closterium sp. NIES-65. The sequence goes on along the minus strand of CANXME010000288.1, from coordinate 34,059 downwards.
CCATCATTGACTGATAGGTGTACTACTACTTCTCGTACTGTGTGCCGTTTGTTGGGTATGGCAGAGACCCGTTGAAGAACCCAAGTATCTGCGCGCCTTCCATCATCAGCTCGAACTCGAACGACCAGGTGAAGAAGTCCTTTCCATCGAAGGGTCTTGACGTCTGCATCTTCAGAACGTGTGCGAACTGCGACTGAACTTGTAATGCGTCCTGTGATTTTTCTTGTCCAGGTGAAGGCTGTGGGTGTGGCATAAAGCTGATGGACCTACGCTCGTACGGAGCAAAGGTATGCTGCTGTTGTTGATTTCCTCGTGCATATGATGAGCCGTCGAGACTCATAGGTGTTGCTCCGTTGTTGTTGTTGTTGTGTGACTGCGCAGGTGCCGATTGCTGGTGTTGCTCGTAGAAGGACATGAAGGAGAAAAACTTCTCCATCATGCTCTAGTCGAAGTCAGCAGGTTGATTCACGGGAGTCTCTGTAGATGTTGCTCTGGGTCTTGTTGCCGTGCCCTCCTCTGTCTGTAGGCCAGAGGCAGGAGGTGGAGTAGGAGTAGTGCCCTGGGAGCCGTTGGAGTTGCTCCTTTCCTTTTGTGTAGCCATGCTTGTTGATGTTGTCGGTATAGAAGTTGAATTCCCCTTGATAGCTCTCATACCATGTTGGAAATGAGAAGTCGCTAGAGTGCAGCGGAAGCTCTAGGAATTATCGACATCCCTACAGCGGGGCTATTGGTCACTCAGAGGTAGCTCTCCTGGCTTGTAACATGGTGCCAAAGCAGCGGCCGAGGGTAGGCCGGACACAAGCTTGAGAATTGTGTAATATGAGCAAGGCATTACATTCTGTTATATAGCAAACGCATAGGGCAACAGTTACCAAGGCGCAATTGTATAACAGTTGCGCTGCGTCGCTTGGGTTGTCTTGTTACAGTCGCACTGGCGAGACTTTTCAGCTTCGGCAAGGGTGCGGTATCCTGCCGCGCCCCACTGGTCAGTTTTGCGTACTGTAGAGGATGACTCCTGCTGTCAATTCGACTCTTGAGCTGCCACGCGGGTCGCAATCGGTGTGCTCGGTTGCGGCCCGTTGATTCGCCATCAGGTTCAAATCCCTCGCTATGGCGAGCCCTTGTAAGCACACTTCGAACAGTGCACTTATAATAAAAGCATACAGACATATTCTCAACAACACAAACCACCCCGGCTGCGACAAGCAAGGAAACAACGACGATCGGGACCGAAGTCTTCGCACAACTTCTTCAGCGACTCACCAGCTTGGAGCAAGGGCTCCAAACATTGCGGAACGGCAACGCGGGAACATCCTCGCAACCTTCTCAACCAGCCCCAACTAGCCAAAACGCCGCCCCGCACACTTTCTCCCTCGACACAAATGGTTCAACCCCCAAAGCTCCCCGTCCCAGTGAAGAGGTGATTCTCTCTACGCAATAGAAGGTTCTAAGCATATAAAAAATAAAGACAAGTACCTGCTTTGACGGCAAAGATTTTTATACCTGGAGCTTCGAACTGGAGCTCCTGCTGCAGAACGCCCAAATCTTCCATTATTTCGATGGCAGTTACACGGAGCCTGCTGAGGACACCGACGACGCCAAGACGAGATATTACAATGAATCCCTGATGGCAAACGGGGTGCTCCTGCGGAACATGTCGCCGGCGGAGCAATTGAGCATTCGCTCATACAAAACATCGGCCGCTCCAGCCCTCGACGCCTGGCGCCACCTCAACGGCGTGTACCAGCCGAAGGACTCTGTTTCTTCGAGCCGGCTGCTCCAGCAGCTACTGGAAACCAAAATGCCCCCAGGGGAGAAGGCCAACAGCTACATCAGTCGCTGTCGGAGCCTTCGCGACCAAATCGCGAAGTTGGGAAGCTCGATGTCGGAGGAAATTTTCGTGAACATCGTGCTTCAAGGGCTCGGCCCAGAGTGGCGGCCCTGCAAGGCGCTTCTCCGACAGCAGGGGGTCATCTCGGAGGCCGCCCTTTGCGCCGCCCTTCTCGTCGAACAACGGGATATGGACCAGCAGCGACCAGCGCCACGACGAGAACGTGAACGGCTCGCCTTCTACGCCAACAACAACGAAGAGCGAAGGCCGCGGCGCCAATACTGCGAAATCTGCAGAGACTTCGGGCACCTGGCGGATCGATGTAAGTCCCGATCTCGCCCTCGCCAGACCAATCCGAGCAACTGGTCCGATAGACAAGACGCAAGAGGCAACGTGCGTCCAGCCCAGGGGTATCAACCCCCACCCGCGCGCACCATGAACCCAACGGTTCAGCATCAGCAGCAGCAGCCGTCATCGACGGCCCCAGTACGCAACATGGCCATGACGGGCGAGTCGCGTCGCCGGCGCGTGCGCTCACCTTCACCTGAGCCAGCACCGCACCCCATTGGCGAATTCAACAACAACAATCCGTTCAGTCCGCGCCATGACTTCACCGACGACGACGACCAGGACTGGAATCTTCCAACCCCGCTGCTTGAAAGTCCCCCGCACGTACCTGATATGCGGGTGGTGCCACTTGATTGGCTCTTGCGCGAGCAATTTCTGAAGTTCGACACTCCGCACATCGTCACGCCGCGACAGGTACAACACTTGGTACCTGGAAAGCTGCTGCGGCCAGCATATGGTGGGCTCCGAGCGTTACATATCCAACGCCGTCGCCACCCCCACAGTCACTTACGTCACCGTGGCCAACAACACACGCCTGCGCGCAAGTGTGCAAGGCATCGTCGTTCTCAAAGCACGAGGAAGCCGCACGCACATCACACTCAACGATGTGCTGATCGTCCAGAACCTGCGCTTCAACCTGCTCTCCGCCGCACAGCTCATGGACTGCGGCGTTGACCTCAGCACGGATCGCACGACGCGCGACATTCTTCTTCACTACGAATCACGAAATTTCCCCCGTGGGCAGATCGGACGAGCGCACTCCAAAAATGGAGTGTATGTCCTGGATTTCGACATTCCCGACTGCAGCGGCGACTCGCACGAGTTAATTGATATCGTGCCACTGTGCTTCGAGCACATCCACCGCACGGATCGGAAGCACCGTGACGGCAGACCGTGGGTGCCGCATCATCCCCACCCACGCGAAACGGCGCTGCATGAACCTGACCCAGACGGCATCTGTAGGGATTGTCACACGCCAACGGCATCAACCAGCGCAATTGCCGGCCATGGCCTCGCCGCCATTGCCGAAGCAGAGCTCCACGCGCCGCCAGAAGAAGGGATGTCGCATTTCAAACTTGAAGTCACCACAAACGGCGTGTTCGGCACGCCAGAGCACCCTGTCATCGGTCCCCCCTCACAACATCTTCAAGGCATGTTGCGCGGAACTGGCATCGGCACCTTCGACGCCAATGGCGTGCCTCGACCCTACACCTACTCCCATCAGCGCGACACGTTGAAGAAACTTACCGTGGAATAGGAAGAAGGATTGGTGCGGCGCGAAGCTGAGGAGCTTCGCCAACAAAGCCTCGCCGAAGCGCGCAGGACATTCGCTTGCGGCGCGTGGGGAGCCGAAGCGGAAGAAAGTGCCTCCAATAAAGGGGGGTGGGGCAGCGCTGGCGGATGGGGAACAAGTGATACTGGCGGATGGGGAACCAGCGGCAGAACTTGGGCCAACGTAAGAGGTGGATGGGGCGCCGCAACTGGCGCCGACAACTGCGGCTGGGGGGCTCTCCGCGAAGACCAAAAGGGGGGAGACGACTAAGCAGAAGGCACTAAGGCAAAATTTACCATCGGCAAATTCGCCAGCCGCGCGCGCTAGGGGATTCACCTCGGCATCAGTCACGAGTACAAAGCATGGATTGTGCTGGATCTCCTCAGTCAGATAACCGCCCACGCTCGCGACGTAATTTTCTACGAACGCCTCTTCCTCGAGCAGTTCCGCCACGACGAGCAGATATACGCGAACCGCGTTTACGCAAACGATGGGCACAACTACGCAACACCCGAAGACAAAGTCGCTGCAGCAATTCTGGAGCAGGATACTAGGGGCGAGTTTGCATGGGAAAATCGGCGCAGCAGCGATGACGATGACGACGATTCCTCAGGAGGAGGAACGGGCGGAATAGGCGGAAGCGGCAGAGGCGCAGCACCATCAGCACAGCCTGAACCAGAGAGCGATGACGAGGATGTGCAGGAAGTCATCCCGCAACGTCGCCACGACAACACCGTTTCAGGACTACAGCTGCTCGGGCTTCACACCGCAACCTCAAAGGCGCCACGTGTCATCGAGCCGCGAAACCCGCGCGAAGCTTTCACTAGACCACACAACAAAGAATGGCGCGAGGCGATGGACGCGAAAATCAAGGCGCTCGAATCCCGTGACACCTGGGTGTTAGTCGACCGTATGACAATCAAAGGCGCAAGGGTTGTTTCGAGCAAATGGGTCTTGCGCATGAAGACCGCAGCGGACGGAACGATCGAGCACTTCAAGGCGCGTTGGGTGGTACGCGGATACGACCAGAGGCACGGCATCGACTTCGACCAGACGTTCGCTCCAGTCAGCCGCCACACCTCCGTTCGAATCCTGCTTGCCATCACTGCCGCAAGGCCCCTGCCTCTCCGCCAGATCGACGTGAAGAACGCGTTCATGTACGCGTTAGTGGACGCCGTGATCTACGTGGAGCAGCCACATGCATACGGCGAAGGGGATTTGCGCGTATGCCAGTTGCGAAAATCCCTCTACGGGATAAAACAGGCACCAAGGCTCTGGCAGCAATATCTACACAACATCCTGCTTGAAATCGGGTTCAAGCAAATGCCGCACGATCCTGGGATGTACTACCGCGATTTTCGCGGCGAATACATCCTGCTCACGGTCTACGTCGACGACCTACTTTACACAGGATCGAGCAACGAACTACTCGAGAAATTCGAGAAGGCCTTGGCGGGGCGCGTCGACATCACATGCAACTACGAGGTGAAGCAGTTCTTAGGCCTCAACATCTCCTACGCGCCTGAGGCCATTCACCTTTCAGCGGCTAAGTACGCAGAGGAGTTAGGGAAGCGGTGTCAGAACATTATAGCTTACTTATTTGTGTAGGCTATAGTGGGGTACCCCATAGGGGGTACAACCCAATTAGGGTTTCATATTTGTACTCACTTCATTCATAGTTCATTCATTCTCGTTCAATTCTTCTCATGGAATCAGAGCAGGTCCCCTCCTAGGGACTGTTCCTAGGGCCCACCGAAGCGCGCCCCGAGGCGCGCGTTCCTTTTTTTTTAGCGACCCTGCGTGTCGCCTTTACCCCTACGGCCCCGCTTCGGCCCCGCATAGGCCCCGTCGGCCCCGCTTAGGCCCCGCTACGGCCCCGCGTCGGCCCCGCTAAGGCCCCGTCGGCCCCGCTTAGGCCCCGCTACGGCCCCTCGTCGGCCCCGCTTAGGCCCCGTCGGCTCCGCTCAGGCCCCGTCGGCCCCGCTTAGGCCCCGCTACGGCCCCGCGTCGGCCCCACTTAGGCCCCGTCGGCCCCGCTTAGGCCCCGTCGGCCCCGCTTAGGCCCCGCTACGGCCCCGCTACGGCCTCGCTACGGCCCCGTCGGCCCCGCCTAGGCCCCGCCGACCCTGCTACGGCCCCGCTACAGCCCGTCGTCGGCCCCGCTACGGCCCCGCTACGGCCCCGCTTAGGCCCTGCTGCAGCCTGCCGCGCCACGCGTGCAGCCGCCCGTGCGCCGCCCGTGCACCCGCCTGTGCAACCGCCCGTGCAGCCGCCCGTGCAGCCGCCCGTGCAGCCGCCCACCGTGCCGCCCGTGAGCCGCCCCAGCCGCCCGTGAGCCGCACGTGCAGCCGCCCGCGCCGCCCGTGTGCCCCCGAGTCACCCGAGCCGCGCGAGCCGCCCGAGCCGCCCGAGCCGCCCAAGCCGCCCAAGACACCCGAGCCGCCCGAGCCGCCCGAGCCGCCCGAGCCGCCCGAGCCGCCTGAGCCGCCCGATCCGTCTACGGTCCCGGGAGCCGGATCCTGTGGGGCTGCTGCTACTCTTGGGCCGGCGGAGTTGCTGAGCTGCTGTGTTGCTGTCCTACTGAGCTGCACGACCCTTCTTCTCTGGTGAGACTGTCGGCTGCTATCATGGCCACCCCCAGTGTCCTGGCCTTTGACGATGAGGGTCGCGCCATTTACTTTGCGGTCTGAGTGGTGCTGACCTACAGGATGTGGGTGTCCACCAGTTCACTCCTGCTCGTCAGCGGGTGACACACTGCACAGAGGCTAGCACAGGTCGCCACCTGGCTACGTTTACACGTCAGCCAGGGTCGAGCCTGTACACACTGACCACTACTTCTCCTCCCGTTGCTGAGTTTGGTAGAGTCCCTTCGTCTGGTCAGGTGTTTGCCGCAGCGTCAAGGTCTGGTCCTGAGTCTGCCCCCTGTTCGTGTCGCCGTCTGTCTCACGAGACTCTCCTCTGGCACCACCGCCTTGGCCACCCCTCTCTGCTTCGGCTCAGAGGCATGGCCTCCCGTCTTCTTGTGTCTGGTCTCCCCCGGTCCCTCCCTCCCCTTCCTCAGGGCCCTGGCCCTGCCTGTGTCCCCTGTGTTGAGGGGCGCCAGCGTGCTGCCCCTCACTCCTCCCAGTTTCCTCCGACAGAGGCTCCGTTGCAGACGCTTCACATGGACGTGTGGGGCCCTGCCCGCGTCCGTGGACTCGGTCACGAGCGCTACTTCTTGTTGGTGGTTGACGACTACTCGCGTTACACCACAGTCTTCCCCTTGCGCAGCAAGGGTGATGTCACTGAGGTGCTGATCGACTGGATCCGCGCAGCTCGTCTCCATCTCAGGCAGAGCTTTGGCTCGGACTTTCCTTTGTTGCGTCTGCACTCGGACAGAGGCGGAGAGTTCTCCTCTGGCCTTCTGCGCGCCTTCTGTCGTGCGCGAGGCATCCGCCAGACCTTCACGCTTCCGGACTCACCGCAGCAAAATGGGATTGCAGAGCGCCGCATTGGCATGGTCATGGACGTCGCTCGTACGTCTATGATGCATGCGGCTGCCCCCCATTTTCTGTGGCCGTTTGCGGTCAGGTACGCGGCGCATCAGATCAACCTCCACCCCAGGGTCTCCAGGCCGGAGACCTCCCCAGCCCTGCTGTGGACGGGGAAGGTTGGCGATGCGTCGGCGTTCCGGGTCTGGGGATCTCGGGCGTTTGTCCGCGACTTGTCTGCGGACACGCTCTCCCCTCGCGCTGCTCCCTGCGTCTTCCTGGGGTTCCCCCCCGACGCCCCTGGGTGGCAGTTCTACCACCCCACCTCTCGGCGTGTTCTGTCCTCACAGGACGTCACGTTCGACGAGTCGGTACCCTACTACCGCCTGGAGGTGCTTCGTCTCGCCGAGAGCCACTCTCCCCACAGGAGCTGCGTGAGTGGTTTGCCCGGCACTGGAGGCGTGCTGCTGGTGCTGGAGGTTCTTCGGCTGCAGAAGGTGCTGCTGCCGCGCGTCCCGCAGGTGCTCGTGCTGTGGGTGCTGGAGCTGCTGGGCCTGAGGGTTCTCCTGGAGCTGGTGCTGCTGAGGGTGTTGGCGCTGTGACTACTGCTGGCGGTCCGACTGGCAGTGCTCCTGGTGCTGCTGGAGGTGCTGCTGGAGGTGCTGCTGGAGCGGGTACTCCTCCTGGGGGTACTGGTGCTGTCCCTGCTGTTTCTGGCGTCGCCTCGCGGCCCCGACCGTACTTCGTTCCGCTCCTGCAGCAGGTTCTTGGTCTTACACCTTCTCCTGGTCCTCCTCCGCCTCTCTTAGAGGGTCCACAGCCTGTCCCGTCCCAGTCACAGCTACAGCCTGCCTCCCCTTTGCCTGCTCCTTCTCCCTACGCTGGTCCGACTGGAGGTCTTACTGAGCGTCGTGAGCCTGCGTCTCGTCCTGCGTCGCCTGTTTGTCCTGCACGCACTGGTGGTCGCGGTTCGCGTCAGCGTCCTTCTCCTGTCCCTGGCACGCACAGGATGTCTCTGCGTCCGTCCACTGCTCCTCTGCGTGCCCCTTTGCCTTCTCCTCCTGAGTCCTCTCTTCCTGCTCTTGCCGACCCGGAGTCGGACTCTCTTCGTGCTGCCAGTCGCACTGTCACGTGTCTCCTTGCTACTGCTGTCACTGACCCTTCCTTCGAGTCTTCTGCTGCGTCTGCCCTTGTCACTGAGCTTGTCGACTTTGCTGCGCGCTGTCGTCTAGACTACCTTGGCGGGGCGCGTCGACATCACATGCAACTACGAGGTGAAGCAGTTCTTAGGCCTCAACATCTCCTACGCGCCTGAGGCCATTCACCTTTCAGCGGCTAAGTACGCAGAGGAGTTAGGGAAGCGGTTCAACATCTCACCTGCACCACTCTTGACTCCCTACCGAACTCCAGGTTCGAACCACAAACCTGACAACAAAGCCCCATCCCCTGTTGGAGTTCAGACCTACCAGCAGCAGCTGGGATGCCTGCTCTTCGCCTCCGTCACCTGCAAGCCAGACCTCTCCTACATCGCAAGTCAGCTGGCCTAGTACTCACGCAAACCAACGATTGGGAATCTTCTGGACCTGCAGCGCGCCCTACAGTTCTTCATTTCAACACCCAAGATTGGGCTGTGCTACTCAACTGCACCAACCCCATCCTTCAACCTCATCGGCTACGTGGACGCCGATCACGCAGCAGATCCCGACAATCGACGGTCCATGACTGGCTTCCTGTTCCGACTCGAACCAGCGGGACCAATTTCCTGGAATTCGCAGAAGCAGGAGTTGGTTGCCCTGTCATCAGCCCAAGCGGAATTCATCACAGCAACCGCAGCAGTTCGCGAAGGTCTCTACCTACAGGAACTTTTGCAGGAGGCAAAAATTCCAGTTTCGCCCACCTTTCGTCTTCATTGCGACAACCAGAGCGCGATCCGAATCGCGAACAAGCCTGGCTTCGTCAATCGCACCAAGCACATTGCACTGTGGTATTTCTTCGTGAAGGACTAAGTGGACAAGGGCAAGGTTGACTTGACCTATTGCCTGACTGGTGACATGGCAGCAGACTTCCTCACGAAGCGTCTGCCACGCCAGCAGTATCAGCACTGCTCCGAAGTCAGCGGAGTAGTCAAGCAAGTCAAGTCGAGCTACGGCCAGGAGTGAACGGGGGTGTTACAAATAGTAATGTCTGAAACATTACTGTGCACTCCTCACTGCAGCTAAGGAAGCACGCAGTATCGAGAATGAACACGAAGAGTCAGAGTTGACTCAAAGTGTCAGACGGTTGGGATGCATATGGACCATCGGAGCAAACGGCATCGGGCAGCTGCAGGCAGGAGGGTTCTAGCGGGAACAGTTTCAGACGGTTTTGCTCGCTATTGTAAACTCCTGCTCTATGCCTGCTTGCTCATTGTGCTGATTACACCCCACTTTGGCTATGGGGGTGTGTCAGAATGTTATGTTTGTCTAGCCTGCAGTGGGGTACTCAATAGTGAGTACAGCCCAACTTAGGGTGTGCTATATGTACTCAACTGCTTGCTAGTGAACTCCTCCTCTTCTCTACTTTCATTCCTCATTCTTTCACATTAATTAATGCTCTTGTTTTTTATTACAGATATGAAGTTTTAACAAATGAAGAAAAAACGAGAAAACAAAAAAACTTTGCAAAAAGTATGAAAAAGATCGTAAAGACTTAGATAAAAGAACTATAACAGAATTTTTGCATAAAGATTTAATTGAAAAACTTGCTGAAAGTAAAAAAAAAAAATTACAACAGAAGAAAAACACTCGGAACGAGCGCTTCCACCCTCAAAACGCGGAAGGATCCGCACATGTGCAGGAAGTGCAGCGGGCGCTCTTCATTCGCGATCGCTGAAGACCGATGATGCTCGCAACCCTCCCACGCCGATGCTGGATTGGTAATAGGCCCAGAAAAGCGCAGCCACGTGACCAAGCAGAAGAAAAACGCTCGTAACGAGAGCTTCCACCCCAAAAACGCGGAAGGATCCGCACATGTGCAGAAAGTGCAACAGGCGCTCTTCATTCGCGACCGCCGATGACCGATGATGCATGCAACCCTCCCACGCCGATGCTGGATTTGTAATAGGCCCAGAAAAGCGCAGCCATGTGACCAAGCGGAAGAAAAATGCTCGGAACGAGCGCTTCCACCCCCAAAACGCGGAAGGATCCGCACATGTGTAGGAAGTGCAGCGGGCGCTCTTCATTCGCGAGCGCTGAAGACCGATGATGCTCGCAACCCTCTCACGCCTTTGCTGGCTTGGTAATAGGACCAGACAAGCGCTGCCACGTGACCTAACAGAAGAAAATACGCTCGGAACGAGCGCTTCCACCCCTTAAACGCGGAAGGATCCGCACATGTGCAGGAAGTGCAGGGCACTCTTCATTCACAACCGCCGATGATCGATAATGATCCCAACCCTCCCACGCCGATGCTGGATTGGTAATAGGCCCAAAAAAGCGCAGCCACGTGACCAAGCAGAAGAAAAACGCTCGTAACGAGAGCTTCCACCCCAAAAACGCGGAAGGATCCGCACATGTGCAGAAAGTGCAACGGGCGCTCTTCATTCGCGACCGCCGATTACCGATGATGCTCGCAACCCTCCCACGCCGATGCTGGATTGGTAATAGGCCCAGAAAAGAGCAGCCATGTGACCAAGTGGAAGAAAAATGCTCGGAACGAGCGCTTCCACCCCCAAAACGCGGAAGGATCCGCACATGTGTAGGAAGTGCAGCGGGCGCTCTTCATTCGCGAGCGCTGAAGACCGATGATGCTTGCAACCCTCTAACGCCTTTGCTGGCTTGGTAATAGGACCAGACAAGCGCTGCCACGTGACCTGACAGAAGAAAATACGCTCGGAACGAGCGCTTCCACCCCCAAAACGCGGAAGGATCCGCACATATGAAGGAAGTGCAGGGCGCTCTTCATTCACGACCGCCGATGATCGATGATGCTCGCAACCCTCCCACGCCGATGCTGGATTGGTAATAGGCCCAGAAAAGCGCAGCCACGTGACCAAGCGGAAGAAAAACTCTCTGAACGAGCGCTTCCAGCCCCAAAATGCGGAAGGATCCGAACATGTGCAGGAAGTGCAGCGGGCGCTCTTCATTCGCGAGCGCCGATAACTGATGACGCTCATGCCAATGCTGGATTGGTAGAAGGCCCAAAAAAGCGCAGCCACGTGACCAAATGGAAGAAAAACGCTCAGAACGAGCGCTTCCACCCCAAAACGCAGAAGGATCCGCACATGTGCAAGAAGTGCAGTAGGCGCTCTTCATTCGTGAGCGCCGATGACCGATAATGCTCGCAACCCTCCCACACCAATGCTGGATTGGTAATAGGCCCAGAAAAGCGCAGCCACGTGAAGGATCCGCACATGTGTAGGAAGTGCAGCGGGCCCCCTTTTCCTAGCGTGTGCAAAATAGCAAGAACAACGACCTAGCATGTGCAAAATTGCAAGAACAAGGGCCTAGCGTGTGCAACGTTGCAAGAAAAAGGTCCTAGCGTGTGCAAAATTGCAAGAACAAGGTACTAGCGTGTGCAAAATTGGAAGAACAATGGCCTAGCGTATGCAAAAAAGCAAGAACAAGGGCATAGCTCGTGCAAAATTGCAAGAACAAGGGCCTAGCGTGTGCAAAATTGCAAGAACAAGGGCCTAGCGTGTGCAAAATTGCAAGAACAAGGGCCTGGCGTGTGCAAATTTGCAAGAACAAGGGCCTAGCGTGTACACAATAGCAAGAACAAGGGCCTAGCGTGTGCAAAATTGCAAGAACAAGGGCCTGGCGTGTGCAAAATAGCAAGAACAAGGGTCTAGCGTGTGCACAAATGGAAGAACAAGGGCCTAGCGTGTGCAAATTTGCAAGAACAAAGGCCTAGCATGTGCAAAATAGCAACAACAAGGGCATAGCGCGTGCAAAATTGCAAGAACAAGGGCCTAGCGTGTGCAAAATTGCAAGAACAAGGGCCTAGCGTGTGCAAAATAGCAAGAATAAAGGCCTAGCGCGTGCAAAATTTCATGAACAAGGACCTAGCGTGTGCAAAATTGCAAGAACAAGGGCCTAGCGTATGCAAAATAGCAAGAACAAGGGCCTAGCGTGTGCAAAATTGGAAGAACAAGGGCCTAGCGTGTGCAAAATAGCAAGAACAAGAGCCTAGCGTGTGCAAAATAGCAAGATTAAGGGCCTAGCGTGTGCAAAATAGCAAGAAAAAGGGCCTAGCGTGTGCAAATTTGCAAGAACAAAGGCCTAGCGTGTGCAAAATTGGAAGAACAAAGGCCTAGCGTGTGCAAAATAGCAAAAACAAGGGCCTAGCGTGTGCAAAATTTCAAGAACAAGGGCCTAGCGTGTGCAAAATTGGAAGAACAAGGGCCTAGCGTGTGCAAAATTGCAAGAACAAGGGCCTGGCGTGTGCAAAATAGCAAGAACAAGGGCCTAGCGTGTACAAAATAGCAAGAACAAGGGTCTAGCGTGTGCAAAATAGAAAGAACAAGGGCCTCGTGTGTGCAAAATAGCAAAAACAGGGGCCTAGCGTGTGCAAAATTGGAAGAACAAGGGCCTAGCGTGTGCAAATTTGCAAGAACAAGGGCCTAGCTTGTGCAAAATCGCAAGAAGAAGGGCATAGCGTGTGCAAAATTGCAAGAACAAGGGCCTAGCGTTTGCAAAATTGGAGCAACAATGGCCTAGCGTGTGCGAAATAGCAAGAACAAGGGCCTAGCGTGTGCAAAATTGCAAGAACAAGGGCCTAGCGTGTGCAAAATTGCAAGAACAAGGGCCTAGTGTGTGAGAAATAGCAAGAACAAGGGCCTAGCGTGTGCAAAATAGCAAGAACAAGGGCCTAGCGTGTGCAAAATTGCGAGAACAAGGGCCTAGCATGTGCAATATAGTAAGAACAAGGGCCTAGCGTGTGCAAAATAGCAAGAACAAGGGCCTAGCGTGTGCAAACTACGAAGGACAAGGGCCTAGCTTGTGCAAAATTGGAAGAACAAGGGCCTAGCGTGTGCAACTTTGCAAGAACGAGGGCCTAGCGTGTGCAAAATCGGAAGAAAAATGGGCCTAGCGTGTGCAAAATAGCAAGAACAAGGGCCTAGCGTGTGCAAAATTTCAAGAACAAGCGCCTAGCGTGTGCAAAATTGGAAGAACAAGGGCCTAGCGTGTGCAAAATTTCAAGAAAAAGGGCCTAGCGTGTGCAAAATTGGAAGAACAAGAGCCTAGCGTGTGCAAAATTGGAAGAACAAGGGCCTAGCGTGTGCAAAATTGGAAGAACAAGGGCCTAGCGTGTGCAAAATAGCAAGAACAAGGGCCAAGCGTGTGCAAAATTGCAAGAACAAGGGCCTAGCATGTGCAAAATTTCAGGAACAATGGCCTAGCGTGTGCAAAATTTCAAGAACAAGAGCCTAGCGTGTGCACAATTGCAAGAGCAAGGGCCTAGCGTGTGCAAAATTGTAAGAACAAGGGCCTAGCATGTGCAAAAGTTCAAGAACAAGGGCCTAGCGTGTGCAAAATAGCAAGAACAAGGGCCTAGCGTGTGCAAACTTGGAAGAACAAGGGCCTAGCGTGTGCAAAATAGCAAAACCAAGGGCCTAGCGTCTGCAAAATTTCAAGAACAAGGGCCTAGCGTGTGCAAAATTGGAAGAGCAAGGGCCTAGCGTGTGCGAAATAGCTAGAATAAGGGCCTAGCGTGTATAAAAAAGCAAGAACGAAGGCCTAGCGTGTGCAAAATCTCAATAACAATGGCCTGGCGTGTGCAAAATTGCAAGAACAAGGGCCTAGCGTATGCAAAATAGCAAGAACAAGGGCCTAGCGTGTGCAAAATTGGAAGAACAAGGGCCTAGCGTGTGCAAAATAGCAAGAACAAGGGCCTAGCGTGTGCAAAATAGCAAGAACAAGGGCCTATCGTGTGCAAAATAGCAAGAAAAAGGGCCTAGCGTGTGCAAATTTGCAAGAACAAAGGCCTAGCGTGTGCAAAATTGGAAGAACAAAGGCCTAGCGTGTGCAAAATAGCAAAAACAAGGGCCTAGCGTGTGCAAAATTTCAAGAACAAGGGCCTAGCGTGTGCAAAATTGGAAGAACAAGGGCCTAGCGTGTGCAAAATTGCAAGAACAAGGGCCTGGCGTGTGCAAAATAGCAAGAACAAGGGCCTAGCGTGTGCAAAATAGCAAGAACAAGGGCCTAGCGTGTGCAAAATAGAAAGAACAAGGGCCTCGCGTGTGCAAAATAGCAAAAACAAGGGCCTAGCGTGTGCAAAATTGGAAGAACAAGGGCCTAGCGTGTGCAAAATTTCAAGAAAAAGGGCCTAGCGTGTGCAAAATTGGAAGAAAAAGAGCCTAGCGTGTGCAAAATTGGAAGAACAAGGGCCTAGCGTGTGCAAAATTGGAAGAACAAGGGCCTAGCATGTGCAAAATAGCAAGAACAAGGGCCTAGCGTGTGCAAAATTGCAAGAACAAGGGCCTAGCATGTGCAAAATTTCAGGAACAATGGCCTAGCGTGTTCAAAATTTCAAGAACAAGAGCCTAGCGTGTGCACAATTGCAAGAGCAAGGGCCTAGCGTGTGCAAAATTGTAAGAACAAGGGCCTAGCATGTGCAAAATTTCAAGAACAAGGGCCTAGCGTGTGCAAAATAGCAAGAACAAGAGCCTAGCGTGTGCAAAATTGGAAGAACAAGGGCCTAGCGTGTGCAAAATAGCAAAACCAAAGGCCTAGCGTCTGCAAAATTTCAAGAACAAGGGCCTAGCGTGTGAAAAATTGGAAGAACAAGGGCCTAGCGTGTGCAAAATAGCTAGAACAAGGGCCTAGCGTGTATAAAAAAGCAAGAACGAAGGCCTAGCGTGTGCAAAATTTCAATAACAATGGCCTGGCGTGTGCAAAATTGCAAGAACAAGGGCCTAGCGTATGCAGAATAGCAAGAACAAGGGCCTAGCGTGTGCAAAATTGGAAGAACAAGGGCCTAGCGTGTGCAAAATAGCAAGAAAAGAGGCATAGCGTGTGCAAATTTGCAAGAACAAAGGCCTAGCGTGTGCAAAATTGGAAGAACAAAGGCCTAGCGTGTGCAAAATAGCAAAAACAAGGGCCTAGCGTGTGTAAAATTTCAAGAACAAGGGCCTAGCGTGTGCAAAATTGGAAGAACAAGGGCCTAGCGTGTGCAAAATTGCAAGAACAAGGGCCTGGCGTGTGCAGAATAGCAAGAACAAGGGCCTAGCATGTACAAAATAGCAAGAACAAGGGCCTAGCGTGTGCAAAATAGAAAGAACAAGGGCCTCGCGTGTGCAAAATAGCAAAAACAAGGGCCTAGCGTGTGCAAAATTGGAAGAACAAGGGCCTAGCGTGTGCAAATTTGGAAGAACAAGGGCCTAGCTTGTGCAAAATAGCAAGAACAAGGGCATAGCGTGTGCAAAATTGCGAGAACAAGGGGCTAGCATGTGCAATATAGTAAGAACAAGGGCCTAGCGTGTGCAAAATAGCAAGAACAAGGGCCTAGCGTGTGCAAACTAGGAAGAACAAGGGCCTAGCTTGTGCAAAATTGGAAGAACAAGGGCCTAGAGTGTGCAAATTTTCAAGAAAAAGGGCCTAGCGTGTGCAAAATTGGAAGAACAAGGGCCTAGCATGTGCAAAATTGGAAGAACAAGGGCCTAGCGTGTGCAAAATTGGAAGAAAAAGGGCCTAGCGTGTGCAAAATAGCAAGAACAAGGGCCTAGCGTGTGCAAAATTGCAAGAACAAGGGCCTAGCATGTGCAAAATTTCATGAACAATGGCCTAGCGTGTGCAAAATTTCAAGAACAAGAGCCTAGCGTGTGCACAATTGTAAGAGCAAGGGCCTAGCGTGTGCAAAATTGTAAGAACAAGGGCCTAGCATGTGCAAAATTTCAAGAACAAGGGCCTAGCGTGTGCAAAATAGCCAGAACAAGGGCCTAGCGTGTGCAAAATTGGAAGAACAAGGGCCTAGCGTGTGCAAAATAGCAAAACCAAAGGCCTAGCGTCTGCAAAAGTTCAAGAACAAGGGCCAAGCGTGTGCAAAATTGGAAGAACAAGGGCCTAGCGTGTGCAAAATAGCTAGAACAAGGGCCTAGCGTGTATAAAAAAGCAAGAACGAAGGCCTAGCGTGTGCAAAATTTCAATAACAATGGCCTGGCGTGTGCAAAATTGCAATAACAAGGGCCTAGCGTATGCAAAATAGCAAAAACAAGGGCCTAGCGTGTGCAAAATTGGAAGAACAAGGGCCTAGCGTGTGCAAAATAGCAAGAACAAGGGCCTAGCGTGTGCAAAATAGCAAGAACAAGGGCCTAGCGTGTGCAAAATAGCAATAAAAAGGGCCTAGCGTGTGCAAATTTGCAAGAACAAAGGCCTAGCGTGTGCAAAATTGGAAGAACAAAGGCCTAGCGTGTGCAAAATAGCAAAAACAAGGGCCTAGCGTGTGCAAAATTTCAAGAACAAGGGCCTGCGTGTGCAAAATTCGAAGAACAAGGGCCTAGCGTGTGCAAAATTGCAAGAACAAGGGCCTGGCGTGTGCAAAATAGCAAGAACAAGGGCCTAGCGTGTACAAAATAGCAAGAACAAGGGCCTAGCGTGTGCAAAATAGAAAGAACAAGGGCCTCGCGTGTGCAAAATAGCAAAAACAAGGGCCTAGCGTGTGCAAAATTGGAAGAACAAGGGCCTAGCGTGTGCAAAATTTCAAGAAAAAGGGCCTAGGGTGTGCAAAATTGGAAGAACAAGAGCCTAGCGTGTGCAAAACTGTAAGAACAAGGGCCTAGCGTGTGCAAAATTGGAAGAACAAGGGCCTAGCGTGTGCAAAATAGCAAGAACAAGGGCCTAGCGTGTGCAAAATTGCAAGAACAAGGGCCTAGCATGTGCAAATATTCAGGAACAATGGCCTAGCGTGTGCAAAATTTCAAGAACAAGAGCCTAGCGTGTGCACAATTGCAAGAGCAAGGGCCTAGCGTGTGCAAAATTGTAAGAACAAGGGCCTAGCATGTGCAAAATTTCAAGAACAAGGGCCTAGCGTGTGCAAAATAGCAAGAACAAGAGCCTAGCGTGTGCAAAATTGGAAGAACAAGGGCCTAGTGTGTGCAAAATAGCAAGAACAAGGGCCTAGCGTGTGAAAAATTGGAAGAACAAGGGCCTAGCGTGTGCAAAATAGCTAGAACAAGGGCCTAGCGTGTATAAAAAAGCAAGAACGAAGGCCTAGCGTGTGCAAAATTTCAATAACAATGGCCTGGCGTGTGCAAAATTGCAAGAACAAGGGCCTAGCGTATGCAAAATAGCAAGAACAAGGGCCTAGCGTGTGCAAAATTGGAAGAACAAGGGTTTAGCGTGTGAAAAATATCAAGAACAAGGGCCTAGCGTGTGCAAAATAGCAAGAAAAAGGGCCTAGCGTGTGCAAATTTGCAAGAACAAAGGCCTAGCGTGTGCAAAATTGGAAGAACAAAGGCCTAGCGTGTGCAAAATAGCAAAAACAAGGGCCTAGCGTGTGCAAAATTTCAAGAACAAGGGCCCAGCGTGTGCAAAATTGTAAGAACAAGGGCCTAGCGTGTGCAAAATTGCAAGAACAAGGGCCTGGCGTGTGCAGAATAGCAAGAACAAGGGCCTAGCATGTACAAAATAGCAAGAACAAGGGCCTAGCGTGTGCAAAATAGAAAGAACAAGGGCCTTGCGTGTGCAAAATAGCAAAAACAAGGGCCTAGCGTGTGCAAAATTGGAAGAACAAGGGCCTAGCGTGTGCAAATTTGGAAGAACAAGGGCCTAGCTTGTTCAACATAGCAAGAACAAGGGCATAGCGTGTGCAAAATTGCAAGAACAAGGGCCTAGCGTGTGCAAAATTGGAGCAACAATAGCCTAGCGTGTGCAAAATTGGAAGAACAAGGGCCTAGCGTGTGCAAAATTGCAAGAACAAGGGCCTAGCGTGTGCAAAATTGCAAGAACAAGGGCCTAGTGTGTGAGAAATAGCAAGAACAAGGGCCTAGCGTGTGCAAAATAGCAAGAACAAGGGCCTAGCGTGTGCAAAATTGCGAGAACAAGGGCCTAGCATGTGCAATATAGTAAGAACAAGGGCCTAGCGTGTGCAAAATAGCAAGAACAAGGGCCTAGCGTGTGCAAACTACGAAGGACAAGGGCCTAGCTTGTGCAAAATTGGAAGAACAAGGGCCTAGCGTGTGCAAAATTTCAAGAAAAAGGGCCTAGCGTGTGCAAAATTGGAAGAACAAGAGCCTAGCGTGTGCAAAATTGGAAGAACAAGGGCCTAGCGTGTGCAAAATTGGAAGAACAAGGGCCTAGCGTGTGCAAAATAGCAAGAACAAGGGCCCAGCGTGTGCAAAATTGCAAGAACAAGGGCCTAGCATGTGCAAAATTTCAAAACCAAAGGCCTAGCGTTTGCAAAATTTCAAGAACAAGGGCCTAGCGTGTGCAAAATTGGAAGAACAAGGGCCTAGCGTGTGCAAAATAGCTAGAACAAGGGCCTAGCGTGTATAAAAAAGCAAGAACGAAGGCCTAGCGTGTGCAAAATTTCAATTACAATGGCGTGGCGTGTGCAAAATTGCAAGAACAAGGGCCTAGCGTATGCAAAATAGCAAGAACTAGGGCCTAGCTTGTGCAAAATTGGAAGAACAAGGGCCTAGCGTGTGCAAAATAGCAAGAACAAGGGCCTAGCGTGTGCAAAATAGCAAGAACAAGGGCCTAGCATGTGCAAAATAGCAAGAAAAAGGGCCTAGCGTGTGCAAATTTGCAAGAACAAAGGCCTAGCGTGTGCAAAATTGGAAGAACAAAGGCCTAGCGTGTGCAAAATAGCAAAAACAAGGGCCTAGCGTGTGCAAAATTTCAAGAACAAGGGCCTAGCGTGTGCAAAATTGGAAGAACAAGGGCCTAGCGTGTGCAAAATTGCAAGAACAAGGGCCTGGCGTGTGCAAAATAGCAAGAACAAGGGCCTAGCGTGTACAAAATAGCAAGAACAAGAGCCTAGCGTGTGCAAAATAGAAAGAACAAGGGCCTCGCATGTGCAAAATAGCAAAAACAAGGGCCTAGCGTGTGCAAAATTGGAAGAACAAGGGCCTAGCGTGTGCAAATTTGCAAGAACAAGGGCCTAGCTTGTGCAAAATTGCAAGAACAAGGTCATAGCGTGTGCAAAATTGCAAGAACAAGGGCCTAGCGTTTGCAAAATTGGAGCAACAATGGCCTAGCGTGTGCGAAATAGCAAGAACAAGGGCCTAGCGTGTGCAAAATTGCAAGAACAAGGGCATAGCGTGAGCAAAATTGCAAGAACAAGGGCCTAGTGTGAAAGAAATAGCAAGAACAAGGGCCTAGCGTGTGCAAAATAGCAAGAACAAGGGCCTAGCGTGTGCAAAATTGCGAGAACAAGGGCCTAGCATGTGCAATATAGTAAGAACAAGGGCCTAGCGTGTGCAAAATAGCAAGAACAAGGGCCTAGCGTGTGCAAACTAGGAAGGACAAGGGCCTAGCTTGTGCAAAATTGGAAGAACAAGGGCCTAGCGTGTGCAACTTTGCAAGAACGAGGGCCTAGCGTGTGCAAAATCGGAAGAAAAAAGGGCCTAGCGTGTGCAAAATAGCAAGAACAAGGGCCTAGCGTGTGCAAAATAGCAAGAACAAGGGCCTAGCGTGTGCAAAATTGCGAGAACAAGGGCCTAGCATGTGCAATATAGTAAGAACAAGGGCCTAGCGTGTGCAAAATAGCAAGAACAAGGGCCTAGCGTGTGCAAACTAGGAAGGACAAGGGCCTAGCTTGTGCAAAATCGGAAGAACAAGGGCCTAGCGTGTGCAAAATAGCAAGAACAAGGGCCTAGCGTGTGCAAAATTTCAAGAAAAAGGGCCTAGCGTGTGCAAAATTGGAAGAACAAGAGCCTAGCGTATGCAAAATTGGAAGAACAAGGGCCTAGCGTGTGATAAATTGGAAGAACAAGGGCCTAGCGTGTGCAAAATAGCAAGAACAAGGGCCTAGCGTGTGCAAAATTGCAAGAACAAGGGCCTAGCATGTGCAAAATTTCAGGAACAATGGCCTAGCGTGTGCAAAATTTCAAGAACAAGAGCCTAGCGTGTGCACAATTGCAAGAGCAAGGGCCTAGCGTGTGCAAAATTGTAAGAACAAGGGCCTAGCATGTGCAAAATTTCAAGAACAAGGGCCTAGCGTGTGCAAAATAGCAAGAACAAGGGCCTAGCGTGTGCAAAATTGGAAGAACAAGGGCCCAGCGTGTGCAAAATAGCAAAACCAAGGGCCTAGCGTCTGCAAAATTTCAAGAACAAGGGCCTAGCGTGTGCAAAATTGGAAGAACAAGGGCCTAGCGTGTGCAAAATAGCTAGAACAAGGGCCTAGCGTGTATAAAAAAGCAAGAACGAAGGCCTAGCGTGTGCAAAATTTCAATAACAATGGCCTCGCGTGTGCAAAATTGCAATAACAAGGGCCTAGTGGTGCAAAATTGCAAGAACAAGGGCCTAGCGTGTGCAAAATAGCAAGAACAAGGGCCTAGCGTGTGCAAAATTGGAAGAACAAGGGCCTAGCGTGTGCAAAATAGCAAGAACAAAGGCATAGCGTGTGCAAAATTGGAAGAACAAGGGCCTAGCGTGTGCAAATTTGGAAGAACAAGGGCCTAGTGTGTGCAAAATAGCAAGAACAAGGGCCTAGCGTGTGCAAAATTGGAAGAACAAGGGCCTACCATGTGCAAAATTGGAATAACAATGACATAGCGTGTGCATAAAAGCAAGAACAAGGGCCTAGCGTGTGCAAAATTGGAATAACAAGGACATAGCGTTTGCAAAATAGCATGTGCAAAATTGCAAGAACAAGGGCCTAGCGTGTGCAACGTTGCAAGAACAAGGTCCTAGCGTGTGCAAAATTGCAAGAACAAGGGCCTGGCGTGTGCAAATTTGGGTTAACAAGGGCCTAGCCTGTACACAATAGCAAGAACAAGGGCCTAGCGTGTGCAAAATAGCAAGAACAAGGGCCTAGCGTGTGCAAAATAGCAAGAACAAGGGCCTAGCGTGTGCAAAATTGGAAGAACAAGGGCCTAGCGTGTGCAAAATTGCAAGAACAAGGGCCTGGCGTGTGCAAAATAGCAAGAACAAGGGCCTAGCGTGTACAAAATAGCAAGAACAAGGGCCTAGCGTGTGCAAAATAGAAAGAACAAGGGCCTCGCGTGTGCAAAATAGCAAAAACAGGGGCCAAGCGTGTGCAAAATTGGAAGAACAAGGGCCTAGCGTGTGCAAATTTGCAAGAACAAGGGCCTAGCTTGTGCAAAATTGCAAGAACAAGGGCATAGCGTGTGAAAACTTGCAAGAACAAGGGCCTAGTGTGTGCAAAATAGCAAGAACAAGGGCCTAGCGTGTGCAAAATAGCAAGAACAAGGGCCTAGCGTGTGCAAAGTAGCAAGAAAAGGGCCTAGCGTGTGCAAATTTGCAAGAACAAAGGCCTAGCGTGTGCAAAATTGGAAGAACAAAGGCCTAGCGTGTGCAAAATAGCAAAAACAAGGGCCTAGCGTGTGCGAAATTGGAAGAACAAGGGCCTAGCGTGTGCAAAATTGCAAGAACAAGGGCCTGGCGTGTGCAAAATAGCAAGGACAAGGGCCTAGCGTGTACAAAATAGCAAGAACAAGGGCCTAGCGTGTGCAAAATAGAAAGAACAAGGGCCTCGTGTGTGCAAAATAGCAAAAACCGGGGCCTAGCGTGTGCAAAATTGGAAGAACAAGGGCCTAGCGTGTGCAAATTTGCAAGAAAAAGGGCCTAGCTTGTGCAAAATAGCAAGAACAAGGGCATAGCATGTGCAAACTTGCAAGAACAAGGGCCTAGCGTGTGCAAAATTGGAGCAACAATGGCCTAACGTGTGCGAAATAGCAAGAACAAGGGCCTAGCGTGTGCAAAATTGCAAGAACAAGGGCCTAGCGTGTGCAAAATTGCAAGAACAAGGGCCTAGTGTGTGAAAAATAGCAAGAACAAGGGCCTAGCGTGTGCAAAATAGCAAGAACAAGGGCCTAGCGTGTGCAAAATTGCGAGAACAAGGGCCTAGCATGTGCAATATAGTAAGAACAAGGGCCTAGCGTGTGCAAAATAGCAAGAACAAGGGCCTAGCGTGTGCAAACTAGGAAGGGGAAGGGCCTAGCTTGTGCAAAATTGGAAGAACAAGGGCCTAGCGTGTGCAACTTTGCAAGAACAAGGGCCTAGCGTGTGCAAAATCGGAAGAAAAAAGGGCCTAGCGTGTGCAAAATAGCAAGAACAAGGGCCTAGCGTGTGCAAAATGTCAAGAACAAGGGCCTAGCGTGTGTCCATATTGGAAGAACAAGGGCCTAGCGTGTGCAAAATTTCAAGAAAAAGGGCCTAGCGTGTGCAAAATTGGAACAACAAGAGCCTAGAGTGTGCAAAATTGGAAGAACAAGGGCCTAGCGTGTGCAAAATTGGAAGAACAAGGGCCTAGCGTGTGCAAAATAGCAAGAACAAGGGCCTAGCGTGTGCAAAATTGCAAGAACAAGGGCCTAGCATGTGCAAACGTTCAGGAACAATGGCCTAGCGTGTGCAAAATAGCAAGAACAAAGGCATAGCGTGTGCAAAATTGGAAGAACAAGGGCCTAGCGTGTGCAAATTTGGAAGAACAAGGGCCTAGCGTGTGCAAAATAACAAGAACAAGGGCCTAGCGTGTGCAAAATTGGAATAACAAGGATATAGCGTGTGCAAAATAGCAAGAACAAGGGCCTAGCGTGTGCAAAATTTCAAGAGCAAGAGCCTAGCGTGTGCAAAATTGGAAGAACAAGGGCCTAGCGTGTGCAAAATTGCAAGAACAAGGGCCTGGCGTGTGCAAAATAGCAAGAACAAGGGCCTAGCGTGTACAAAATAGCAAGAACAAGGGCCTAGCGTGTGCAAAATTGGAATAACAATGACATAGCGTGTGCATAAAAGCAAGAACAAGGGCCTAGCGTGTGCAAAATTGGAATAACAAGGACATAGCGTTTGCAAAATAGCAAGAACAATGACCTAGCATGTGCAAAATTGCAAGAACAAGGGCCTAGCGTGTGCAACGTTGCAAGAACAAGGTCCTAGCGTGTGCAAAATTGCAAGAACAAGGTACTAGCGTGTGCAAAATTGGAAGAACGATGGCCTAGTGTATGCAAAAAAGCAAGAACAAGGGCCTAGCTCGTGCAAAATTGCAAGAACAAGGGCCTAGCGTGTGCAAAATTGCAAGAACAAGGGCCTGGCGTGTGCAAATTTGGGTTAACAAGGGCCTAGCGTGTACACAATAGCAAGAACAAGGGCCTAGCGTGTGCAAAATAGCAAGAACAAGGGCCTTGCGTGTGCAAAATAGCAAGAACAAGGGCCTAGCGTGTGCAAAGTAGCAAGAAAAGGGCCTAGTGTGTGCAAATTTGCAAGAACAAAGGCCTAGCGTGTGCAAAATTGGAAGAACAAAGGCCTAGCGTGTGCAAAATAGCAAAAACAAGGGCCTAGCGTGTGCAAAATTTCAAGAACAAGGGCCTAGCGTGTGCAAAATTGGAAGAACAAGGGCCTAGCGTGTGCAAAATTGCAAGAACAAGGGCCTGGCGTGTGCAAAATAGCAAGAACAAGGGCCTAGCATGTACAAAATAGCAAGAACAAGGGCCTAGCGTGTGCAAAATAGAAAGAACAAAGGCCTCACGTGTGCAAAATAGCAAAAACAGGGGCCAAGCGTGTGCAAAATTGGAAGAACAAAGGCCTAGCGTGTGCAAATTTGCAAGAACAAGGGCCTAGCTTGTGCAAAATAGCAACAAGGGCATAGCGTGTGCAAACTTGCAAGAACAAGGGCCTAGCGTGTGCAAAATAGCAAGAACAAGGGCCTAGCGTGTGCAAAATAGCAAGAACAAGGGCCTAGCGTGTGCAAAGTAGCAAGAAAAGGGCCTAGCGTGTGCAAATTTGCAAGAACAAAGGCCTAGCGTGTGCAAAATTGCAAAAACAAGGGCCTAGCGTGTGCAAAATTGGAAGAACAAGGGCCTAGCGTGTGCAAAATTGCAAGAACAAGGGCCTGGCGTGTGCAAAATAGCAAGGACAAGGGCCTAGCATGTACAAAATAGCAAGAACAAGGGCCTAGCGTGTGCAAAATAGAAAGAACAAGGGCCTCGCGTGTGCAAAATAGCAAAAACAGGGGCCTAGCGTGTGCAAAATTGGAAGAACAAGGGCCTAGCGTGTGCAAATTTGCAAGAACAAGGGCCTAGTGTGTGAGAAATAGCAAGAACAAGGGCCTAGCGTGTGCAAAATAGCAAGAACAAGGGCCTAGCGTGTGCAATATAGTAAGAACAAGGGCCTAGCATGTGCAATATAGTAAGAACAAGGGCCTAGCCTGTGCAAAATAGCAAGAACAAGGGCCTAGCGTGTGCAAACTAGGAAGGACAGCGGCCTAGCTTGTGCAAAATTGGAAGAACAAGGGCCTAGCGTGTGCAAAATAGCAAGAACAAGGGCCTAGCGTGTGCAAAATTGCAAGAACAAGGGCATAGCATGTGCAAAATTTCAGGAACAATGGCCTAGCGTGTGCAAAATTTCAAGAACAAGAGCCTAGCGTGTGCACAATTGCAAGAGCAAGGGCCTAGCGTGTGCAAAATTGTAAGAACAAGGGCCTAGCATGTGCAAAATTTCAAGAACAAGGGCCTAGCGTGTGCAAAATAGCAAGAACAAGGGCCTAGCATGTGCAAAATTGGAAGAACAAGGGCCTAGCGTGTGCAAAATAGCAAAAACAAGGGCCTAGCGTCTGCAAAATTTCAAGAACAAGGGCCTAGCGTGTGCAAAATTGGAAGAACAAGGGCCTATCGTGTGCAAAATAGCTAGAACAAGGGCCTAGCGTGTAAAAAAAAGCAAGAACGAAGGCCTAGCGTGTGCAAAATTTCAATAACAATGGCCTGGCGTGTGCAAAATTGCAAGAACAAGGGCCTAGTGGTGCAAAATTGCATGAACAAGGGCCTAGCGTGTGCAAAATAGCAAGAACAAGGGCCTAGCGTGTGCAAAATTGGAAGAACAAGGGCCTAGCGTGTGCAAAATAGCAAGAACAAAGGCATAGCGTGTGCAAAATAGGAAGAACAAGGGCCTAGCGTGTGCAAATTTGGAAGAACAAGGGCCTAGCGTGTGCAAAATAGCAAGAACAAGGGCCTTGCGTGTGCAAAATTGGAATAACAAGGATATAGCGTGTGCAAAATAGCAAGAACAAGGGCCTAGCGTGTGCAAATTTCAAGAGCAAGGGCCTAGCGTGTGCAAAATTGGAAGAACAAGGGCCTACCATGTGCAAAATTGGAATAAAAATGACATAGCGTGTGCATAAAAGCAAGAACAAGGGCCTAGCGTGTGAAAAATTGGAATAACAAGGACATAGCGTTTGCAAAATAGCAAGAACAACAACCTAGCATGTGCAAAATTGCAAGAACAAGGGCCTAGCGTGTGCAACGTTGCAAGAACAAGGTCCTAGCGTGTGCAAAATTGGAAGAACGATGGCCTAGCGTATGCAAAAAAGCAAGAACAAGGGCCTAGCTCGTGCAAAATTGCAAGAACAAGGGCCTAGCGTGTGCAAAATTGCAAGAACAAGGGCCTAGCGTGTGCAAAATTGCAAGAACAAGGGCCTGGCGTGTGCAAATTTGGGTTAACAAGGGCCTAGCGTGTACACAATAGCAAGAACAAGGGCCTAGCGTGTGCAAAATAACAATAACAAGGGCCTAGCGTGTGCAAAATAGCAAGAACAAGGGCCTAGCGTGTGCAAAGTAGCAAGAAAAGGGCCTAGCGTGTGCAAATTTGCAAGAACAAAGGCCTAGCGTGTGCAAAATTGGAATAACAAAGGCCTAGCGTGTGCAAAATAGCAAAAACAAGGGCCTAGCGTGTGCAAAATTTCAAGAACAAGGGCCTAGCGTGTGCAAAATTGGAAGAGTAAGGGCCTAGCGTGTGCAAAATTGCAAAAACAAGGGCCTGGCGTGTGCAAATTTGCAAGAACAAGGGCCTAGCTTGTGCAAAATAGCAAGAACAAGGGCATAGCGTGTGCAAACTTGCAAGAACAAGGGCCTAGCGTGTGCAAAATAGCAAGAACAAGAACCTAGTGTGTGCAAAATAGCAAGAACAAGGGCCTAGCGTGTGCAAAGTAGCAAGAAAAGGGCCTAGCGTGTGCAAAATTGGAAGAACAAGGGCCTAACGTGTGCAAAATAGCAAGAACAAGGGCCTAGCGTGTGCAAAATAGCAAGAACAAGGGCTTAGCGTGTGCAAAATTGGAAGAACAAGGGCCTAGCGTGTGCGAAATAGCAAGAACAAGGGCCTAGCGTATGCAAAATTGCAAGAACAAAGGCCTAGCGTGTGCAAAATTGGAAGAACAAGGGCCTAGCGTGTGCAAAACTGGAAGAACAAGGGCCTAGCGTGTGCCAAATAGCAAGTACAAGGGCCTACCATGTGCACAACTGCACGAACAAGGGCCTAGCGTGTAAGAAATAGCAAGAACAAGGGCATAGCGTGTGCAAAATTGCGAGAACAAGGGCCTAGTGTGTGCAAAATTTCAAGAACAAGGGCCTAGCGTGTGCGAAATAGCAAGAACAATGGCCTAGAGTGTGCAAAATTGCAAGAACAAGGGCCTAGCGTGTGCGAGATCGGAAGAACAAGGGCCTAGCGTGTGCAAAATTGGAAGAACAAGGGCCTAGCGTGTGCAAAATTGGAAGAAAAAGGGCCTAGCGTGTGCAAGATTGGAAGAACAAGGGCCTAGCGTGTGCAAAATATCAGGAACAAAGGCCTAGCGTGTGCAAAATTGCAAGAACAAGGTCCTAGCGTGTGCAAAAATTCAAGGACAAGGGCCTAGCATATGCAAAATAGCAAGAACAAGGGCATAGCATGTGCAAAATTTGAAGAAAAAGGGCCTAGCGTGTGCGAAATAGCAAGAACAAGGGCCTAGCATATGCCAAATTGCAAGAACAAGGGCCTAGCATGTGCAAAATTTCAAGAACAAGGGCCTAGCATGTGCAAAATAGCAAGAACAATGGTCTAGCGTGTGCAAAATTGGAAGAACAAGGGCCTAGCGTATGCGAAATAGCAAGAACAAGGGCCTAGCGTGTGCAAAATTGCAAGAACAATGGCCTAGCGTGTGCCAAATAGCAAGAACAAGGGCCTAGCGTGTGCGAAATTGCAAGAACAAGGGCCTAGCGTGTGCGAAATTGGAAGAACAAGGGCCTAGCGTGTGCAAAATTGGAAGAACAAGGGCCTAGCGTGTGCAAAATTGCAAGAACAAGGTCCTAGCGTATGCAAAAGTTCAAGATCAAGGGCCTAGCGTGTGCAGAATTTCAAGGAGAAGGGCCTAGCGTGTGCAAAATCGTAAGAACAAGGGCATAGCGTGTGCAAAATTGCAAGAACAAGGGCCTAGCATGTGCAAAATTGGAAGAACAAGGGCCTAGCGTGTGCCAAACAGCAAGGAGAAGGGCCTAGCATGTGCAAAATAGCAGGAACAAGGGCCTAGCGTGTGCAAAATTGGAAGAACAAGGGCCTAGCGTGTGCAAAATTGGAAGAACAAGGGCCTAGCTTGTGCAAAATTGGAAGAACAAGGGCCTAGCGTGTGCAAAATTGGAAGAACAAGGGCCTAGCATGTGCAAAATTGGAAGAACAAGGGTCTAGCGTGTGCAAAATTGGAAGAACAAGGGCCTAGCTTGTGCGAAATAGCAAGAACAAGGGCCTAGCGTATGCAAAATTGCAAGAACAAGGGCCTAGCGTGTGCGAAATAGGAAGAACAAGGGCCTAGCGTGTGCAAAATTGGAAGAACAAGGGCCTAGCGTGTGCAAAATTGGAAGAACAAGGGCCTAGCGTGTGCAAAATTGGAAGAACAAGGGCCTAGCGTGTGCAAAATTGGAAGAACAAGGGCCTAGCGTGTGCCAAATAGCAAGAACAAGGGCCTAGCATGTGCAAAATGGCAAGAACAAGGGCCTAGCGTGTGCAAAATACCAAGAACAAGGGCATAGTGTGTGCAAAATTGAAAGAACAAGGGCCTAGCATGTGCAAAATTTCAAGAACAAGGGCCTAACGTGTGCGAAATAGCAAGCACATGGACTAGCGTGTGCAAAATTGCAAGAAGAAGGGCCCAGCGTGTGCGAAATTGGAAGAACAAGGGCCTAGCGTGTGCAAAATTGGAAGAACAAGGGCCTAGCGTGTGCAAAATTGGAAGAACAAGGGCCTAGCATGTGCGAAACAGCAAGAACAAGGGCCTAGCATGTGCAAAATTGCAAGAACAATGGCCTAGTGTGTGCGAAATAGGAAGAACAAGGGCCTAGCGTGTGCAAAATTGGAAGAACAAGGGCCTAGCGTGTGCAAAATTGGAAGAACAAGGGCCTATCGTGTGCAAAGTAGCAAGAACAAGGGCCTATCGTGTGCAAAATTTCAAGAACAAGGGCCTAGCTTGTGCAAACTTTCAAGGACAAGGGCCTCTCGTGTGCAAAATAGCAAGAACAAGGGCATAGCGTTTGCAAAATTGCAAGAACAAGGGCCTAGCGTGTGCATTGCAAGAACAAGGGCCTAGCGTGTGCAAAATTGGAAGAACAAGGGCCTAGGGTGTGCGAAATAGCAAGAACAAGGGCCTAGCGTGTGTAAAATTGCAAGAACAATGGCCTAGCGTGTGCAAAATAGGAAGAACAAGGGCCTAGCGTGTGCAAAATTTCAAGAACAAGGGCCTAGCGTGTGCAAAATTGGAAGAACAAGGGCCTAGCGTGTGCAAAATTTCAAGAAAAAGGGCCTAGCGTGTGCAAAATTGGAAGAACAAGAGCCTAGCGTGTGCAAAATTGGAAGAACAAGGGCCTAGCGTGTGCAAAATTGGAAGAACAAGGGCCTAGCGTGTGCAAAATAGCAAGAACAAGGGCCTAGCGTGTGCAAAATTGCAAGAACAAGGGCCTAGCATGTGCACAATTGCAAGAGCAAGGGCCTAGCGTGTGCAAAATTGGAAGAACAAGGGCCTAGCGTGTGCAAAATAGCAAAAACAAGGGCCTAGCGTGTGCAAAATTTCAAGAACAATGGCCTAGCGTGTGCACAATTGGAAGAGCAAGGGCCTAGCGTGTGCAAAATTGTAAGAACAAGGGCCTAGCATGTGCAAAATTTCAAGAACAAGGGCCTAGCGTGTGCAAAATAGCAAGAACAAGGGCCTAGCGTGTGCAAAATTGGAAGAACAAGGGCCTAGCGTGTGCAAAATAGCAAAAACAAGGGCCTAGCGTGTGCAAAATTTCAAGAAAAAGGGCCTAGCGTGTGCAAAATTGGAAGAACAAGGGCCTAGCGTGTGCAAAATAGCTAGAACAAGGGCCTAGCGTGTGTAAAAAAGCAAGAACGAAGGCCTAGCGTGTGCAAAATTTCAATAACAATGGCTTGGCATGTGCAAAATAGCAAGAACAAGGGCCTAGTAGTGCAAAATTGCAAGAACAAGGGCCTAGCGTGTGCAAAATAGCAAGAACAAGGGCCTAGCGTGTGCAAAATTGGAAGAACAAGGGCCTAGCGTGTGCAAAATAGCAAGAACAAGGGGCTAGCGTGTGCAAAATTGGAAGAACAAGGGCCTAGCGTGTGCAAATTTGGAAGAACAAGGGCCTAGCGTGTGCAAAATAGCAAGAACAAGGGCCTAGCGTGTGCAAATTTGGAATAACAAGGATATAGCGTGTGCAAAATAGCAAGAACAAGGGCCTAGCGTGTGCAACATTTCAAGAGCAAGGGCCTAGCGTGTGCAAAATTGGAAGAACAAGGGCCTAGCATGTGCAAAATTGGAATAACAATGACATAGCGTGTGCATAAAAGCAAGAACAAGGGCCTAGCGTGTGCAAAATTGGAATAACAAGGACATAGCGTGTGCAAAATAGCAAGAACAAGGGCCTAGCGTGTGCAAAATTTCAAGAACAAGGGCCTAGCGTGTGCAAAATTGGAAGAACAAGAGCCTAGCGTGTGCAAAATTGGAAGAACAAGGGCCTAGCGTGTGCAAAATTGGAAGAACAAGGGCCTAGCGTGTGCAAAATAGCAAGAACAAGGGCCTAGCGTGTGCAAAATTGCAAGAACAAGGGCATAGCATGTGCGAAAGTTCAAGAACAATGGCCTAGCGTGTGCAAAATTGCAAGAACAAGGGCCTACAGTGTGCAAAATTGCAAGAACAAGGGCCTAGCATGTGCAAAATAGCAAGAAAAAGGGCCTAGCGTGTTCAAAATTGCAAGAACAAGGGCCTAGCGTGTGCAGTATAGCAAGAACAAGGGCCTAGCGTATGCATAAATGGAAGAACAAGGGCCTAGTGTGTGCAAAATAGCGAGAACAAATGCCTAGCGTGTGCAAAATAGCAAGAACAAGGGCCTAGCGTGTGTAAAATTGGAAGAACAAGGGCCTAGCGTGTGCCAATTTGCAAGAACGAGGGCCTAGCGTGTGCAAAATTGGAAGAACAAGGGCCTAGCGTGTGCAAAATAGCAAGAACAAGGGCCTAGTGTGTGCAAAATTTCAAAAACAAGGGCCTAGCGTGCGCAAAATTGGAAGAACAAGGTCCTAGCGTGTGCGAAATTGGAAGAACAAGGGCCTAGCGTGTGCAAAATTGGAAGAACAAGGGCCTAGCGTGTGCAAAATTGGAAGAACAAGGGCCTAGCGTGTGCGAAATTGGAAGATCAAGGGCCTAGCGTATGCAAAATTGGAAGAACAAGGGCCTAGCGTGTGCAAAATTGGAAGAAAAAGGGCCTATCGTGTGCAAAAAAGGAAGAACAAAGGCCTAGTGTGTGCAAAGTAGCAAGAACAGGGGCCTAGCGTGTGCAAAATTTCAAGAACAAGGGCCTAGTGTGTGCAAAATTGCAAGAACAAGGTCCTAGTGGTGCAAAATTGCAAGAACAAGGGCCTAGCGTGTGCAAAATAGCAAGAACAAGGGCCTAGCGTGTGCAAAATTGGAAGAACAAGGGCCTAGCGTGTGCAAAATAGCAAGAACAAGGGGCTAGCGTGTGCAAAATTGGAAGAACAAGGGCCTAGCGTGTGCAAATTTGGAAGAACAAGGGCCTAGCTTGTGCAAAATAGCAAGAACAAGGGCCTAGCGTGTGCAAAATTGGAATAACAAGGATATAGCGTGTGCAAAATAGCAAGAACAAGGGCCTAGCGTGTGCAACATTTCAAGAGCAAGGGCCTAGCGTGTGCAAAATTGGAAGAACAAGGGCCTAGCATGTGCAAAATTGGAATAACAATGACATAGCGTGTGCATAAAAGCAAGAACAAGGGCCTAGCGTGTGCAAAATTGGAATAACAAGGACATAGCGTGTGCAAAATAGCAAGAACAAGGGCCTAGCGTGTGCAAAATTTCAAGAACAAGGGCCTAGCGTGTGCAAAATTGGAAGAACAAGAGCCTAGCCTGTGCAAAATTGGAAGAACAAGGGCCTAGCGTGTGCAAAATTGGAAGAACAAGGGCCTAGCGTGTGCAAAATAGCAAGAACAAAGGCCTAGCGTGTGCAAAATTGCAAGAACAAGGGCATAGCATGTGCGAAAGTTCAAGAACAATGGCCTAGCGTGTGCAAAATAGCAAGAACAAGGGCCTACAGTGTGCAAAATTGCAAGAACAAGGGCCTAGCATGTGCAAAATAGCAAGAAAAAGGGCCTAGCGTGTGCAAACTTTCAAGAAGAAGGGCCTAGCGTGTGCAAAATTGCAAGAACAAGGGCCTAGCGTGTGCAAACTTTCAAGAAGAAGGGCCTAGCGTGTGCAAAATTGCAAGAACAAGGGCCTAGCGTGTGCAAAATTGCAAGAACAAGGGCCTAGCGTATGCATAAATGGAAGAACAAGGGCCTAGCGTGTGCAAAATAGCGAGAACAAATGCCTAGCGTGTGCAAAATAGCAAGAACAAGGGCCTAGCGTGTGTAAAATTGGAAGAACAAGGGCCTAGCGTGTGCAAATTTGCAAGAACGAGGGCCTAGCGTGTGCAAAATTGGAAGAACAAGGGCCTAGCGTGTGCAAAATAGCAAGAACAAGGGCCTAGTGTGTGCAAAATTTCAAAAACAAGGGCCTAGCGTGCGCAAAATTGGAAGAACAAGGTCCTAGCGTGTGCGAAATTGGAAGAACAAGGGCCTAGCGTGTGCAAAATTGGAAGAACAAGGGCCTAGCGTGTGCAAAATTGGAAGAACAAGGGCCTAGCGTGTGCGAAATTGGAAGATCAAGGGCCTAGCATATGCAAAATTGGAAGAACAAGGGCCTAGCGTGCGCAAAATTGGAAGAAAAAGGGCCTATCGTGTGCAAAAAAGGAAGAACAAAGGCCTAGTGTGTGCAAAGTAGCAAGAACAGGGGCCTAGCGTGTGCAAAATTTCAAGAACAAGGGCCTAGCGTGTGCAAAATTGCAAGAACAAGGTCCTAGTGGTGCAAACTTGCAAGAACAAGGGCCTAGCGTGTGCAAAATAGCAAGAACAAGGGCCTAGCGTGTGCAAAATTGGAAGAACAAGGGCCTAGCGTGTGCAAAATAGCAAGAACAAGGGGCTAGCGTGTGCAAAATTGGAAGAACAAGGGCCTAGCGTGTGCAAATTTGGAAGAACAAGGGCCTAGCGTGTGCAAAATAGCAAGAACAAGGGCCTAGCGTGTGCAAAATTGGAATAACAAGGATATAGCGTGTGCAAAATAGCAAGAACAAGGGCCTAGCGTGTGCAACATTTCAAGAGCAAGGGCCTAGCGTGTGCAAAATTGGAAGAACAAGGGCCTAGCATGTGCAAAATTGGAATAACAATGACATAGCGTGTGCATAAAAGCAAGAACAAGGGCCTAGCGTGTGCAAAATTGGAAAAACAAGGACATAGCGTGTGCAAAATAGCAAGAACAAGGGCCTAGCGTGTGCAAAATTTCAAGAACAAGGGCCTAGCGTGTGCAAAATTGGAAGAACAAGAGCCTATTGTGTGCAAAATTGGAAGAACAAGGGCCTATCGTGTGCAAAATTGGAAGAACAAGGGCCTAGCGTGTGCAAAATAGCAAGAACAAGGGCCTAGTGTGTGCAAAATTGCAAGAACAAGGGCATAGCATGTGCGAAAGTTCAAGAACAATGGCCTAGCGTGTGCAAAATTGCAAGAACAAGGGCCTACAGTGTGCAAAATTGCAAGAACAAGGGCCTAGCATGTGCAAAATAGCAAGAAAAAGGGCCTAGCGTGTGCAAACTTTCAAGAAGAAGGGCCTAGCGTGTGCAAAATTGCAAGAACAAGGGCCTAGCGTGTGCAGTATAGCAAGAACAAGGGCCTAGCGTATGCATAAATGGAAGAACAAGGGCCTAGCGTGTGCAAAATAGCGAGAACAAATGCCTAGCGTGTGCAAAATAGCAAGAACAAGGGCCTAGCGTGTTTAAAATTGGAAGAACAAGGGCCTAGCGTGTGCAAATTTGCAAGAACGAGGGCCTAGCGTGTGCAAAATTGGAAGAACAAGGGCCTAGCGTGTGCAAAATAGCAAGAACAAGGGCCTAGTGTGTGCAAAATTTCAAAAACAACGGCCTAGCGTGCGCAAAATTGGAAGAACAAGGTCCTAGCGTGTGCGAAATTGGAAGAACAAGGGCCTAGCGTGTGCAAAATTGGAAGAACCGTTGGCCTAGCGTGTGCAAAATTGAAGAACAGGGCCTTAGCGTGTGCGGAAATTGGAAGATCAAGGGCCTAGCGTATGCAATTTGGATAGAACAAGGGCCTAGCGTGTGAAATTGGAGAAAAAGGGCCATATCGTGTGCAAAAAAATAAAAGGAAAGAGAAGGAAGAACAAAGGCCTAGGTGTGCCAATTAGCAAGGCATGGGCCTAGCGTGTGCAATTTCAAGAACAAGGGCTAGCTGGTGCAAAATTGCAAGAACAAAATGGTCCTGCGTGTTCAAAAATTCAAGAGCACCAGAGGGCCTAGCTCTTGTGCAAATAGCAAGAAAAGGCCTAGTCGTGTGACCAACTTTCAAGAGGAGGCCTATGCATGGGAGCGTGTGCAAATTGCAAGAACAAGGGCCTAGCTTGTGCAAGTACATCAAGGGCAAGAACAAGGCTAGGCGTATGCATAAATTGAAGACAACAAGGGCCTACTGTGCAAAATAGCGAGAAACAATCCTAGCGTGTGGCAAAATAGCAATAACCAGGCTAGCTTGGTGTAAGATTGGAAGAACAAGGGCCTAGCTTGTGCAATTTGCAGAACGAGGGGCCTAGCCTTGTGCAAAATTGGAAGACAAGGGCCTAGCGTGTGCAAAATAGCAAGAACAAGG